>CM035114.1:24083336-24400858 GCA_020205505.1 Panax japonicus
TTGATTTAAAATCTATACCTGTTCATTGTGATAACATAAGTGCCATAGAAATAACACATAATCCTGTCATGCATTCTAGGACTAAGTATATAGAAATAAGATATTATTTTATTAGGGATCATGTCCAAAATAGAACTATATCTTTACAATACATCCCTACTGAAAATCAACTTGTTGATGTCTTTACAAAACCTTTAGATGAATCCAGATTTTATAAATTGATAAGTGAGTTAGGTATCTTTATTTTTTTACTTATGGCTATGCAATGTCTTATTCCCTTAGGCATTTCAGTGCTACCTTAATGAGCTTTCGACAAACGACTCCCAAGCCATTAAGACCTTAGGGCGCTAGGTGTAAAGACAATCCCCTCGGGCTTACTTACTCAAGTAGCAAAGGCCACAAAACTAGACAAGCATGCCACGGTGTTTATTCTCTTTTTTTTTCTTTTTCTGAATTTTCTATTTTTTTTTCTTTTCATCATTTCTTTTTTTTCTTTTTGTATATATATACCCCATAGCTTCTCCCCAAACTCAAGCTTTTACGTCATTCCAACCTTTACTGCCAATTCGCTAATTTCTTTTCATTTTAACCAAGATTTTCCCTCAAAAACAAATTATGAAACCCTTGAACCAAGTGGATTAAAACAGTTAAACTTTAAGTGCTAACTGGTTACATAAGTTTAAGGCAGGCTCAGATTATCATCATGATTAAAATTAGAACTCATCATCAATTATCAACACTGTTCAAGTTAACATGCAAAACCAATCTTATCATAGGCCGAGCTAAGACAACACCAACCTATCGCACAGATTCATGCAAAAAAATGCAATTATACTACATGAACTCATACTAATGCAACACATATATGAATATGCAAATAACTACCATGTATTATATGCAACCTAAAAAAACACATTGCTAACACATAAAAAAATGAACTACTATGTGCAGATAACTAACTATATGCAATACGACACTAAAATGTCCCCAAACTTAAACTAGACATAGTCCTCAATGGCTGAAATATAAAAAAGTAAAGCAGAGGACTTCCCTGAAAAAATATAGCAATCTTCCTCCTTATCCACTAGGTTTAGAGAATAGGCAAAACACATGGAACAAATTGGGCACCACACTTGAATTTGACTTGAATAACCTGTAAACCATGATAGAAACAATTTTATTAAATTCTAAATAAATGCAAATTCAAAACTACTAATATAAAACCTAATAAAAACTAAAAATAAAAATTAAACTTGGGTTGCCTCCCAATAAGTTCTTATTTTATAGTCTCAGCATGACTTCTTCAATTCTCTATCCAATTCCCCTTCAAAAATTGAGGAATCCTCCATCCATCAGTAGCAATGTCTCTTTTGGGAGGTTCCCATTAGCAAAAGCCCTTGAATTAAAGTTACATAGCATGCTCTTTGTAGATAGGTTCCCTATTAAGAACGTCCAACAACTATGTGTTTTCTCCATTATGTCTATGATCAGATTGGGGCATTGAAGCTTAATAAACATAATGGGATCTTCCTCTATCTTCTCCTTTTCATCCCACCATGACTCCACAACTGTACTAGCTCTTATGTTACAAAGAGCTTTGTCGATGACATGACTGCCAATTGGGCATGGTTTTGCAAAACTGCCCGAATTCTTGAACTTTGGTGGAGGAGGCACATGGGATACTAATGAAATCGGCTCATCTTCGTTAAATCTTACAGTTAAATCTTCATAGGTCTCCTTTTCTTGGTTCCCAGTTGTTTCCTCTTTTTCAACATCTTGTGGCTCATCTTGACGTTTTTCGGTTTCCACAATTTCCTCTTTTTCCTTTGTTGTGTTGTCCCTTTTTTCAGTGTCCTTGAGAGTCTCTTGCAAATCCTTTCCATTGCGTAAAATCACAGCCTTGCAATGCTCATCTCTTCCCGGATTTATCTCTGTATCACTAGGGAGTGTTTCATGTGGACGGTTGTTCAATGCATGTGCTATCTGCCCCAATTGATTTTCCAGATTCTTTATCGACGCACCTTGGCTTTTCACATTCATATCTACTTGATTCAATAGCTTGTCTTGTTCCTCGTTCTTTTTGTCAGTAGCCCTAATGAATTTTTCCAAAGCTTCCTCCCAACCTGATTTCTTCTCTAGTTGTTGTTGAGTCTGATTTTAAAATTCGAATGTGTTTTGTTGTCTAGGTGCTTGAGCTTGATTGTTACTCCATGAAAAAACCGGGTGATACCTCCAATCCTGATGATAGTTGTTAGGATAGATATAATTATTAGGGTAATCACCACCATACTGTACCGACTCAAAACTGATGGTGTATTGATGACTCATATGATTTCCAGCACAATAATCACAAGTAACCGCCACACTTTGACGACGTTGTGCTTCAAAAGCGTCTAACCTCCTCGAAAGTGTCTCAATTTGTACTGACAATGCCGAAAGTGTCGCGAGTCTGTCAATCTCTGCTCCCCTTGACTGAGTCATTTTTGCCATCCTTCGACTCTGTTGGGCTGCGATAACCTCCAACGTCTTCGAATTTGCCTCAATTTGTATTGGCTCTACAAAAAATGTATTAAGTCCATCAATCCCTATTTCCCTTGGTTGAGTCATGTTCGTGTATGGCCATTGATACGCAAAGTCATCCATGGTACCTAAAAAGAGAGAAATATAGGAAGAGAATTAAAAATAAAAATAAAAATGTTTAAATTAAGACTAATTTGATTGAAATTAATATTTGTAAATAATTATTAAATTAATTCCCCAGCAACGGCGCCAAAAACTTGTTGGTCGATTTCGCAATCAATGAATACGTGCAAGTATACACAGTCAACAAGTAATAAAGTGATAAGAAAATTATCGTTACCCATGAGGAATTATTTAATAAAAATTATCAATTACTAACTCTTAACCAAATCAATTTTATTTAAACAATCGCAAATTGTGATTAAGATAATTAATTCAAATAAATAAAGATTAAGACTCAACGAATGAATTCAGATAAATAAATATTAAGACTTCAATATCCTCAATTATGAACTATAAATCAATTATCCAATTATCCCAATTATTATGCCTACTAAATTTTTAACAGGAATTCTCAAATGCCAAAAGTCCTTTTCCAAGTGATTAAATGAATTTTATTTAATCCAGATTAATCTTGCTATATTCCTATGCAAAACAATTGAATTAAACTCCTTCAATTCTAATTCCTTATGTGTTACATGCGGTGAACAGATATTTCCTATTCAATTCACGAACCTAATTATTCGTCATGCAAATAACTAAGTCACATGTTATCATGCTCAGTTCTAACCCTAGAATTCTTCTTTCAATTCTCTCTAGAGTAACAAGGTAATTACTAATCAGATAATTAATCAATAGGCTCAAGACAAGATAAAACAATTCAATTTGACACAAATAATTGGAATACATTGAATAACTAATTTATAGACATAAATGGTTCAATTGAGATCTTAATAAAAGAGTTAGTTCATAATTAATGAATTAAAACCAAGAATCCACAACTGAATAGACATTAAAAGATAAAAGTATGATAAGAGGATAGAATGGAATCTTTTTTCAGCAAATCTGATGCTCCCCTCTTGCTCTTGCTCTTGATCTTCAGTGTTCTTCAATTTGCTTCAATCTCCAATGGCTAATTAAGAACTAGGGTTTATATTCTAATCTAATGGAGTGTTTTATCTAGTCTAATCTATGTAATCTCCCTTTATTTTATGCCTTACATCATGTATTTATAGGTTACAAGTCTAATTTTTAGCTTAGGAACAAATCCAATCCAATTTGGAGTCAAAAAGGTGTTAAAATTCGCCCCAAAACGCGTCCAAGCCTAACCAAACCCTTCCCCAGTGCCCCAGTGTTGGGCATGGCGCTGGGAAGCTGTCGCTTAGCTCCTCGGCAGTGCAAATAGGCAAGAAATGGGCGCCCCGGCGCTGACCACTTTTTTCAGAAATTTTCTGCTCTGACGTCATTTGGGAAAATGACCATAACGTCTTCGTCTGAACTCTGATTTTGATGATTCAAGATGTTCCGAAAAGAGAAGACGTAGATCTACAACTTTCATTCTTTGAGTTTTTCGAAATAAGGTCCGGAGAAATACTCAAATTGGCTCTGAAGTGACTGTTGTGTAAATGACAAGCCGAAAACGCAAATCTAGCCACCCCAAACGTCGATCCAAGTAACTTTTGTCCCAATTCCTATAAAACAACATAAAACATGTATGAATAGACACAAATACTTAAAAACATCCAAAAGATTAAGCTCAAACGCACTCAATTATGAGTATAAAACGCACTCATCATGCAGTAATTACTGTAGCAATAATTGAGTTTAACTAAGTGACTTCTCACGTAAGCATCAGTAATCAATACCGTGTGCTACTATACAACCATGCGTATTACTGTACTTTTACTATCGAGTAGTTCAACAGTTTTAACGGTAACACTTCCGCCGTTATTTTTATAAAAAGATAATTCTGTCGTTTTACGATAATACTTCCGTTGTGGGGTCCACCAATGATTGTGTCATCGTACAAATATTCCCTGTTAAAACGATATTTCCCGACCAATCGAATATTATATAACCACTTGCTTACTTGGTAAATTTGTAAATATTACCCACAACTATAACATTATATCAAATCCACACCATAATATTCAAAAATATATTTCGAGAAAATCATTCTTTATTCATAAAATTTGGGGTCTTACAGTGGCAATGGCGAGCAGGCTGGCGATGATGAGCAGGAGCACGATGCTGATTTCCATACACCAGAGCAGCGTCGTTCACCTCTGCCCGATGATGATACTTTTACTAGTTTATAGTTCATTTGTATATATTCATGTTATTGTAGAACTTTTGTATATATTGTATTATCTAATTGCGTCTGTACAAGTATTGTAAATTATATTATTTAACATTTAGTGGAACATTAGCTTATATTTATAATTGGTTAGCTTATAATATGTTTTGGTGGATATTTGAATGTGAATGTGAATGATAATGAGTTGAAGATTACGTTTTAGTGCTACGTTGCATATTTGAATGTGAGATACATGTTTATATTACTGTGTATTGGGTTGTGACAGGTTACAGGTACATTAATGGGTTTAAACACCTGGAAACTGAACTTTTAAAATTTGCATTTAAAAAAAATAGTTAATTCCGACGGAATAGGGTATTCTCGACGGAACTTCTCTCGGAGGTAACAAATAACCAAATTTAATAAATGTCGAAATATTCTAATTTCAGTTGTAAATACATTACCTTCGACGGAACGTATCCGTCGTAAACACTCTATCTCCGACGTAAATTCCGTCGAAGTTAATAATTAGTCAATTTAAATAAATATCGGATTATTTTAGTTTTCAGTCGGAAATAGGATAATTCCGAGGGAATAAGTTTCATCCTATATATTCTGTCGAAGATAGGTAATGTTCGACGAAAATCCGTCGAAGATACTTTCGTCGAAGATAATAAATATCCGACGGAATTCTTGACGGATCTTATTTTCAACGCGTATATATATGACCGAATTTCTGACGGATACTTTTGTCGAAAATAATATATTTTTGACTGAATAGGCTTAGGTCCGACAGAATAGTCCGTCGAAAGTAATCTTTTTCCTTGTAGTGGATATATAATGGAGGATCTCCGTCGATTCTTCCTGAGTCACTAGATCTCGGCCAAGAGGGATGTCAGGCCTATATAATGGAGGATCTGCGTCGGCAAAACCATATGGGTCACCTTCATCCCCAGAGCTGAAAGGATCAAAAGTATCTACCTCTGAATGATGTATGCCCTAAGAATCTCCATACATGTATAAACTCAAATACATGAATAAACATTTAATGAAAAACAACTTCCTAGACACATTTTCAACTAGTTCCATGAACCTTCAAATATATGAACCAACATAGCTTCATAAATATTAATTAAAACATAAATATGTTAAATACTTAATTACTTTGGGACAAGTTTATTTTTTAACATTCAGTTCATTTAATTGAGTTAGTTATTTCGTTTTATTATTCATATACTCTATATATGTATTGTGCATTTGACTCATGTTATATTTTTCTTCCGGCATGTAATCAAAGGATCAATGGCAAGTGTGATGAGAGCTCCCTTCTTATCCAATGGTTAAAATATTATGTTTAGGTTATGATTCATTAGTTCATTTGGAGTTGTAATAATTATTTTATATTGTGGTTTGAGCCGATTTGACATTTATTATAATTTGTCTTGTGACATTTAATAGTTATGAGGTTATTCTTTTGTAACTTAGAATTTTATTATGAATTCATCAGTTATGTTGTGTTTTCTGTAATTTCTCATTCTTTATCGGGAAGAGGGTGTTACAGTTAACTCTGAAAGCACATTTAGTAGGATTAAACTTCAACTTGTAGTATTTGAGAACGGAGAACGCCTCATCCAGATCATCTATATGGTGTTGGGCCTTTATGATTTTGACAAGCATATCATCGACATACACCTCCATGTTCTTACCAATGAGGCCCTTAAAGATCTTGTTCACTACTTATTGACAGGTTGCCGCTGCATTTTTTAGCCCAAACGGCATCCTCTTGCACTAATATAACCCCTTTTCTGTGATGAAAAGGATTTTGGGTATGTCTTCCTCGTGCATCCTTATTTGATTATGTCTAGAGAATGAGTCCATGAAACTTAACAGTTCATGACCGGACGTCGCATCTATAAGGATATCAATTCTGGGGAGAGGATAACTATCTTTTGGACAACTTCGATTAAAGTCGGTGAATACATATACGCCACTTTTCATTAGATTTCTTGACCATGACCACGTCAGAAATCCATTCTGGGTAATCAGAGCCGGCCCTGGGCAAGGGCCACCAAGGCTACCGCCCAAGGCCCACAGTTGAGGGAGGGCCCAATTTTTTTATAAGTTTATGTATTTATGTGTATAAAATAATAAAATAATAAAAAGATTAGGGATATTATGCATTGAAAATTATATGCTAGAAAATATTAAATATAATAGTATAATTGATGATTTTGCATCTAAAAGTGTAACAAAAAGACATTTTAAATAATGTTTTGTGGTTTAAATTTCATTGGTCAAAACTAAAAAAATACCAACTGTAGTTGGTAGGTTTTACTGATTACACCATTGAACTTTTAATTTTTTAAATTACACCACTAAACTAATTATTATTTTGAAATTGTGTCATTCAGTTAAAAAAAATAAACGGATGTTAATTTTTTATCTACAAAACTAATTAATTACCTACTGTAGTTGGCATATTTTACTGATTACACCATTAAACTTTTAATTTTTCAAATTACCCCATCAAACTAATTAAAAATAATTATTTTAAATATTTTTAAAAATTATTATTATTTTAAGTAAAAAATATTAGAAACTTTTTTTTCTTCATAAAATGAGTAGAGTTTCATAAAATATAGATTCAAAAAAATTAAAGTGATTTTAAATTAAATTAATGTCTACTTAATTTTTTAACAGAATGACTCATTCTTAATATTAGAAATTTTTTAAAAAACCTAAAAATAAAAAATAGTAAAAGATAAATAAAAAAGCTGATTCAATTTTTTAAAAAAGAAATTATTAATTTTTATAAATAAATATTATTTTGAAGAAAAAATTGGAAAATTCTTCATATTTTTAAAAATTGAGTAAAATTTTATAAAATGTAGATTCAAAAAATAAAATTTATTTTCAAAAGAAAAAAAAAGATTTTTTTAAAAAAAATCAATATGGTTTCATAAAATTTTAATTTTTTTTAAATTTATATTTTATGAAACTTTACTCATTTTATGAAAAAAATAAAGTTTCTAATATTTTTTACTAAAAATAATAATTATTTTTAAAAATATTTAAAATAATCATTTTTTTAATTAGTTTAATAGGGTAATCTAAAAAATTAAAAGTTTCATAGTGTAATCAGTAAAACGTGCCAACTACAGTGGGTAATTCATTAGTTTTGTAGATAAAAAAAATAACGTCCATTTATTTTTTTTAACGGAATAACCAAATTTTAAAATAATAATTAGTTTAGTGGGGTAATTTAAAAAATTAAAAGTTTAATTGTGTAATCAGTAAAATTTGCCAACTACAGTGGGTATTTCATTAGTTTTACCGATTTCATTGATATTTTTATTTTGTACGTACATGTGATGATTCTTTGCTTCGATGACATTTTAAAATGTTCTTCCTTATCTTTTGTAAATTCTTATAATTTTAATAAAATTAATTAGTTGATAATTTATTTATTTTTTAATTTAATTTATATAAAGGGGCACACTTGAAAAAATTTGTCCTGGACCTTAAAAAACTCAGGACCGGCTCTATGGTTAATCTATCTCTCTAACGTACTTGACTGGCTTGGAAAGAGCATTTGTGCTCAGCCGATGGACAATAACCTCCAGGTCAATATCTGGCATATCTTCAGTTGACCAAAAAAAACAACTGCATTGTTTTTAAGGAAATGAATTAGTTCTTGAGTTGAGCGTCGATGAAGACTACCTTATCAGGTGTGTCCTAGTCTATTTGGATTGGATCAACTCGTCGATTGGTTCATTCATCTTTAAATTCGTTTCGTCTCGTAAATCTGGGACTTCGACCCAAAAGGACTCTCTAGGTTTTGAGGCCATTTTCAATTCGAAAAATAACATTTTTGTGCCGCCAACTGGTCACCCTAAACTACCCTAATTCCACTATTTGTTGTGAATGTCATCTTCTAATGATATGCTGAAGAAATTACTCTCATAGCATTTTGTCCCCGTCTTCCAAGAATAGCAGTATAAGAATAGTTCGAGTTGTTTAAGGTCAATTATTACAACAAACTCAATAAGATTGAAGTTCCTTTCATCCAGTACTTCCTCATTTATAGTGTTGCTCCTCTTCATGTATATCAAAACATAAATTTTATCAACTCAATGTGTTCCATCTTAAAACTGCATCTGTTTTTTGTTTTTGTTGGTCAAGTTCTTGTCTTATAAATGCTACTACAATGACAATATAAGGGTATAATTGTATTTTGATTATATAAAATTGAATATTTGAAGCTTCCTGGTACAACCATCTAGAAAGTTTTATATAAGCAAAAGACAATTATACCCTCATTAAAATGCACATGCTGACTAATATTAGCCAAGGAACAAAATTGAGCACAAGTGTTAACTATGGTGATGGAAGTATTCACTTTAATTTGTCTAGTGAGATGCTACTTTAAATGTGGCTAACAGACATGTATAATTTTCCTTCTTATAAAACTATCAAGTGTTCTGTGCTGTGTTTGCTAATCAAATTTAAGTAGTGATCGTAGCTCCATATATATGAAATGGTTATGGTCTTGAGACAATCTTACTTTCATTCACAACCAAGTCTTTGCATAGCAGAGGTCCAGGGTTAAAACCCCGAACAATCCCCCCCCCCCCCCCCCCCCCAAATAAAAACCCAAAACAAAAAAAGAACAAAAAATAGAATTATGATTGATATGGTATTGCTGAATTGTTAACTATTTTTAGCATTCCTGTTTTTATTAGGGTTAAATATATTTTTCTCTACTCTACTTGATCTCGATTTACAAATAATAAAGAATGAAATAACAATACAAATCACCATGCATGCGATGGACCGCACAGACAGGTTATCACTGCACATTATTTCCCATTATCAGATCAATAATTCATATTATTTAGATAATATTATTAAATAGCATTATTGGCAATGTCTAGAAAGTTCTGTCAAATGCACAATTGGACTGAAATTTTTTACAATAATTGATTTTTTTTTCAAAATGTCACAAAATCCGTTAAGTATAGGCGACTTTAAACAGACTTGCCATATAAGATTACACATAAGAGAGAGAAATATGACGTGACAACTCAATGCACATGTGTAACAAAAAATAAATTTTAAAATCAAACTTAATCCTTTTAATTAAATATAAAGGACAAAAATTAAAAAAATAACAAATACAATTAATTAAAAGAAAATTAAAATATTAATTAGAAACAATATCAAAAACCTAAAACACATTAACACCCTCTGTTTCTTGCGCAATTTGAAGGAACACCCTCTGTTACTTTATCACCCAAGGTACACCCTCTCTCACTAAAAATACTGCCCATTGACGGAAAAAATGGAGCCAAATAAGAGCATCAGGAGTTATTTCTTGTAATCATTGTGCTAAAAGCCTTTAAAGGAAATTATATATATATATATATATATATATATATATATGAACTTATCTTGTAGAAAATAATTTGTCAAGACTAGTACTTGGTACTATGTCCTTAAGACAATTACACCCTCTGTATGGTGCTCAGAGTTGATAGCACTTGTCTCCCAGGATACAATGACTACGTATATCTTAGCAGCACTACAAAAAGATATACACAACGAACAACTCTGAATGCTCTAACTCTCTCTCTATTTACTAAGAAAATTAATGAAAACTATATACTAAAATGCTTTATTATACTAGATTGCTTGAAAATTAAATAAATGAAATGGCTGGCCCCTCCTATCTATTTATAGGAGGGTTAGTGACCCTTCGGATGGGTGCCTAACTTTTGAAAGGGCATGAGATGCCACTGAAAAGGTATATTTGGCATCTATTGGTTAAAACGACGTAGTTTTGATCATATGCAGTATAAGCGCATCCATTCGGACATATAAAACGACGTAGTTTCAGTATTAACAGAATCAAAACTATATAGTTTTAGTTTAGTAGAAAAGGCGCGACCAAAACGACGCCCGTTCAAACATACATATACCACTTCCTCAAAACGACACAGTTTTGATTATACCGCTTCTCAAAACGACACAGTTTTAATAATATAATAAATACAACTCTCAAAATGACACAGTTTTGACAATAGAATTAAATAAATAAAATTTAAATAAATTTTGCATGTGGGTTCAAACCTAGCCTTGGCTAGGTCCTCTCCTTTCCACAAAAGTGAAGCACCCCTTGGGGCACAAACCCAAGATCACTTTTCTTGTATATAAACATATAAATTATTTAATTTCTAACTTATGTGGGACTTGATTTTTTCCACATGTATTTGTTATCTTTTAAGTGTGACCTTTGGAAGTTAATATCTCATTCATTACTTTATGAATTTGCGCTTCCAAATACTTAATTTAATCTACTCATGGAGTAGAACACATTAATGTATGGAATCATTAAAATTAATTAATAATACTCACATTAATTTAAGGCTCAAATTCCAACACATTGCCCCTTCCATCGAGCTTTCTCTCTCTTTTCTCCCTTCTCCAATCGAGGTAGGTTTTCACTCTCTTCTTCGATTGCCTTTTTTAGATCTGAATTTAGGTTTCTTTGGATCTGGGTTGTTGGAGTTTAAGTTTTGATTTCAAATTATTTTGGATTTAGATTTAGATTTGGATTGGAATTAATTTTGAGAAATTGAATTTTTTGTAATTAATTTTGGATTTGAAAATTTAGAGGAAGAAATTGGTTAGTACTTACAATGAGAGGAACAAAGCTTTTGATTATTTTGATGTTGTTTTTGCTCAGAGATTTTGTAAGGACGGCGTTTGGAGCCAAGTCACCTACAATCATCTGGCTATTGTCATCAACAGCAAACAAAGAGTTTTGGTTTCAGGCTCCATTCATTTTCCATCAGCCTAGATCTGATGATGGTTTCATGCACACTGATGTTATGTTTGAATTGAGGTAATGAAGGTGGGAATGGAATGACTCATTCATATGGAATGAAAAAAATTATTTTTGGTTCCTTGGGGGAGGAAGAGCATATGGAATAACTCATTCCAACTAGAATGGAATGAATCATTCCACTATTCATTCCATTCCTTCAATCCAAACGTAACATGAGAGTTTTTTGTTGGGCGAAGTTGGTCCGTATACTCGGGACGAAGATCAAATCCATGACAATTAGCATCAATTTCATGGAGCATGGTTTACTTTCTTCCGAAAATTCCATTGATTGAAGATAGATCACATATTGGATGAAGAGAGAGAGGAAGTTTATGGGTTTTGTGAAATTTAAGTATAATTTTTAATTATTTGTGTAAGTTTTAAAACTTATTTAAGTGTAATTTTTAAATGTAAAAATTAATTAAAAATAAGTTTTTTTTATTCCTAATACAGTCATCTTTGACCCATCATATTTAGTTTTATTAAATAATTCAAATATGCGTCTAACATGGTGCCATGTAGACATGTCGTTAATTTTTAACACCTTTGGATGATTTTTAAAATTTTTGTAAAACTTTTTTAGTTCAATGAGTTTACCGTAAAAAAAAATTAATGCATTTGTAAACTGAGGTTGAGGAGAGTGAGGAAAAGTTAATTAACCCGTTTTTATTAATTTATTCATGTATTTTTTGTCATTAGACAGATTAATTGTAATATCATTACATTAAAATAAGACTGAATAACGTTTCAAGACCCGAGTTCAAATAATGCAAAATAGCTTTGCCAATTAATTTAATTTGCTTATATATAATTTGGTTTATTAGTTATTTATTACTCTTTTCTCCAACAACGTACACCATTACAAAGAGCATAATTAAAAAAAGGCATAAAAATAAAAACTAGTGAACTTAATTTTAGAGGATATATAACCACAATACACCAACTGAGGTGTGGTTTATACTAAAGCTTCTTGATTTTTGCAACGCAGTTGTCTGTAGGGTGGGGAATAGGTAAGTATCCGACCTTGCATTGTGGAGTAAGCCGTTCAAGTCTGCAAATGCATGAAAAATAAATAAATTATAAGTTGCTTAATTGCATCACATGTAAAAAAAAGGGAAAACAAGTTGCAAAAAATCCAAAATAAATAAATATAGGACGCAACATTTATGCCTAGTAGGGCCTTTGGTACAATATATAATAAAAATGTAAAAAATTAATATAATAATAATTATATAAAATATTTTACGTCAACCAGTAAATAAAACTATGAAAAGATCTTGAATCATTAAATAAAATGGAGATCAAGTCTATATATAAAGTGGTAAATTCATCCTCAGAGTGAGTAAGCCTATGAGAATTTTGACAGTTTATATAGTAGGGGCCTACGGACAAAATTGTTCATTAAAAAAAATTCTAGTAGGGGGTATATATGAGGATTTCGGCAATATATAAAGCTAATAGGGGGGCATATGAGGATTTGGACAATATATAACCTATGGGTAAAAGTGTGCATAAACTAAAAAAAAGAAAGAAAGCTAGTAGGGGCCGTTGTGCTCACTTATCCACTTCAAAATCCAATATTACAAAGGAAGTACAGGATTTCATCACTCTTTATATTCCATAGAAAGATTCTATATTTTTTTAAAATAGTAAAAAGGGTTCTATTTTTAATCATTGTAATATTAAATGACAAAATCTTATAGTTTTATCACAGTTTCAGTATCATGTCATAATTACTAAACTTAAAATCATTATATTTATAGGTGAATATGAAAAAAATGCAATAAAGTTAGCAAATTTTTTTAATGAGGCTTTTTTTTAAAAAAAATATTATTTATAAAACTGATGTACGGAAAATAATGTAACTCACTTGTAGTGAAGGAGAAAGAAATGAAGAAAAATTGTCATCTCAAGCCTTGCCAAATTCATTCCCGGGCATAATCTACTTCCTGCTCCAAAAGGCATAAACGGTCTCGCTGCTGCTTTGGTTGTCTGGTTCTATATACAACAATTTAGTCATGCAGTTAATATATTAGAGCCACAATTACTTTTGTAAACATGAACAGTATATCGATATCTATATGCATATATAGGGAGAGTTGCCTAGCAAAGGTTTGTTATTTATTAATTGGACAAACACATTAATAGTTGTCCTTAGGCTCTGCTACACGGACTTTTCAGTTGTCCTAAAGTATTTTTGTGTCAAGATAATGATTGAAAATCATTAAATATAATACTCAATTGTCTATAATACCCTTAAATCTTTTGTTGGGATAAAGAGAGTTTTGTTGGGAAAAGAAAAGTTTTGTTGGGATAAGGAGAGAGAAAGAGTTTAAAATATCAAAAAAGTATGAAGAATAATGAGGGGTAATTTTGGAAAAATTATCATTAATTCTCCTAAATTTGAACAAACGTCAAATAATTAGGGACAAATAAAAAACTCTAAAACGTCATTTAAATAGGTACGGAGGGAGTACTAAACACTTTATTTTAATGTAAAAAATTGGCATTATTGTAGAGTGTACGTGTCGGACTCTTCAAAATACCATGCCCAACAAAATTTTATGCGAGTTAGTGTAACATACTACTCCTTCCGTTCCTTAATATAAGTCGTTTTAGAGAAATATTTCTGTTCGTTAATATAAGTCGTTTTAGAGAAATATTTTTGTTCCTTAATATAAGTCGTTTTAGAATTTCAAGTAAGCATTAATTGTTTAGTTTCTAATATTACCCCAAGTATTAAATATAACTTTGGTTCTCTCACTATTTTTTGTCCAATAAATAACAAACTCTTCTTTCAATACAAGGGTAATATAGACAATTGATATTATAGTTAATGCAATACAATTATTACCTTAATATTTGTGCACAACCCTAAAACGACCTATATTAAAGAACGGAGAGGAGTAGTTTATAAGAAAATCGGATAGCCTAGATTTAAATTTCTAACTCTTTTGCCACTATTAATAGCTGATAACACTTTTTTAATTAAAATCTACACCGTTTTACTTCTCTGGTGGATGACTAGAGAAGTGGTACCAAAATAGTGTAATAACAAATATAAATATCCTATTGCAAGACAATATATGTTGCAAAGGGTGACTTATCTACCACAACAATAAAATGCGGACAACATATAATCGTTTCAAAATTGTGATTGTTAAATCTTGCAGTAAACTATACAATACGTGATAATTATATAGGTTGAAAATTGTTAAATTCACAACACAAAATATTATTTTTACAATAAAAATGTCGCTATAGATCCTATATCGACACTTTCTATAGTAACACTTTTCACCGTCGCTAAACATTCAACGACAGCGACACTTTTTGTTGTGAAAATAATAAAAAGTGTTGTAAATTTAACAATTTTCTATAAGTTATCATAGCCACCATTTAATATCAATCAAGTTTCACACATATATGGATTGTATACAATCAAATATTAGAATGACCTTGGAACTATAAATAAATAATTTCTTTAAGTCGTTGTTCTTACATCCCATCGAGAAGGATTGAACTCTTTAGGGTTTGGATAAATCTCAGGATCCATATGTACACCCCTAATCCATGGCAAAATCTTCCATCCCTTTGGTATAGTGTAACCTTGAAATATTCACAGTTTGGCTCTTAGTAATTCTTAAATTGAACCAAAAGAGTGACGGAAATATTGAAGAGACAAGTGTTGGGTCTAGAATAAGTACCATTGATGTTAACTTCTGCTTTTGTCTCACGGAAAAATGTGAAGGATAAATTAGCCACGCGGAATGTTTCATCAATTACCTGA
This sequence comes from Panax japonicus, assembly GCA_020205505.1. Lineage (NCBI taxonomy): Eukaryota > Viridiplantae > Streptophyta > Magnoliopsida > Apiales > Araliaceae > Panax > Panax japonicus. The sequence continues at coordinate 24,098,829 of CM035114.1, forward strand.
AACACACAATAGGACAAGTAATTAGTTAATTTGGTTGGCATAAAGTACTAATTTCATTTAAATATGTAACTAATCCATTTAATTTTTATGTTAATACGAAGCTATATTTGTTTGCTAATACAATGGATGAGATATAACTATTGGTATTAATTAATTTATACATTTAGACACTGTTTTATTACATGATATATTAGTCATTTATTTAATCACAATACTATTTTTAAAAAATTATTTTTAAGGTAATTTTTTACCCTAAAAGTTTTTGGGTATTACATAATACCACCTTCCTCCACAAATTGTTATTCCATCATCAAATGACTTTAAAAAATATAGTTCATGTAATTAAATAAAAGATAAAAAAAATATCACAAGGTATAAACTGGTACGAATAGTCTATTTGGTTCACCATTTTACAAATAAACAAAGGATTAAGAATACGGAATCTGTTGTTAATGTATATTCTTCTTGGATATATCCACATGAATTTTTATTTATTTATTGGCTTATGCAAAAAATTTATTGATATATTGTTATCAACTAAATCAAATTGATTCTAAATTGTTTAAGAATTAATTAAGTACATGAATATGTAATGAGTACATGATACATGAATGTATTTAAGTGTTAGGTACATAAATGTATTTAAGTGTTAGGTTCATGTATATTTGATCATTATTAAAGTGGCTTTAGAAGTATCTTAGGAGTCCTATAAATAGTCTTGTACTTGAATTATTTGTTGCAAGTGAAATAAAAGTGAGTTGAATCAAGTATTTTAAAGTTTACATACTCTTCCTCACTTCTCTATATTTTATCATCTTCCATATATTTCCAACAAGTGGTGTTAGAGCTAAGGTTAATTTTAAGGTTTAGAGAATGTTAAACCAAAGAGACCAAGGCAAAATTGACTACCCAAGAAAGGTGATTTAGTGTTATCAAAGTGTTTCGCTAGACGAGTGCAAAGTGTGCACGTTATAGTTTCGGAATGCAATCTAGCAAAGGTGCTAGTTAAATTTTTTTTGAAGAAGTTTGTGAGTTGAATCACGTCACAAAGATCGTCATATTGATATCGTTTTGGAGAGGTAAATAATAGAAAATTGATGTTTTCTAGGTTTGGTGCCAAATTAATGTTCACAAATTACAATGTTTGAAGTATAAGGATTCAAGTATTTCTTGGATCATACAATTTATGGTAATATGTCATTGCAAATTCAGAAAAGTGTCTTTCGAAAAAAGTTAGAGAAATGAAAGAAAAAAGAACAAGAGATATTTTGCAAGTAGTAATGCATGAAAAAATTTCGAAACATGTTGCGAGTTTTGATTTTCTACCTCAATTATGGAATGAACTTGAATTAATTGTTTGCAATAATTATAAAGGTCAATCATAACCTAAAGAGTCTTGGTTTTTGGAAGAAGATGAGAAACTTGTAGAAGAAATTGATGAAGTTGAAGAAGAATTGAAAGTAAAAACGAAGACTTTGAAGACATGTGGGAAGCGAAAGAAATAGATGATGAAGAAAACAAAGTATTTGAAGAGATAAAGGAAGAAGAGAAAAAGGAAAGGAAGAGGTGATCAAGCTTCAAAAAAATATTCTGGCATTGCAGACTACGAAGTAGTTTGTGAAGAGCTCTTATGAGGACTAAGATTTTCTCCATTTCAAATAAATGGAGACTAATCATCTCTCTCTTTTGTCAGCATGATGTCACATTACAACACATTTTAAATCTGGATCATGAAATGGAGTCTCTAATGAAATCATGGAAAAGCAAGAAAGGGTTAGTAGGTTGCAAGATGAATTTGGCGAGGGCAGGTTATTGATGATAATGATGTACAGACTTTGATAGCTGAAGCGACATTGAAGTTGTGCCAAGAGACGTTGGCTCAGTTGCAGGATAAGCACAAGAGATTCGCGACAGAAGCAAAAGGAGAGAACAAAAAGATATTAAGGATGCTTTGACTTGTCACTCAAGCACAAGTTTCTTTCTGATCAAACAGATGATTAAACGAATGAAGAAAATCTTGATCCCGTTAAAGTACAGGAAGATTTGTCAAGTGTAAATAAGGAAAAGGTTTGCCCCAAGTGGCAGAAATTGAAAGTGTTACGCGAGAAGATTAAAGAACAATTTGAGACAGGATCAATAGGATCCATCACTGTGACAGAACTAGCAGAGAATGTAGATGATCTTGTGAATAAGGTGATCAACCTAGAAGGTTCAGCTTCGTCGCAGACTGTTCTAATTTATAGATTAAGAAATTTAGAAGAGAATGAGAAAACTATTTTTTGTGTCAAAATTGATTTGGGATTTATAATGTTAAATTTTGTGGAAGATATTGAATGTGTTAACATGGAGAAGTATTTTAATCAAAAGGAGGTCAGAAATAGTGAAATGGAGAAGAAATACAAGCATGTAAAATATGAGAAACTAATAAGCAAAATGATTAAGAAGAACAAATAGAAACTTCATACATATGTGAAGAAGAAATGTTGAGACACAAAAGTAAGGAAAAGAATGAAGATTCTTACGTCCAAAGAAATGGCAAAAAAGTTTCTTGCATTTGAAGGAATTGGAAGATCAAGAGGTTTCTTGCATGCATTTCAAGTTTATGGATTAAATCAATTTTATGAGGGAGTGTTGAAAGTATAAACATGGTTTAGTATTAGTAGTATTGAATTTTGATTATCAATGAACCCACTACTTCAACCATTGCATATAGTCTCGACAAGAAGGCTACCAGTGTTTGTGAGAAAAATGTTTTCTTGGTGGTTGTATTTTTTGATAAGTCCTTTTTGACCATTGAGGAGGGTATCTTTGAGGTTAAGGCCACTGCTGGAGACACTCATCTTAGCGGTGAGTTTTTGACAACAGAATACTTAACCATTTCGTCCATAAATTCAAGAGGCAAATCGCTAAGCTCAGAGTGAAGAATAAATTTGATTTACGGAAGACATTGTTAGCAACTAAACTAAATTGATTCTAGATTGTTCATAAAATAACTAAGTACATGAATAGTTAATGAATACATATACATGAATGTATTTAAATGTTAGGTACATGAATAAATGTATTTAAGTGTTAGGTTCATGTACATGTATTTGATCATTATTAAAGTCGCTCTAGAAATATTCTATGAGTCCTACAAGTAGCCGTATACTTGGATCATTTGAAGCAAATGAATTCAAATTGAGTTGAATCAAGTATTTTAAAGTTTAAACACTCTTCCTCACTTCTCTATAATTTATCCTCTTCCATATATTTCCAACATATAAGAATTACATGTTAGTATAAATGATATTTGGGCATGAGTCTTTTTTCCTATGAATGAGATTCAACAATCCCATTTGCTATTTATGGGAGGAGATTATGTAGAAATATTATGTTTTCGTGTGAAAATATCCATACTTTACATATTTCTTCAAAGATGTAAACAACATTGATGTTTTTAACAATACCTTGGAAAGATATTCCATTTGTTTAATTTCTGCAAGGTTAAGTCCAATCTCTGTGGATGATCTTTTCTTTAGGATTTCCTCTTGCTCTTCCTGAAATGAAATTAATTAGCTTAATTTAATAAAACATGGAATTTGCCCAATATATATTAATAGAAAATCTAACAACATTTTCATTTTGTCCCACTTAATTACCTTAGCCTTTTGGTGATATTGTGGATGTTCATGTAGGTGAATGATTGCCCAAGTAGAGGCATGAGCAAAAGATTCATGGCCAGCAAGTAAATATATAATTATCAAGTCTACAATCTCTTCATCGCTTAATTTCCTGCCATCCTCATCTTCAGTTTCCATCAATAAATCAACCATAAATTTCTTTGGTTTTGATTGATCAGTCTTTGACATTGCCCTCCTTTCAACTACAAGAGCTCGAAAAACTTTTACCAACTCTTTTCGAGCCTGTCAGCATAGCACAACAAAACACAAATTAAAACATCAGTAATTTCCTTAAACATGTTCCTCAAGCATGTTGAGGAAAAATGATTTAGCCTACTCCAACTAGTATTGGATAAATAGCGTTGTTGAGTTGAATATACAGATGTTGAAGAATAAGGGTCAAATGATAACTTTAGGGAATTGATATTTTCATACATAAATTTAATATTACCACAAGGTCTCTCTCACACATAGATGTGTGGCCTATTTACTATTTATGACAACAAAGTCTTATGTGAAAATATCATTTTTTATATGAAAATATCACTTTCTTAATTTTATTGCTGACACGGGTGCATAAATGTGAAATATAAATAGATTATAGATAAGAAAAGTGATGCATGCTAAAGGAGTCCAATTATGTTAATTGTCTCATTCTCTCTCATCTGTTGTCACAATATCATGTGTTCTGCGATTCTGCCTCCTAATTCTTATGTATTTATCTACAATTAATATTCTAACTAAATAATGAGTATCAATTTATGGAGTGAGACAACAAATGAGACAAAATGAGAAAGAAGATTTGATTCCATGATAAAGGGGAGAAAAACCTAACCTTGAGTGCTTTATGAAAAGCAAATCCTGGGAGATTTATACTCATGGCCTTTAGTCCATGCCCAAGAAGAGTATAATTCTCTTCCATGGCCTCCAACACTGGACTATTCTCAGTGCCCAAGATTATATACATGATAATCTTGAAGGCAATCTTCCTCATTTCGGTTAATAACTCGATTGGTCGTTCCTCTATATCGGACAATTCTTTCAAACTAGTTAAAACTATGTCTTTGATGTACTTCAAATATATAGACATGACTTCATGACCTGTCATTGAAGTTGCTGTTAAGCGACGTTGGCGCCTGTGTTCTTCATTTGAAATGCCATGAAGACCTCTTTTCCCTAATATTTTTGCCACCGACGCAGGCCAACCGGGACCAAACTTTTCTTCATCCATCAAGACTTGTCTGCATCCTTCTGGCGTTGTGAGGATAATGCTAGGGTTCCCAAACATGAAGGACTTGTATATCCGAGCATGACCAAACCTTTATTAATTTTCCTCAGAATGCATTTCATTAATATTATGTGATCATATGCAGCACAAAATAAGGTTGATGGTCAATTACATTGTACTCGATTATGAAATAGATTCCAAATCTTCTATATCATCGTCTGTCTCATCTCATGTATTGTTGACAAATACAAATTGTTTACTTATTTATAGTTAACTTTGTAAGTGGATAATAAGGTTTATGTGACATCATTGCATAGGATTGGACGGACAGGATGAGACATGCAGGTATTTGGATTATGTAAATGAGTAAAGCTACAAACACAAACTATTTTACAAATTGCTGATGTGGCATACTCCACCTCAGCATATTGATTTACAAATTGTTTCAATGTAGTCTCCGACCCAACACAATATGCTGATGTGGAGTATGCCATATGAGCAGTTTGTAAAATGTTTGTAGAATAATTTGTGTCTCTAGCGTTATTCTTATGTAAATATAAGATTCGTTTTATCATTAACTTTTGAAAATAATTAATCTTATAATTAGGTATACATTTTTTGATAAGTCTGCAAATTAATTTCATAACAGCATTGTCAAAAATTTATCAAATTTATATTGCTTTTAAATAAAAAAATGTATTCAGATTAACTTCAAAAACGTCAAAATTGATGTTTTGGGGGCAGATAAAGTATATTAATTGATGGAAGCTAGAGAAATATAGAGACATACTTGGTATGAAGATTGGAGATGAAGGAATCAGGGTCACCATATTTGTAAGCTTTGAGGAAAGACAACATATTCCCAATAAAGGGCCAACCCATATCACCTGGAGGGAGTGAATACCGCTTTTCACCCAAATTTCTCAAGTAAAACCACTCATTTGCCCACATTAACAGCCTATAAATTGCACCAATACCACCTATCAAAACTGTAAAAACCACCAATCCCATATGATCATAAAAACTATACTCCATTTAATTTCACGTGTTTTAAGCATTGATAATGTGGGATTATATGTACCTGTATGTGTATATATAGTTGTTAACGTTAAAGGAAAATTAAACTAAATTTTTGTGGGTTGAGGTTTGCATAGAAATGTTCTCTTAAATCCAAGACAACGAAATATAAAATGTATTTCCATGAACAAGAATTTATTTATTTTTATTTTTTTTTTGCATTTTTTTGTTTTTTAGTTTCTGACTTCAGGTGATAGAGAAGGTTCTATTCGCTTTTGGATTTTTTTTTTAATAAAAAATTCCGGATATTTCCATGCAATATTCTTCTTCCTTTGATTTTAGCGAATCTTTGGATAGGTGAAGTTTGGGGAACATTAATCCTTAAATATTAATCAGAAATCACTTGCTCCCTCAGTTTATTCTAAATTTTATTTTTGCAACGCAGTTGTCTGTAGAGTGGGGAATAGGTAAGTACCCGACCTTGCATTGTGGAGTAAGCCGTTCAAGTCTGTAAATGCATGAAAAGTAATTAAATTATAAGTTGCTTAATTGCATCACATGTTAAAAAAAAAAGGGAAAGCAAGTTGCAAAAAATCAAAAATAAATAAATATAGGACGCAACATTTATGCCTAGTACCAGTAGGACCTTTGGTATAATATATAATAAAAATGTAAAAAATTAATATAAATTCAACATAATATAATACTCCTTCCGTCCCGAATTATTTGCTATTCTAGAGTTGCACACAGATACCAATATGTGTGATAAAAATACTAAAATACCCTTATGTGCTGACTTTTTTGTTTTCCGCAAGACATCATCGTTTCTTTTTCTCTTCATCTTCCTAAATTATTTTTCGCCAACAGTCCATGCCGGGAGAGAAGAACAATTGAGATTAGTTTGCACGCCAAAATCCCTGCCGCCAAATCTTCTCTGTGGTATGAACTTGTTGAAGAATTTTTTTTATATTCTTTTCTTCAATCATTTCTATAGTTTTAGCTGAATGAACTTGTTGAAGAATTGTCTTTAATTCCATTAATCCATAACTTAAGAATCATTTTGGTAAAATCGTTTCTATTTGATGCATATTATGTCTAGTCTTACTGCATTTCTCCTCTGTTTGGTTACTGCATTTTTCCTCTGTTTATAATTACAAAGCCATCCCAGGCACCATTAGCTAACAAGAATCGAAGCGTAGAAGAGTTTTGTTCTTTTCTAATTCCTTTGCATTTTGTTTTATACGGAAACAACTTCATAGCCTCTGTCTTTGTTTTTCAAATGTAAAAAAAAGCAGGGGTACTTCGTGGTGCTTGATTCCGCCTCCGCAGGGGTACCGTGTTTTCGTTCAGTGGCCGGAGAGCTTGCACAAGGTTCTCTCTTTCTCTCTATATGCTTTGAATAGATTTCTACTTTGACGTTAAAATTCAATTACTTTACTGATTAATTTTTTTGAATTGTAATCACAATGTGACAAGCACGCTGTAAAAAAAATGAAAATAAAACTTGATTGATGCTGAATTGTAATTTGGAGACTTTGGTTTGAAGTTCAGTTTGAAAGTGAATGCTTTGTTAGCATATCTAGCTTGTTATATTTGCAATTATATTTTTTTTGATAATTTTAGTATTTTCCTTGCACCTTTTAGGCAAAAGATTCCCTTTTGCTGGCCTTTCCAATGATTTCTGTTGTAAATAATTGAATGCTGATCCAATATTTGTATTAATACTGACATGTGATTGTGGTTGTGCCAGTATAATATTGACACCCTCACTTCAGGATTGTGGTACTTTTAATAGTTTACTTGATTTCTTTGTATCGTCATCGTCTTTCACTAGATGAAATTTTTCAGCGAAGCTTTTCCTTCAGTATTCCAAGCTATTTTATGTTGGTTTAAACTATGTCTTTAAGCAATGAAGTGCAAATAGAGCTTGAGCTTGGCTGTTTGCAATTAAGTTTCAATTATTTACGACCATATCGATTTTTTTATTGCATGCTTGGTTGTTACAAAGTATTAACCGTAGATGACGTAAAAGACCAAATTGTCATAGGAGCACTAGCATATTTGAGAGCTTCACATAGAACGATGGCCCCAAGGCAAAAAATTCAGATTCCGTTTGCTGAAATTGATCTCAATGTTGATCCTAATATTGATTGTGGAGGATAGGCAACTAGAGAAGGAACCAATACACGATCTTACTGTCGATGTGGACGAGTCAATTCTCGAACGTGATTTCGACCTCAATTCGACACTAAATGAGATATCGTCATCAAGTCATGATATGTTATTAGAAGAGCAACTTATAGAAGATGATGAAAGACTTGAAGAAGGAATACATGTGAATCAAACTACTTTGGAATCTAGTAAAGTTTCTCTCTCTCAACTATTTTATGGTTGCTATTTCCTTCACTCATGTGTTTCTTCCATGTCTACTGTTTCCGATGCAGATGCCGAGATATCAAGTGCACCAAGTGTTAAAAAAAAATTTAAGCAATGTGGAACGCCAAGCTATATACGATTAATTTGCTGCTCCAAAAAAGTGTCGATGGAAAATTGAAAAAAGGGACAACTAAATTGTTGGCCTCTTTATTTTCAGTTCATATAACATCTGTTCAACGCATTTGGAAGAGAGGACAAAACAGTGGGGTGTTTGCCGATGTCTCAAGTCAAAGAACCAAAAAATTGTGGTCGTAAAAGAGTTCATGTTAATTTGGAGCAAATCCGCGAGGTCCCTGTACATAACCGAACAACTATTCGCTCTTTAGCTCATTCTGTGACTATCCCAAAGAGCACTTTGTTTCGACTATTTCAGGAGGGAGAAATACGACAACATTCAAGTCCTGTCAAACCTTTCTTAACCGAAGACAACAAAAGATCAAGACTTCAATTTTGTTTGGATATGCTTGAAGAGGTAGCTTACCACACAACCCAAGTTTCAAAGCCATGTATAACACGGTTCACATTGACGAGAAATGGTTCTTTATGACAAAGAAAGCTCAGAAGTTCTACTTGTTACAAAATGAACCAGATCCATATCGCCCCTGTAAAAGCAAGAATTTTATTGTTAAAATCATGTTTTTGGTTGCTTTAGCTCGCCCAAGGTTCGATGCAAATGGAAATGAATAATTCTTAGGAAAAATTGGTGTGTTTCCTTTTGTCATACAAGAACCTGCTAGAAGGAACAGTGCTAACAAACCTGCTGGCACACTTGTGACAAAACCAATAAATTCGGTGACAAAGGAGGTTGTAAGGTCCTATTTGATTGAAAAAATTCTGCCTGCAATTAAGGAAAAATGGCCAAGAGATAATTTGGGATCTCCAATTTTCTTTAAACAAGATAATGCAAGAACACACGTCGATTGTAATGACTATGCATTTTGTGAAGCTGCGACCAAAGAAGGGTTTGATATTTGTTTATTATGCCAACCTCCAAACTCTCAGATTTTAATGTTTTGGATCTTGGATTTTTTAGTGCTATTCAATCCCTACTACAAAGAGAGTCAATGCGATCTATCGATGAGCTTATAAGTGTAGTTGTTAAGGCATTTGAAGAGTTTGTAGTGTGAATTCCAACCGGATATTTTTGTCATTGCAGCTATGTATGCAAGAAATAATGAGATGTAAAGGTTCAAATCAATACAAGGTTCCTCATATCAAAAAAGAAATATTGGAATGTGAAGGCCAGCTCCCTATTCAGGTTAGTTGTGAACATAAACTGGTGGAAGAAGTGCGCAACTACCTACATATTGTTAGTTGATTCGGTATGTATCTGATCTTCATTCTGCTATTGTATTTTTTTAGCATGGCAACTGATTCCAAGTAGAAACTACCTAAATTCTGTTAATTTTGTATGAGTTGTGGAAGTAATTAATTGAGGTTGGCTTTTACATAGTTCTTTTAGAATAACATAGACATTGACTTTTACAGGTTCTGGGAAATGCTAAAGAGGCTATTGCAGTGGAAATCTCCAATTGTCATTCTAAGCTGGAGCTACAGAATAGTTGATAATTCTTATTTTTGATAGTTGGAAGAGAATTCTTATTTTTGAGATGTACTTGAAGCATCCATACTAATTCTCCTTTTTTTATTTCTAAGGGGGCATAACTCTTTTTTTGGAATACCTTTATTCCATTGATACAATGCTTGAATTGAACAGTTGTTTGAATTGAACACAAAGTAGTGGAATTATTTTATCATTCTATATAAGTTTCTGAATTGTGTAATGGGAACCCTCAGCCGTTTGGTTAGAGTTTTTGCTTCAATTTGTGTTTTTATCATACGTAAATTAAAGTCTATAATGCTACATTTCTGCTTCAATTTGTGGTTTTATCAGATGTAAACAAATCAAAGCAGAGAAGATAACCCAATAATTGGCTTGTGATACAGAGAAATTCTACAAATTGAGTAATTCTGAAACAGATACAGAGAAAAACAAAATGAGTACTTCACTCTTCATAATCAAAACACAAAATCAAGTACATCTTGGTTTCTTGCAGTCACCCATTCAAGTTTCCACTTCTAATATAAGCTTCAGTAATTATAACTCTTCATATTTCTGCCATCTTCAACTAATGGGAACTTCAATGTTCAGAACTTTAACGAGGAGAACATAAACTATTCTGATTTCTCTTTCCCAACTCAAGCAAGGCCTATATCATCATCATCTTCCATTTCTGCAACCAAGAACTCAGTGGTACATCACTGATCCTTGTCCTTGTAATTTCCAATATATAAATAATTATACACCTTGATCCATTTTGCACCAGAAACTTGGTTTATTTTTTGCCTGATTTAATTATCACACTTTTTGAAAGTCTTCCAGCTTTAGTTATTTAAACAGTTGAATTGTTCAAAAGCCTTGGTTTAGATTATATTTATGTTCCTCAATTGGTTTGGCATTCAATTTTTGGATCCTTGTCATCATATATACACAACTTTTATGACTGAATTTTAGTTTTTGGGAACTCATGCTATAGATTTCATTAGTTTTGTAGATTCATGTAATTAGTTTTATAGATTCATTAGTTTTGAGTAATTCCGAAACAGATACAGAGAAAAACAAAATGAGTACTTCACTCTTCATAATCAAAACACAAAATCAAGTACATCTTGGTTTCTTGGAGTCACCCATTCAAGTTTCCACTTCTAGTAAGCTTCAGTAATTATAACTCTTCATATTTCTGCCATCTTCAACTAATGGGAACTTCAATGTTCAGAACTTTAACGAGGAGAACATAAACTATTCTGATTTCTCTTTCCCAACTCAAGCAAGGCCTATATCATCATCATCATCATCATCTTCCATTTCTGCAACCAAGAACTCAGTGGTACATCACTGATCCTTGTCCTTGTAATTTCTAATATATAAATAATTATACACCTTGATCCATTTTTCAAAGAATAACTCCTTGAATCTTGTCCACGCAACCACCGATGTACCAGCTCTTACCTGATTAGTCTCACACCAGTAATTAGCTTCTCCCTTCATCAAGTATGTAGCAAAAGCCGTCTTTTGCTCTTCTGCCACTCGCGCAATGACAAATGCTTTCTCCATATCCTTCACCCAAGTTTGAGCTTCAATCGGATCCGTGGTTCCCTTGAATTTCGGCAGTCCTACCGCTTTAAAATCTTTGAAGTTTGCCAATCTGTCAGCAAACTGATTTCTCGCTCTTCCTCTTGCTGGAGCTCTATTTTTCATAGCTTCGGCTATCATATTTACAGAGTTTTGCATTGGGTCAGCTTGACCACCTTCATTATTCACCGACTGCTCTTTTCTTTGGTTTCGATTCTGTCGTTTAGGCGGCATGATCTGATTTAAATAAAAATCTTATATTAATTTTCTGTCTCTATACAAATTCTTAACACAATAAGAATTCAACACATAGTTCTCATATAATCGCATATTTATTCAAATAACACATAGTACATTTAGTACTTAACACATATTACTATCCCATTTTAAATAAATTTTAGGATTTACAACACAACTTTACACAGAAAGCTGTAATTCTCTAACTTTACACAGAAAGTTACCATTTTACATATTCACATATCTAATCCCAGTTCATCAAACTTACCACACTTATGAGTTCAGAAACTTGCCACAATTATATGAGTGTATGAACTTACCCTAGTGAAATTCAGATAAGACACACTTAGAAGTGGGGGTTGAATAAGTGTGGATATAAATTATGACCAATTTAAATTCTTTAAACCAAATTATTGAATGTAGTCTACTATATTGATGAATGCAGCTTGCTGAATGAATATGGTCTACCGAATTGAATTATTGTTTAAGAAATATCTTGGTGTTTTTGTAAGTTAAATAAATATTTAATGATAACAAAAATTCTCACGATTAAGTTTAGTTTATTTACCGAATCAATTAACTTGAATGGAATTAAGTTAAATCAATTAATAAAAATAACACCAAGATTTTTACGTGGTTCGGCTATTACCCTCTATAATAATAGCCTACTCCACGTCCAATATCAACTAGTATTAGAGACTCACTTTTATTTCTTTAAAAGACTCTTGTTACAATACAGATTCTATAAAATTGAATTACAATAATTCACTTGACCACTCGTGCTCCTTGTGCACCAATGCACTCCTTAAGCACCTATTCTTCCTTGAACCTGTTTGTAAACAAACCTTAATCCACCTGGATTAAATTTCCTTAGACAACACTTAGTCTAAAAAACAAATTAAGATTACAATAATAGAGGTCTAATGATCAAAGCAAATTAAATAAGCAATTTAACAATGCAAGGCTCAACTAAATGAATGTAATGATCAAATAATAAAAGATAAATATCACCAATATGAAGCTCACGAAAGTTGACTGAAAATATCAATTGATCAGCAGCTCAAAATTTGCACCAAGAGAATAGCTTTCAAAGATTGTGAGTGCAAAAATATTAATTCAAGTGTTGTAAGTTTTGTTATTGTTCACTGTTCTCAGCTGCTTTTATAGGCCAAAAACATAATACTGTTGCTTCATAAAAATTTACGTTAAAAATAAAATTGCAACGTTCATATATATTATCAGAATACACATACAACGGAATATCATATATTCAATTTTATATCGGTAAACATGCATCATCATATATCATATATATCGAATACAATTAAAACACGTAATCTGAATTAATCTTTTCGCAAGTAGCTCTGATACCAATGTGTTGGGCTTCGGCACAGAAACGCACAGCGGAAATTAAAATTTTAAAACAATTTCCGAAACCCTAAAACAGGATCCATGCGAAAAACAATTAATTCAGAGGTTTAGAGATTATACCAGATATAAACAAAAACGAGAATCTGAAACCGACTGCGCTTCGAATCTTCAACGCAGTACAAACCGATTGCGCCTCTACGGTATCCACACGAACGCCACACGAACCGTCAAACGATTCTGCAATAAGAAGGACTTGCGGTACTAGCCACCAAAAGGAATGGATTTTGAAACTATTTTCTCTCTAGTCTCTCTCTAAGAGCGGCTAGGGTTTTTCAATTCTGATCTCTTACCCTAAGTAGCTGCTATATATCATATATATAGTAGTTAAAAGGAATTAATCAAAATTAAAACCTAATTATATAAAATCCGAATATATATAAATATATCTTAATTAAGTCTTACTTAATTAATATACATATATACAAATTCTCCTTTTAATTTAAATTCGTGATTTAAATACTATTAATCATATTAATATATTTAAATCCTTAAAATTTAAATTAATTTCCTTTTAAATAACGTTCTATGTGTGTGACCCTATAGGTTATTATTACGTTGGCAATAATTTTAAAATCATATTATAAAATTATAAACAGTGAGCGGCATCTAGTAATGCATCACTGCTACCCAAGTAATAATAAGATCGATGATTCGATGCAACCTTTTGTGACCAATGTTTCAATGCAATTTAATCCTTTTAACCTTAATATCCTAGATTAAACTCGAGTCATGGAATGTGTCATACTCTTCATAATTTAATCTGAGTTTTCTTGATCAATGAGTAGACTATATGAAACAAATCACTATTTGAGCATGGCCATGCATTTCATAGTCCTACTCAATCAAGAGGCCTATGGATATCACCCATAATATATAGGATGGTTAAATTCCATCTAGATCACTCATATTTCTCACATGATTAATGATGAACCCAATAATCACCTTTATAGTCCACCCGATTAAAGGTGACATTTGATGATATCAAAGTACATAAATTCTCGTGTAGTAATATAGCGATTTCAGGTCGGAGGACCATTACATCATTGTCACTATGAGAATTGCTAATGACACTTCGCATAATGCTCCATATAGAATTCTCATGGTGGGTCTGTCCAGTACATCGTTCTCTAACATGTACCTATGCATTGACTTAATATCTCATATATTTATGACCAATGAGATTTGGTCATCAGTCAATCCACATACTAGTCTCAATGCATCATTGTTGTCCCATCAACAATGATACTCGACTAGGGACATTTAAGAACACTGATACTAATGGTAATATATAATCTCATGTTCAAGTCACATACTTGAAACTATATAATTTGTATCACTATTCTAAGGAATTTTATTATGTTAACAATTATATTACGCAGTAAATAAAACCATAATAAAATCATATATTTATTCAATCAAATATAATATCAAAATGTTAAGCAATTATATCAAATAATTGGCCTCTAGGGCATAAACTCTAACAGTCTCCCACTTGCACTAGAGCCAATCACTCATGTATCTAATACCCATGGAACTAGTGTGACCGTCGTGCTTCTGTTGCGACAAAGCCTTGGTTAGTGGATCTGCAACATTATCATCTGTTGGCACTCTTCCTATATGTACATCTCCTCTATCAATGATTTCACGGATGAGATGGTACCGCCTAAGTATATGCTTGGATCGTTGGTGAGATCTGGGTTCCTTAGCCTGTGCAATGGCTCCATTATTATCACAGTATAGAGCAACCGGATCAACAATGGTTGGAACAACACCAAGTTCAGTGATGAACTTTTTAATCCATACAGCCTCCTTGGCTGCACTAGAAGCAGCAATATACTCAGCCTCTGTTGTAGAATCAGCTACTGTCTCTTGCTTCGAACTTTTCCAGCTAACAGCACCACCATTAAGGCAAAACACAAAACCTGACTGAGACTTATAGTCATCATTGTCAGTTTGGAAACTAGCATCTGTGTAACCCTTTACTGCTAGTTCGTCTTCACCTCCATATACCAAGAATGAATCCTTAGTCCTTTTCAGGTACTTGAGGATATTCTTGACTGCTATCCAGTGACCTTCACCTGGATTCGACTGGTATCTGCTCGTCATGCTCAAAGCATACGAGACATCCGGACGAGTACATATCATTGCATACATGATAGATCCAATTGCCGAAGCATAAGGGATCTTTCTCATACGCTCCTCATCATCTTGTGATTTAGGACATTGGGCCTTAGAGATCTTTACACCATGAGTCACGGGTAAGTTTCCTCTTTTCGCCTCTTGCATGCTGAACCGTTTCAACACTTTATCAATATATGTACTTTGACTTAGGCAGAGCATTTTTCTTGATCTATCTCTATAGATCTTGATACCTAAAATGTAGGCAGCATCGCCCAAATCTTTCATGGAGAAACATTTTCCTAATCATGTTTTTACAGCCTGTAAGGAAGGAATGTCATTCCCAATAATTAATATGTCATCAACATATAATACTAGGAATACAATGTGACTCCCACTAACCTTCTTATATACACAAGGTTCATCTTCATTTTTAATAAAGCCAAATTCTTTGACTGCTTCATCAAATCGAAGATTCCAACTCCGAGAGGCTTGCTTCAATCCATAAATGGATCGATGCAGCTTACATACCTTTCCGGCATCCTTTGGAGTGACAAAACCCTCAGGTTGTGTCATATACACATCCTCAAGGAGATTTCCGTTAAGGAAAGCAGTTTTGACTTCCATCTGCCAGATTTCGTAATCATAAAAAGCTGCAATAGCAAGTAAGATCCTGATGGATTTAATCATTGCCACTGGAGAGAAGGTTTCATCATAGTCAACACCTTGAATTTGTTTAAAACCTTTTGCTACCAGTCGGCCTTTATAGGTTTGTACATTACCATCCATGTCGGTTTTCTTCTTGAAAACCCACTTGCACCCGATTGGTTTTACCCCTTCGGGTGGATCAACCAGAGTCCATACTTAGTTAGTATAAATGGAGTCCGTCTCAGATTTCATGGCTTCAAGCCATTTCTCAGAATCTGGTCCATTCATAGCTTCTTGGTAGGAATCAGGCTCATCTTGATCTATGAGCATCACATCGCCGTTTTCAGTCACAAGATATCCATAATATCTTTCAGGCTCTTGGCGTGTCCTACCAGATCTACGAATGACTTGTGTAATTTGAGCAGGTTCACTTTCCACAATTTCTTGTGGTTCCTGCTCATGTTCCAACTCAGGTTCAATGATATTTTGTGGTTCTCGAATTTCTTCGAGTTCTACTTTCCTCCCACTGTTTCCTTTAGAGACAAATTCTCTTTCTAGAAAAATACCAGTTCGAGCAACAACCACTTTGTTCTTAGAAGGTTTGTAGAAATAATACCCTTTTGTTTCCTTTGGGTATCCTACAAAATTACATTTGTCAGATTTGGGTCCGAGCTTGTCAGAATTCAGACGTTTTACGAACGCCTCGCAACCCCAAATCTTCATGAACGACATACTAGGACGTTTCCCAGTCCACATTTCATATGGTGTCTTCTGAACCGTCTTTGTAGGAACACGGTTAAGTGTGAATGCAGCTGTCTCTAGGGCATGACCCCAGAAGCTTATTGGAAGATCTGCATGACTCATCATTGATCGTACCATGTCCAACAAGGTTCGATTTCTCCTCTCAGATACACCATTCCATTGCGGTGTTCCAGGTGGAGTGAGCTGTGATATAATACCACACTCCTTTAGAAGGTCATCAAAGTCTTGACTTAAGTATTCACCTCCTCGATCGGATCGAAGGGCTTTTATGCTTTTTCCAAATTGGTTTTGAACTTCATTCTTGAATTCCTTGAACTTTTCAAAGGATTCAGATTTGTGTCTCATAAGATACACATATCCATATCTACTAAAGTCATCAGTAAATGTAATGAAGTAATAAAACCTACCTCTTGCTAACGAACTCATGGGTCCACATACATCACTATGTATAAGTCCCAATACATCGCTAGCCCGTTCACTGTGTCCAGTGAAAGGGGCTTTAGTCATCTTGCCTAATAAACAAGACTCGCATTTCTCATATGATTCAAAATCAAATGAATCCAAGAACCCATCTTTATGGAGTTTGGATATGCGTTTCTCATTTATATGGCCTAAACGACAGTGCCAGAGATATGTCGGATTTGAATCATTTGATTTAAATCGTTTTGTATTTATGTTATAGATAGGCATTTCTAAATCAAGAATATAGAGACCGTTAAACAATTGTGCAACACCATAACAAATATCATTTAAGTAAAACAAACAACGATTGTTCTTTATTATAAATGAAAAACCTTTCTTGTCCAAACAAGAAACAGAAATAATGTTTTTGCTTATAGCAGGCACAAAATAACAATCTTCTAATTCTAAAACTAGACCAGTGGGCAAAGATAAATGATAAGTTCCTACGGCCAGTGCAGCAACTTTTGCTCCATTTCCAACTCGTAAGTCAACCTCTCCTTTCGCCAAAGTTCTACTCCTTCGGAGTCCCTGCACATTAACACAAATGTGAGAACCACATCCAGTATCCAATACCCATGATGTAGAAGTAGATAAGTTGACTTCTATAACATATACCTGAATCAGAAGTCGTACTTCCTTTTCTTTTCTTCACTTCTTCCAGATAAGCATGACAATTCCTTTTCCAGTGTCCAGGTTTTCCACAGAAGTGACATTCACCTTCTTTAGCCACCCCACCTTTAGGTTTTAAAGCCTGTTTGGTTTTGGAATTGGGTTTGGCAAAAGATTTAGATCCTATCTTCTTCTTGCCTTTCCAATTTCCCTTAGCATTCCCCTTTTGCACCATCATTATGGGAGCGGGTCCTGCCTTTTTCATGTTGTTCTCGGCAGTTCTTAACATGCTCAACAACTCAGTAAGGGGTTTCTCAATTTCATTCATAAGATAGTTCATAACAAATTGAGAGTAGCTTCTATTCAAAGATTGCAAAACAAGGTCAGTTTGGGCTTCCGGAGTGATTGGAAAACCCAACCTATCAAGGTACTCAATATACCCAATCATTTTCAGCACATGTGGACCAACTGGATCACGTTCACCCATTTTGCAGTGATACAACGCCTTGCTTGTATCATACCTCTCCTATCGAGCATGCCCTTCGAACAATTTCTTGAGATGCTCGATCATCTCATAAGCATCCATCAACTCATGTTGCTTCTGAAGCTCAGCGTTCATGGTTGCTAGCATGACACAACTCACATCCAGAGCATCATCTTGATGCTTCTTGTAAGCATTATGCTCCGCACGTGGTGCAGTGACAGCTGGTGCTGCAGGAATGGGCCCATCAAGGACATATAGCTTACACTCTTGTTTGAGGACAATCCTCAAGTTCCTATGCCAGTCAAGGAAATTAATTACACTTAGCTTGTCCTTTTCAAGGACTGATCGTAATGAAAGACTATTTGTGTTGTTGTTGTTTGCCATTTGATATCTACAATTTATAAGTGCAACAATAATAAGTCAAATTACAGAGTTGATATTATATAATTGATAATATTACATTCAAAATATACCGCCCACTATTTTATTCAAATTAATAGCCCTCACCATTAATTCGAAAAGCATTTTCTATTAAATCTTTCTAGTGAGCCAAGATCCATATTTCATTATGCCTTAAGTTAGCTTTGGCTATTCTCTCAAAACATAATTATTTAGGTAGACAACCCTTTGTCAATTATATCATATATAACTCCTGGATAGTTTGGTAAACAATATTTGTTTCTAGTCCATCTAATGGTACCAACCAAACTCTATGCCTCTAAGTCCACAATCCTATTGAGATAACTTAGTTAAGTCCGGCCCAATGATTTTAATAGTTTGGATATCACAATTATCCTATCGCATCTTACCTAGATAAATAGGGTACTTTGCTTTGGCAAACCTACATCTATTGATCAAGGTCTAGATGAGTGTTATTCATTGGAAGGCATCTGATTTAGACTTAATAATTTAATGAGGGATTTTATTAATTTAGATCTCACCAATTTTAATCTTGTTAAGCATGCACATTATTAATCATATCATATCATATACAAGCATAAATAAAGTGCAAAATTAAATGTGTCACAGTTATGGCCCAATCCACTGTCAATCTTTTCAAGCTAATGAAAGATTGAAGGTCAATCTAAGATGGTAAAAGATCTTAAAATAAATAACTTCCTTGGATCTTCCTCTAGCATGCGCCTCCTCTCCATCATCATCTTTCCAATGTGTTCTCCATCTTGACATCTTCATCAATTACATATTATTACATGACATAAAGAAACCTCGAGTTACATTCGAGGGGATTTAGATGAGAAGAGAATATTACATTAGAATTTATAGAAAGGCACGACATGCAAGTCGTATTTCGAACTACATTCTGTATTGCAGAATTTTTCCATACGAATCTCTGAAACAGTTTCAGAATCATACATTTTAATCCACCAAAACACCCATAATAACAAATCATATATGTCCAGTTTCGATTTAATCATATTAAAACGAATAACAGTACACCCAGAATTTATCATATATTTCCAGTTTCGATTAATCATATTAAAACGATTCTTCATGCTTCTAATCCGATTAGAATAGTTATATTGTTATTCCACCGATTAAAGATACGATTAACAGTATCATCATATATATTACCAGAATACACATACAACGGAATATCATATATTCAATTTTATATCGGTAAACATGCATCATCATATATCATATATATCGAATACAATTAAAACACGTAATCTGAATTAATCTTTTCGCAAGTAGCTCTGATACCAATGTGTTGGGATTCGGCACAGAAACGCACAGCGGAAATTAAAATTTTAAAATAATTTCCGAAACCCTAAAACAGGATCCATGCGAAAAACAATTAATTCAGAGGTTTAGAGATTATACCAGATATAAACAAAAACGAGAATCTGAAACCGACTGCGCTTCGAATCTCCAACGCAATACAAACCGATTGCGCCTCTACGGTATCCACACGAACGCCGCACGAACTGTCAAACGATTCTGCAATAAGAAGGACTTGCGGTACTAGCCACCAAAAGGAATGGATTTTGAAACTGTTTTCTCTCTAGTCTCTCTCTAAGAGCGGCTAGGGTTTTTCAATTCTGATCTCTTACCCTAAGTAGCTGCTATATATCATATATATAGTAGTTAAAAGGAATTAATCAAAATCAAAACCTAATTATATAAAATCCGAATATATATATATATATATATCTTAATTAAGTCTTACTTAATTAATATACATATATACAAATTCTCCTTTTAATTTAAATTCGTGATTTAAATACTATTAATCATATTAATATATTTAAATCCTTAAAATTTAAATTAATTTCCTTTTAAATAACGTTCTATGTGTGTGACCCTATAGGTTATTATTACGTTGGCAATAATTTTAAAATCATATTATAAAATTATAAACAGTGAGCGGCATCTAGTAATGCATCACTGCTACCCAAGTAATAATAAGATCGATGATTCGATGCAACCTTTTGTGACCAATGTTTCAATGCAATTTAATCCTTTTAACCTTAATATCCTAGATTAAACTCGAGTCATGGAATGTGTCATACTCTTCATAATTTAATCTGAGTTTTCTTGATCAATGAGTAGACTATATGAAACAAATCACTATTTGAGCATGGCCATGCATTTCATAGTCCTACTCAATCAAGAGGCCTATGGATATCACCCATAATATATAGGATGGTTAAATTCCATCTAGATCACTCATATTTCTCACATGATTAATGATGAACCCAATAATCACCTTTATAGTCCACCCGATTAAAGGTGACATTTGATGATACCAAAGTACATAAATTCTCGTGTAGTAATATAGCGATTTCAGGTCGGAGGACCATTACATCATTGCCACTATGAGAATTGCTAATGACACTTCGCATAATGCTCCATATAGAATTCTCATGGTGGGTCTGTCCAGTACATCGTTCTCTAACATGTACCTATGCATTGACTTAATATCTCATATATTTATGACCAATGAGATTTGGTCATCAGTCAATCCACATACTAGTCTCAATGCATCATTGTTGTCCCATCAACAATGATACTCGACTAGGGACATTTAAGAACACTGATACTAATGGTAATATATAATCTCATGTTCAAGTCACATACTTGAAACTATATAATTTGTATCACTATTCTAAGGAATTTTATTATGTTAACAATTATATTACGCAGTAAATAAAACCATAATAAAATCATATATTTATTCAATCAAATATAATATCAAAATGTTAAGCAATTATATCAAATAATTGGCCTCTAGGGCATAAACTCTAACACAATGAACAAGTCATCATCAAAACATTAGGCTAGAATGTGACATAATCAACATTCTCCCCCTTTTTGATGATGACAACATAAATAAATGAAACTCCCCCTAAATTCATGCATATAAATTATTTCAAGAAAAAAAATTTCGTAATCTGCATATGTTAGTATGAACCTGCATATGTTAGTATTATACTAAACCAATGATCAGATCATAATATTATAAAAATGAAAACAACAGTCTTATCATGCAACAAAACAAAACCACCAATAGTCTTAACATCCAGGCAACCATGCCTAACCAAATCAAGTGAAACCATAGTCTTAAGAAAATTAAAACAGAATTCTCAGAAACTCTCCCCCTTTGTCATCATGCAAAAAGAGAAGACCTCAATCAATCAATATCTTCGAGATTGGCCCGCTGTTCAACACGAGTGGTAAAGTATGGTCGATGACGAAGGCGATGAAGACGCTCTTCCAAAGTGTAATCGTTTGCAACTCGAGGTGGTCGAGGAATAAAGGTTGCAGGAGGAAGTTCCATATCCAGAAAGTCACCCTTGTATTCAGCCATCCAATTGTTCGTTGGCCATTCGGGAATTGGAGAATACATTGCTGGAACATGAAGCCTTTGGCCTATATCATTGAACCTGGTGACCATAAAATCTGCAATCTCCCCGAGTTGATTACTGAAAAATTTCACCTCTTGACTTAACTGACATGTGTTCCGATTAAATTTTTGTTGGAGTGCTTCAACCATAGCCATCGTCTAAATCTCAAAACCTACCTGAAGATCAAAAAATTCATCTTCAACCTAATGATATAGTTTATTAATTTCTGGAGCATCCATCGGTAGCTTCCCTTTCTCAAGAATTATAAGCCGATTTCTTATTTCAACCAAATCAGCTTTCACAGAATTTTGAGTTTGTAAAATCTCATTCAAAACATTCATAACATCATACTCATGAAAATTCGGTAAAGAAGATGAAGATGAATCAGGAGTATGAGAAATAGGAGGCGTAGAGGTAATAGGAGGATCAGGGAGAAGACGAACAAATTCACCAGCATGAAAAATAATGTGAGATTTTGTCAAATTAGCAGTGTCAATAAGCTCATGATTTATTACAGAAATTTCATCATCAAACGAGATCTTAAAATGTTGAAAAAGTTTTGTTAAAAACTTGCTGTAAGGATGACACTTCTTGCTTTGACGAATGCAACTTTGCATATGATACAACATCATTTGAGAAAAATTAAAAACCTTTCCTTTGAGAATCATAGCCATAACAATCAAATCCTGATAAGTAAAATCGGCTCCACCACCAAGGCGTGGAAACCGATTATACCGAACCAACTTATGTAATACACATGTAATAGGACACACACTCACAATTTTTGGAAGAATCAAGGATGTAAGAGAGAAATCATTCATCACAATATGAAGCTGTTCTAATGGATGAATAGGAATATTAGCAGCACCTTTTAAAGTGAAAGGACAAGGTCCAGTAGAAGAAATACCAAGAATGCTTCCAAAATCAATACTGGTAAAAAATAAGGATTTACCCTTGACAAATGTTATAAAACATTCCCCATTGCATTCAAGATTAGTGTAGAATTACTGGACTAACCGAGGATAAGAAATAGTAGGAGGAAGCAGCATAGAGGAAATGTTGCAATCAGTGAAGAGTTTTTCCAAAACAAAGTGTTTTAAATAAAATAGATCCAGAGATTTTTCATACACAAATTGCTTTGTAGCTATAGAGTTTTTGAAATGAGTTTCGAAACTAGGTCCTCTAAAGAAATTTTCCTGGGAATCAAAAGAGGATGAAAATGGATTTACCAGATTAAAAGGAGACTCAGGCTGTGAGAAAATATGCTCTTCATCCACTGGCCGCTTCATCTTATCCCGATGAGACAGTTCGACTTCGGAGGTTTTTAAGAAAGAAAAACTAGAATCTGAGTCGTCGACAAAATTATGGCATCAGACAACACATGCACAGAGGATTTCTTATGTACGCGCTTGGATTTCATCTTTGTTCTCGTAACGTTCTGCAACGAAGAACCTTCGTCGGTTGATTTTCCAGTAGATTGCTTGTTAGCTCTGGTTTTCATGGTGTTATCGACTAGTGAAGATGAAAGAAAGGGTTTTGGATAGATAACATATGCGAAAGATCTGATTTAAAAAAAATGAAACCATAAGAAATAGAAATCAATTAGAACTCTGTCACCGTAAGACGTGTGTCTTTTCAACTTTTAAAAAAATCTGTTCAGCTATTGTTCCGTATCTCAAGGCGTAAACCTTTACTTTTCCCAATGACATCCGACGATATTAATAGGGATATGTATCTAGAACATAATTTGAGCAGATAAGGAATGGCAAACAGATATATATTTTATCAGATATCATGCAGAATGTCATTAAATTTTAAGCACGTAAAACATAATTATATCATGCACATTCCAAGTTTTCTTCTTAGCATACAAAATCTCTCCTCACTCAAGGGTTTAGTAAAACTATCAGCTAATTATTTTTCGGTTGGAATAAAAACCAATTTAACTAACCCTTTTGAAAAATTATCCCTTAAAAAATGATGTCTTACCTCTATATGTTTTGTACATGGATGCGAAACAGGATTCTTTGATCTGTCAATAGCACTAGAATTATTACAATATATAGGCACATTATTGCTGATTATGTCAAAATCACATAGAGTTTGTTTCATCCATAATATTTGAGAGCAACAACTCCCTGCAGCTAAATATTCACCCTCAATGGTTGATAAAGCAACCGAAGTTTGTTTCTTACTATGCCACGAAACAAGACTTTGTCCCAAAAATGTACAAGCACCACTTGTACTTTTTCTATCAATTTGAAACCCTGCATAGTCAGCATCTGAATAACCCATTAGTTCAAAATGATTATTTATCGGATAAAATAACCCTAAATTTATAATACCACTTAAATATTTAAAAATTCTTTTAACTGCTTGCAAGTGGGATTCTTTAGGTTTTACTTGAAATCGAGCACAAAGACATACACTATACATTATATCAGGTCTAGATGCAGTTAAATATAGCAAAGAGCCAATCATACCTCGATATTTAGTTACCTCTACATCTATACCTTTATCATCTGAAGTGAGCTTAATAGATGTACTCATTGGTGTAGCCTTTGAGTTGGTTCCTTAAAATCCGAATCTTTGGAGTAACTCTTTTGTGTACTTGGTTTGATGAATATAGATCCCTTCCCTTGTTTGCTTAATTTAAAGTCCCAAAAAGTAATTTAGCTCTTCCATTAAGCTCATATCAAATTCCTTATGCATACACTTTGAAAACCACTCACAAAGAAAATCATTAGTAGCACCAAATATTATATCATCTACATATATTTGAATAATGATTATTTCTTGTTTTTCATGTTTAATAAATAAGGTAGAATCTATTTTACCTCTAGTGAAACCACTTGAAATAAGATACTTACTCAACCTTTCGTACCAAGCCCTTGGAGATTGTTTGAGACCATAGAGAGCTTTCTTTAGCTTAAAGACATGAGTTGGATATTTCTCATGTTCAAATCCAGGAGGCTGTTGGACATAGACTTCTTCATTGATGTATCCATTAAGAAACGCACTCTTTACATCCATTTGATAAAGCTTGAATTTCTTATAACAAACAACTGCCAACAAGATTCAAATAGACTCTAGTCTGGCAACTGGAGCATAAGTTTCTTCGAAGTCGATCCCTTCTTGTTGATTGTAACCTTGAGCCATTAACCTTGCTTTGTTGCGAGTGATTGTTCCATGCTCATCAAGCTTATTTTTAAACACCCATTTTGTTCCAATGACAGATGTATCTTTAGGAGGAGGCGTTAATTCCCAAACTTGACATCGTTCAAATTGTTGTATTTCCTCTTGCATTGCTAGCAGCCAATTTTCATCAAGTATAGCTTCCTTAACATTCTTTGTCTAAACTTGTGATAGAAATGCAGAAAACACACATTGATTCTGTAGGTTTCTTCGTGTAGTAACTCCTTTGTTTATATCTCCAATGATATTTTTCGGTGGATGATCCTTGAGATATTTTGCAGTATTTAGCATTTGAACATCGTGGATTACCTCTTCTTCTTGAAGAAAATTTTCTGGATTTCCTTCTTGTTCTTTTTCATGTGGATCGTTCAATTCAGTCTGTTGAGTTTGTCCATTCGGTTTGCTGAATGGTTCTCTTCAGTTTGCTAAATTTGTGAAAATCTCTAAATTTCCTGCATCCTCTTCTCTTTCTTTTGGAAGATCATTGTTAGTCTCATTGAAAGTTATATGAATTGATTCTTCAACACATAACTTGTAAATATTAAATACACGATATGCCTTGCTATTATGTGAATAACCAATAAAAATACCTTCATAGGATTTAGCATCAAATCTTCCCAAGTTATCACATATTCTTTGCACTGAATGATGTCCTTACTTGTTTTTCCAAGTTGGCAAGGGACACATATTCCCTTCTTTTCATATTTTATCTTTGGCAAACCTTTGACAAGAATCTTTGAGGACAATTTCTTGATTAGATCCATGTGAACATGTCCCATCCTCTTGTGCCACAGATTAGCCTCATCTTGCACAGATGCAAGACATAATTCTTCATCCTATTCCTCAAAGTCAATAGTATATATATTTCCTTCTCTTTGTACAACTTTTCCAACAATCTCACAAGTTCGATTATCTCTGAATGTGACCGTTCCATTTTTCTTCTTGATTTTTATTTCCATGAACTTTGATTTGTCACCAGTCATGTGACGAGAGCATCCACTATCAAGAATCCACTTTTGAGATGGAAACTTCGCCTTGAAACATACCTGTTAAGAAAAATTGATTTATCTTTTTGGTACCACATCTTTTTGGGTCCTTTAGGGTTAGTTACAAGTAAATCAACCTTTTTAACCCATACGTTTTTAATCTTATTTTTCTTAAAACAATTTATGTCCAAGTGACCTTTAATACCACAGTTTTTGCATGTTGTGAAAGGAGAACAATAATTCAATTTGAAACGTGACTTGGATCTAAGCACATTCACATTACCAGTTTTATGAGTGGGATTATAACCTATTCCTTATCTATCAAAACTAGGTTTTTGCTTTCCTAACATGACAGTTAGATTATCTTCTCCTTGAACGAATCTAGCAAGAGATATTTTTAATGAATCTACTTCCTTTTGAAGTTCATTAGTATGAATGGGTTTATACTGAGATTCATTGCCAAAAGCATCAATACATACATCTCGCATTTTCAATTCATTTGTCAATTTTTCAACTTCATTGTTCAAGTAAGTCACTTTGTTGAAAAGAACTTTGTTATAATTCTCAAGAAAATCTTTTTTAGCAATCAAAACTTTTTCTTCTTTATATATAGATTCCTTTTCAATAATTTTCTTTTCATCTATCAAAGATTCTACTTCACCCATTAATGTGTTAACTGAGTCTTTCAAATATGCATTCTTTTCTTTCAATTTCTCATTTTCTTGTTTCAAGGAAATATTTTCAAAAGTAGATACCTCATTTGATTCACCTTCTATTTCCATGAACCATACTTGAGCTATCTCATTCTTGGCGTTGACCTCAACTTCAGATTCTTCTTCATCACTCCAAGTGACCAGTGCCTTGTTCCTCTTATTATCCTTGAATCCTGTTTTTCCTTTATTCTTTAGTTGAAAACAGTCTTTCTTGAAGTGCCCTGGACGTCTACATTCAAAACACGTTTCTTCAGTTTTCTTTCCTTTGACTTTGAAGGTATTCTTTCGTTTATTCTTTCTTTGTAGAAGTCCTTTGAGTCTCCGTGACATCATAGCTATCTCTTCGTCAGAATCATCATCAAGCTCTTCTTCATTTCCTGCATTAAGAGCTAAAACCTTTCTACGAGGAGTTTCTTCCTCATCATCATACCTCTTTAACTGATATTCATATTCCTCAAGTTCACCAAAAAGGGTTAGTGTATCCATAGTAAATATAGTAGAGGAATCTTGAAGAGTAGTAATCTTAGATGCAAACCTCTTAGGCATAGCCCGAAGTAACTTACGATTAATCTCACTTTGTGGAATTGATTTGTCCAGTAGCCTTAAAGAGTTCAGAAGAACAAGGAATCTTGCTTGAGCCATCTTTATAGTTTCATCTTTCTCAAGTTTGAACATCTCATAGTCATGCATAAGCATGCTTAGTTTAACTTCTCGAACTTTTGATGTTTCTTCATGACTCACCACTAGAGTATCCCAAATTTCCTTAGCTATGTTGCATGAGGATACTTTGTCAATCTCGGACTGCACCATGTCGCTTAATAGAGTATTCATCGAACTTGAGTCATAGGAGACCATGAAGGTTTCAGTTGAATCCATCTCTAGCAAAATCTTTGGAGTACCATCATCTTTCCTTGGAATAACTGGTCCATTCTCCATAACCCACCATTCCCAAGGATCTCTTTTAAGGTAGATCCTCATTCAGAATTTCCAGAAGTTGTAGTTTTCTATTCCATGTAGCAGTGGGGATCTATTGGTTGATTGACCTTCTTGATTGTTGTTTCGGAACTATGTCATGTCAGAATCTTTCCCTACAAGTCACTTTTAAGACCAAGTAAGTAGAGCCAGGCTTTGATACCAAATGAAATTCAGATAAGGCACACTTAGAAGGGGTGGTTGAATAAGTGAGGATATAAATTATGACCAATTTAAATTCTTTAAACCAAATTATTGAATGTAGTCTACTATATTGATGAATGCAACTTGCTGAATGAATATGGCCTACCAAATTAAATTTTTGTTTAAGAAAATATCTTGGTGTTTTTATAAGTTAAATAAATATTTAATGATAACAAAAATTCTCACGATTAAGTTTTGTTTATTTACCATATCAATTAACTTGAATGGAATTAAGTTAAATCAATTAATAAAAATAACACCAAGATTTTTACGTGGTTCGGCTATTACCCTCTATAATAATAGCCTACTCCACGTCCAATACCAACTAGTATTGGAGACTCACTTTTATTTCTTGAAAAGACTCTTGTTACAATACAGATTCTATAAAATTGAATTACAATAATTCACTTGAGCACTCTTGCTCCTTGTGCACCAATGCACTCCTTAAGCACCTATGCTTTCTTGAAACTGTTTGTAAACAAACCTTAAGCCACCTGGATTAAATTTCCTTAGACAACACTTAGTCTAAAAAACAAATTAAGATTACAATAATAGAGGTCTAATGATCAAAACAAATAAGCAATTTAACAATGCAAGGCTCAACTAAATGAATGCAATGATCAAATAATAAAACATAGATATCACCAATATGAAGCTCACGAAAGTTGACTGAAAATATCAATTGATTAACAGCTCAAAATTTGCACCAAGAAGAGAATAGCTTCCAAAGATTGTGAGTGCAAAAATATTAATTCAAGTGTTGTAAGTTTTGTTATTGTTCACTGTTCTCAGCTGCTTTTATAGGCCAAAAACATAATACTGTTGCTTCATAAAAATTTACGTTGAAAATAAAATTGCAATGTTCCAATGATTTTCTGTTGAAAACAAGCATAACAAATCCAATAACCTTCAGATAAAAGTTGGACTTTTTCATAAATAATCTAGATAAAGACCAAGTCAAATATGACTAGACCGTAGAAATTATGATTCTTAAAAAACTAACTGCCGCCACAATTGTTTAAGAGATATTACTGCCTTTTAAAAGATAATGGAGTGTTAACTTTGTAAATATAAAAAAGTGTATCATCACACAACTCTCCAAGATAATCATTATCTTATATTCCCAAGACTTAGGCATTTAATTCAATCAACAGATAATGATCACATCTTTACCGCCGCAAGCTTTTGTACTTCTAACAAATTACACATGTTATACAACTTATATAGAATCAGAACTATCTTATAACACAGGTAATATAATTCAATAAAACTGGATAATAATTATCATATTAATTTTACGCATGCATAATCATGTAATAACAGTTAGCATAAAATTAAGCATGCACGAAACATCAACTTAAATGCACAGATAAAATGTCCTAGAGCCTTGTATTGAAAAAATTAATATTTGCAATGACCTTACATATTTTTCCTAAGACACAAAGCATCATCATTCTTCTTGAATAATCCATCAAATAATTCTTGAAACAATTTCCTGAAATTCAAAATAAAGAATTTAGTACTAATGAACAAGTAATCATCAAAACATTAGGCTAGAACGTGACATAATCAACACCTAGTCAGACCTTTGGCGTCCATTCACTGAGGGGTTCAAAACATTTCACACAATTATGAGTCATGAACTTACCATAAGTATGAGTTTTAAGAACACACAAATTAATAGTAATCTTATATTCGTATAGAAAATAAAGATTTCATTTATAAAACATATATATTTACATATTTTTAAACATCATTCTTGATATTACAACACTTAATATCATAAGGTTCTACCAAAAGATACTATTACATATATCTAAGTTGTCTACCGACCACTCCCTTCACCAATCTTCTTCTTATTGGGACACTTGTTGAATCTGTGACCCGTTCTACCATATGAAAAACACTTCCTCATGTTCGGCTTAGGACAATGCAAAGAAATATGTCCTTCCTGCTTACAGTTGAAACACACATTCTTCCACATCATGCATTCTCCCGCGTGAGTCTTTCCACACTTGCTGCAAGCTTATCTCTTCTTCGGGTTTGAATTTTTAGAATTTTCACCGTCTTTTTCCCTCTTTCTCTTCTTCTTGTTCTTTTTGCTTGTTCCTTCAGATGATCCATCACCTTCTATCTTCATCCTTTCCACCCGTGCTTTCAGCTCGTTCCGTTCTTCAGTCATTTCGTGTAACGCTCGCTCTGTCTTCCACAACTCCTCCAAGAGAAAAAATTTACTCCAAAGTTCCTGGACTTCTGCAGATACTTGATCTGGTCCTCCTAATTTGGTCTTATTCCCTTTCTCCACCTTGACTTCTCCAGACTCTGAATTTTCATCACCACTCAAATACATCTCAGGATAATCGTCATGATCACTCCCAAGATTAACCATAGGTTCATCCTTCCCCACTTCATCCACAGACTCGCTTTGTGCTGGCACCTCGGCTACTAGCACTGGTGCAACAGCCGCTGGCATCTCCATACGCATCTTGTCTTCTCTCGACATCCTATAATCAGTTTAAACAACTTGATTAGTACTTCACCAGTACAAACTTCTCACACTATGTGTCCACTTATCTCACTATCGATACGCTTCTGCAATCCCTCACTTAGTACTCTAAATGAGTATTCATTATCTCGCTTATGGTTATAATCCTAGGGTTTTCCCCACCCCACTTAAGGTTTATAACCTACAGCTCTGATACCAACCTGTGACGCCCCTAAATCCGAGTTACCTGACCCCCGAATTTGGTGTTCACGATCCACAATATAATAACATCTAACTATCCATTCATATATAAATATGATTACATAACTCATTAACATATGTTGTTAATACATAAGTCCCAGGTTTGCAAACCTTAACATTACAAATATACCCCTTAGATATACAAAAAGTGTTTACAATACAATATAATAATAATAATAATCATTATATTAGTTTATCAATATGCCTTTTCCTTTGTTATTCTTCACAGCACCTTCTGCAACTTCGTCCCTAGCTGAAAAGTTTTATATATAGCAAGGGTGAGCAAAAAGTTTACCCCGCAAGTTAAGTCATACAATAATTGTATATGAATCAACAACAAGTCTTCTCGTCTTCTATGCAACAATAATATGATAATGAAAGAGTATAACGCCTTCAATGTTTTCTTCGATATTCAAATGAATGATCAAGAATTAATTCTACGAATTAGCAAAGTGGAATGTGTTCCAGATTTATACTGAGCGATCCATTGGATCTTGAACTTCTCTTCTTGGGTATCTATAAAAGATTTACTTCGATATATACTCAGGTGTATCAAATAACCATAAAGATTAAATTATACCCCTCTGCAAGTACTTAGAGCCGGCCAACTCCTTGTACCCTATATTATGCATAATACTTAAGTCGCGCGCAAAGATCGAATATACGATCAAAAATATCCCCTTTAAATAAAAGGTTGTTTTTCTCAGTCTCAGAATCAAGATTTGATTTAACAATAAAATACTGTGATTTCAAATTATATTTGCTTATCTTCTCTTCTCTTCTCAAACCTATCAAGTTTTCTTTTTCGATCTAGCCAAAACAATTGCCATTGATCTATCAATAATAATTAAATTCTCTTCTCTTCTTTCTCTCGAACCTATCAAGTTCTAACAAATGTTTATCTAACCAGAATAATTGGCTAAGACATTTCTCAACATAATTCGACAATAAACAAGGAATTATCTATACTGTCAATAATAGCTTCTACGGATATGAGTATCCAACAACAGTTATTCTACAAACGTATATTTTACAAATCAGTAATTCAATTTGAATTATTAAACATGCACTAACTGCGAATAATCAACAATAAATCCCTGGACGCGGTCTAATTAGCAATAATTAACCACCAATAATAATTAAACAATATTAACTTAAGTTTGAGTTAGGGAACTTGCCTCTTCCGCTGATTACAGCTACACAAAATACTTATCTGCATTCGTAAGACCTATAACCAATAATGTCGGTCTCACAATTAGCACAATATGTCACAGCACATAATACTGTTATTCACAGTCAATTTTTCTCCTAGGCACATTAGCACATAGTCACATTAGTGTTTATAATCTGTATAAACACTTCTCAATTCTAACTAGTTCGGTCTGGTTGGACCTCAGTCTATTCTCGGTGTACTGGTTACCCTATCCAACAATTAACACTTGTATTATCAATTAAACTCGGTCTCTAAGCTTCAATATTATTTTAGATAAGTCAAATATCATTTATAATATTTTTCGGAAGCTTTTAATAATTTATTAGCAATTATTATAATCTATAATAATTTTTCAAACATTGAAATCATTTTTAAATGATTTAATTATCAAATAATCTTATTATTTTAATATTTAATAATATTAAAATATTAATGACATACCTGTCAAAATATTAAAGTTATTTTTAATAACTTAAAATATTTTTAAATCAACAATATTCTATTTAAATGATTTTTAAAGTGATAAAAATCATTTTTAAATCATCACCATTAATATCTAAATATTAATGAAATTATTATCGAAATATTAAAAGTCATTAATTATAACTTAAAATATTTTTAAATCATCTTTCTCATTTTTAAATGATTTTTAAATCAATAAAATCATTTTTAATTCATTTATTTAATATAATAATTAAATAAATCTAATATCATTAATATTAATTTATTAATGAAAATTCTCCAAAAATATTGAAAATTATAATTTATAATTCAAAATATTTTCTAACACTTTATTCTCATTTTAAAATGATTTTTATAATATTAAAATTATTTTTCTCTAATTTATTTAATATACAAATTAAATATCATTAATATCAATTTATTAATGAAAATTCTTCAAAAATATTAAAAGTTACATTTTATAACTCAAAATATTTTTAAATACTTTATTCTTATTTAAAATAATTTTTCATAATATTAAATAATTTTTCTCTAATTTATTTAATACACTAATTAAATAAATTAAATACCTTTAATATTTAAATAATTATAAATATTAAAGAAAAATATTCCAATTGGTCAAAAATTATTTTTCATAATTTAAAATAATTTTTAAAACCATTTTTGATAATTTTTATAATTTATTTCTATTTTTAAGTAATTTCCGAAAAATCAGAAAATAAAAACTAATTAAACCGTCACTATAGCTTATAGCTCCGTCGTAGGTGTTTTTCAGCTCAAGAACACTGTCAGACCCGAGTTCAAGGGTGTACGTTTGACCGGATTTTACTCCCAGTTTAAAATCGTTTTTGGGCTAAATTAAAGTTCAATCATGTAGTACGCATGTAGCACTGCCATTAACAATCAACAAATTAGTCATACAACATCAAGAAATGAAGATCTGGTCCCTCAAAAATACTGTCAGACCATACCTGGGTTTCCCCAGAAACCCAGAAACTCGTCCGGTCACTTTTTAGCTCAAATATCTAAGTGTTCTGATCATGGTTCATATGATCTAGTGGCTCAAGTGTATACTCCTTATGTCAAGGAACATTAATATATCAATATATCAGTTTATCATCAACAGGATCGCCAGGAATCAGACAGTCAAACCCTGTCAGAAACTAAGTTCATACTCTTTCTGGAAATTCCCAGAAATATAAAAACAGAGTTAGTGGCCTACTTTGACCACTTGATTTGTTCAATATATTGATGTTTTAAGAGATATAAAGACCCATATCTGTAGTCCATTATACAGGATACAACATGTACCAAAAAACACCATAAAACACTAAATATACTGACAGACCTGGGCTATGAAACATGTTGTCAGACACAGTTTAAACAATTCTGGGCTGCCCAAATTTGTACTCGGTCATGGTCGGTCAACCGACTTTGACCGAGTATAACTTGCAATCTAGACATTCAATTGCTATGATTCTTGTTCCAGATCAAAGACCACATACCAAACTACAAATTCAAGACTTAAAACAACAAAAATCATATACACATAAAGATCTAGAGCGACTGACATTTGCTTGTCAGATGACTTTGACTGTTCTTGAGCAGTTTTTGAAAACTTCATTTTAAAGTCATTTGATGCTATGGATCCATGATAGATCATCATAGATCTTCATAAAACATCCATTAGCAAGATTCCAAACACATAAAAACAAAATTTTTCTTAGCATGAATGATCAAAAAATCAAAATAGGTTTATACCTTCTAGCTTCCCAATCCTTGATTTATACTCTCCAATCTGTTCTTGGGTTTTTAGGAGGTGTTTATGTGACTGATCCACTATAAAGTTTCAAAGGTTTTTATGTGAGAGGGAGTTGGTAGAAGCTTGGAGAGAAAATAGGCAAAATGGGCACACTTTCTCTCTCTCAATCCTATATAATCACTTATAAAACAATGATGTAATGTATAGATCTGGTATAAGGACTGATTGGCCGGTTATAACAAGTCTTAAGGTCAACATAGTTGGTTACCAACTCCAAAACTTGGTATTTTTACAAGTTACCTATTAAAGAAAAAGAAAAAGGGCATTTTGGTCTTTTGTAAATTAATTTTAATGGCAAACTAGACATTTATCCAACCCTCAGGGTTTAACCCTAAGGTTCTAATCCTTAGGTTTTAAAATACCAACTTTTTAGGATTTTCTAAATTAGGGTTTTAATTTAGAAAATTAAAATTTTGAAACTAAATTTAGGGTTTCCTAATTAAATTAGGTTTTCTTAATCATATTAGTGTTTAATAAACAAATTATGCTCGCCAATTAGGATTAGAGTTTCCTAATTAGAGTTTAGGATTCCCGAATTTTAAATTAGGATTTTTCAGCGTACAATTAGGGTTTTTAAGTGTACATTTAGTCACTACAAAAAATGGGGTTTCAGCAACAACCGATTTTCGTTGCTAAAGGTGCCAAATTTTGTTGCAAAAGGGTTTTGGCAACGACTTTACTGTCGTTGCGCAATGAGCGTTGTTAATTGTTCGGCAATGAACATTTTTTTTTCGTTGCCAAAAGTAATATATTTTGCAACGAAATTTGGCTTTCGTACAGAGACATCGATCCTTTAGCAACAAAATGTATTTTTGCAGAATAATTAAAATTTTGTTGCTTTTAACCCCATTTCGTTGCAAAAGCTTGCTAATTGGCAACGAAATGAACTCTTTTTTTTTTGCAACGACCATGTATTTTCGTTGAATTGACACCATTTTGCAACGACATTTTTCATTACAGTAAAATATGAAAATTGTTGCATAAGCTTGCTTTCGTTGCGGAATGTAAACTTTTTAGCAACGATTTTCGTTGCTGATTATATTATTTGGCAACGACATTATACTGAATCAGCAACGAAAATGTTTGTTGCTGGTTATTTTTCAATAGCAACGAAAGTCGTCGATTAGCAACAACATTATATGTTGCCGTTTCTTTATATGTGCAATGAAAGTTGATATGATTTGCAATGATAAAAAATATTTCCTTTTATGTTAGTATTAGCAACAATATCCTCTCCGTTGTTATTAGGTTAAATTTTTATTGCCAAATATTATATTTTTAATGCCATTAACAACAAAAATGTATTGCTAAATGTATAAAAAATTGTTGCTATATTAAAACTTGTTCAAAATTATTTTATAAACAAAAAAAATTATGTCTCAATAACCCCATAACAAATTATGACAGAAATACAAAAAAACTAAAATATTATTAATTAAATAAAATCATCTGATACAATGATCATTCATCATCTTTACAATCAAACTTCGTACGACTGAAAACTAAAAAGCCCATCTTAGTTGACACTATCTGCCATCAAAGAGGTTAACATTAGTGCCATATATGAAAAAAAATCAAGAAAGAAATGTTTATAATAGAAAACAATACTTAAGCTTACACAAAAGTTTCAACCATGGTTCATTCTTCAAGTATTCTGCCAATATTAAAACAGCATCAACCCAGACCTTTGAAAATCTCGTCCTTCAAGTCCTGGGGGTGCATTTTGTAAGGTCATCAGCAGCACCTACAAAAGTAGTACAAAATAGAAAATAATTGAATAATCTTGTGCAAAAAGCAATATTATGTTTACTTCTAAAATAAATTAGATGGTTCACAATGGTGAATCTATGATTAACCTTCATTGGAGAATACTTGGGAATAAAAGATGCAATGCATTAAAAAAAATAGCTGCAAACCATATGCAAACTAAAGCAAATTTGCACCAGCAGACCATTACAGTAGCAAGAACTCAGTTTTATGGCCAGCAGCTGCAGCAACATCCCTTCGCCACAACAGCCCAGCCCAGAACCAGCAGCCCAAACCATATGCAGAGTAAAGCAAATTTGCACCAGTAGGTGAAATAAAAGGCCATCACCAAGAATATGCAGTAGTAAAAACTGCAGTAGCATGCACTTTGCTGCAGCAAGAGATTCACAGCAGAAAAAAAAAAGAATTAGGAGCAAAACATTAGTATGAGACTGCACCAGTAACCAAATGCACTTACAGGGACCTGGAAATATCTAGAAACCCAGCAGCAAATGCATTCACAACAGCACTCCTAAATAGCATGACAGAACCACCCACAATAAAGGTAGAAGGGTAATAAGATACCAACATCCTAGACCTATTATATCACCAACAAGAACATAACAGAGCAGGGATGCCCAACATATAGAATACCACAGATAACCATCAACACAATAGAGCAGATTAACAGGATACAACAGATAATTATCATCAATAGAAGCATTGCCTATAGACTTCAAACCCAATTGACAGAGTACAATCTTATCAACCACACACGAATGTGATGTTTGAAATTAAGAACAAGTGAAATATATGTAGAAAGATAACATTGAATACAAAACTCCATAAAAACTTTTGTAAAGAAGCCAAGGAAGAAATTATATACAGTAAAGTACAAGATCTTATGCTCAGTGAGCAAGGAAAAGGATTTCTAGGGGATACTTTTTTGTTTATAGGAGGTATAGATGACTAGTGGGGGCAACATGTTGGAATTGGTAGCTGTGTAAGCCAACTTGATAGGAATGATAAGAATAAGAAAAGTTGATGTATCTAAGCTATCAAAAGCTTAAGAATTACTACTCTACTTTGGTTTCATCGAGTAGTATTATAATCTTTATAATAATAACATGAAGGAAAATTTCTACCAAGTGAATTGTAAATACCTCTTCTCCATCGTCTGATAGATAACCTCTTTCTTCAATCCTCCGTTTTTCAGGTAATTCATCTAGAAGATCTGCACAGTGCACACCATGTAAAACTAAGTTATTGAATGTGATGGCAATCATGGCATTGATGCAAATGAGCTAAATGTATTAAGTTTGACAATTAAAAATAACATTTATAAAAAGTGGAACACACGCATTAAAACTGCATGAGATTGATGAAAGCTATTCTACCTCGGTTCCCTTTCACATTTTTTGAATCTTTTTTCTCCTTTAATATTCCAAACTTGTCATAGTAGAGATCCTTCATAGAGGCAGAGACTTGAAATATAGTTTCCAAATTGGTTCATTAAGGTGCTAAGAATAAACCTAGAAAGTAGAGTTAATAACCTTAAGTAGTTCTAAGAAAGAGACATTTCTTACACAAGAAAATTCAGACTCTGATGCGCCACAGAGTTCAATTAATTTAATCTTTTCAACCTTGAGCTATCAAAATAATAGATAAGTGATGAGAAGCCAACCAACAGTAATATATGGAAGCAGAACTGATACAATCAATATGTCAATTTCCTCATTGTGTACTCCTGATATACAAAAAAGTGCTGACTTGCACATTCAAAA
This sequence comes from Panax japonicus, assembly GCA_020205505.1. Classification (NCBI taxonomy): domain Eukaryota; kingdom Viridiplantae; phylum Streptophyta; class Magnoliopsida; order Apiales; family Araliaceae; genus Panax; species Panax japonicus. Next base: position 24,136,768 of record CM035114.1, read on the forward strand.
GGACTGAGAAATAGATAGAGAATCATGAATTGACATACCTTGTGTCTCTTTGCACACAAATAGAATGCTATTGCAGTAAACACAGGGCGAGTGAAGTCAGCACTTGCTCGACGTGAAGCTGACAATGCTGCAAGAAACCGATCCCTGTATCTAAAAATGAAAAACCATTTTATGATCGCCATTTAGCAAACAAATACCATCTTATTACTATAATTTGCTTACTAGGAACCAACTATTCAAGAACTCAACCACATAACTAGGCCTTACATTTACTATGGATCTATATGACGCAGAACCCCTCAAATAAACCCACAAATACCAAAGAATGCACCCCACACATGAGCACGTAGGAGGCCCAAGTTCTGTGGTCCAAATTTTCTATAGGTTTGTCATTTTGTCAAACACAAAGAAGCATAAGCAAATAACTAATATGAAATGAGGAAAAACTTACAGGGATAAGCCTTTCTGGACCAAAGGAATGATCCTGATACATCCAAATTGATCCCAATTCTCTAATATCAAGCTTGTTCCTGCAATATATCATGACTCTTAATTAGAATTTTAAAATGCATTAATTTTGTGCGTGCAAGTACATTGCAAAATAAGCAATCGGGGGCAGGTGCATAAGAACTAACTTGATACCAAGGTGCATTGCATTGAGTGACCTGTTGTAAGCCTTTTCAGACATTCCATTGAACTTTATGGCAGTTCAACGATCAAATATGACTTGTGCACTACAATTATTACAAAATTACCCTCAGGCCTCAACCATACACACCTAACAAAGATACACAAAATCACTAGTAGCAGCAAATTTTAAAGATTGAAATACTATATCGAGGGTCTTGAGCTTCCACTGAGAAGCAAGCCAAAAAATGAAAGTGAATCGAGGAACAGAAATTTTGGGCCACACTGTTTTGAACCAATGAATAGTTAGTTTCTTTAATCGAATAGACTGCCATATGGTGGAGGCTTTTACCGAAATGAATAAAGTATTTTCACACAAAATATAGTCAGAATTGCTAACATTGAAAGAAATGCTATAATCAAAATTATTTCTAAGATTGATAATGTCAGAATGGTTGCTTTCAGGAAGCTGCCAATTATTTTGGGCAAAGATATCACAGAACCTGACCCTAGTACCCAAAGATTTCATATCAAAAAGAATTGATTTAATCATCTAAATTCTACCCGAATAAGAAAAGAAACAGTTAGTCCAAAGGGTAATTCGGTTTATAATCTTTTTAATAAGGGGAACACAGTCCTGTTGAGGCAGTTTAGATGCAATAAGAAGCATTCCAAGAAATTTGACCGGGAGAGTACCAATAGGAAATCCCAAATAGTTTAAAATTACATGCTTATCATAATAAATACTCCCTCCGTCCCAAATTAATTGCTCAGTTTTGACTTTTTAAAGTCAAATTGACCATTTTTAAAACTAATCTTTTTACTATTTTTGCTAAAATATAGGTGAAGAGATTATAACCAAAAGAAAGTATATACAATTTATTACTAATCCTAATTTTTATAATTTTAGAAATATATTTATATATGCTTAATTATTAATTCTAAAAATAGTCAATTTGACTTAAAAAAGTCAAAATTGAGCAGTTAATTTGGGACGGAGGGAGTAACATTTGCAAGATAGCAGTTGCTCTTAGCAGTGTTTGGGAATAACCCAGAATGATTCGAAATCTCCATGAGACAAGATCTTAATGTTTAGTCTGAAAGATCTTAGGCATTAATGAAATTAAAAAAAACTATACTTCAGGTATGAATTAACACATATAACTTAAAATGTCAATCCTAAAATCCAAAATTCACTATTTATCAGTTGAAATTGTCAAAGCATTTCAGAAATGAAGAAACAGACTACAGTATCCAAAAATCAAAATATGACTTTAATTATTCAGAAATAAAATATTTAAAACATTCAACTTTGCAACATTAGCTAAGATGTTTCCGGCACGTAATATAAGTTCCTATTTAAAGTTTAACTTGAAATACATAAAACACAACTCCACCTCAACTCAAAAAACTTGTTATAAAAGCATCTAGAAGAAGGGGGCTAGAAAAAAGGAAACAACTTTATGAAATTTTCCTTCACAAGAGCCCCAATTTCTTGTACTGATACAAAAAAGGGCTAGAAATATGAATTATAGTAGTAACCTTAGCACGTAGTGACCCATAACAAGAATATCCATCCACCAAAAGTAGCATGGTATTGTTAATATAGAAAAGCAATCATGGCAAAATTTTATTAGCAACATCTAAACTAATATTAAATTATTCAAAACTCATCTTAAAGTTTCCAAAAAAATTAAATTTGGCATTAAATTACAGTGCAGTAAACTGCAGCGTTCAAGGATATATGTATATGCTCTAAAAGCATATAATTGCTTTAGATGTTTGGGTTGATTTGTGATTCCCTCATTCTTGGTTAAGTGACCTTCACTTCTTTGATGTTCCAATACTCGAGTCCCTTTTGATTTGTGAAAAGTATACCTACCATATCTTATTATCTGTTAAACTTTATCTTTCCGACATTATAGTTGAAAAATAAATTAAATACAATGAGAAAAGTACCCTTAAGATATTAGGAAATCTAAAATCAACTTAAATAGAGTGACTGCTTGCTGACTAAAGGAAGTAATTAAGTTATATGCAAGATAGAGTTTCGAACTCTTCTGGGTTATGTATGAGATAGGAAGTTATATATTTGACTTTTTGAGATAGCTCAACCTCTAAAAATTTAAAACAAAGGGACATAATTTTTTTATAAAAAAATCTCTAAAATGTAAATGATTAAATGAATTTATAAGCACAATTTGCAAAGTGCAGTTATGATTTAGAATGAGATTATACCTTGACAACAAACTGAATAGTCATCACCAAGGGCATATAGAAAAGGTCTTTTTATTTGCTCAGCCTTTTTCTGGTACAAAATATAAAGCACACCTGATTCATAGTTCAAATATTCTTTCACGCTAATGCTCTTCATCAACGTCCACTTTTCTCCAGTTCCAAGAAGGTATGTATGTATCATTTATTATTCATCATTCGTAGAAGGTATGTATGTATCTATGTTATAAAGTCGACCACTTTTTAGACGGTTACCTTTAGTGTTAATAATTAATTTGTGTAACTCTGTCACAAAAAAAAATGATCAATAACTCCATCAATAATATTGATATTACTTATCCAAATACTTAAATTATATCATTCAGTTATTCGTAAACGTATGATTTGTACCTCTATATAATTCTAAAAATATTTATGTATATATGTATACCAAATATAGTTTATAATTTTAAACTTTAGTTAATGTAATTAAAATGATTAACATGTACCTTTAATAAAATATATATTTAAAATTTAAAAAATTATTTTATATTAATTTAATATCTATCTTTAAAATTAGAAATATTTTTGTTAAATATATCATTGATTCTCTAAGATTTACTTCAAGCAAAGTAATGAAGAATTTTTTCCTAACAAAATAATTGTCACTAATTACATATTGTGAATAAAATTTATTTCATAAATAAAAATTTTCTTCATTAGTCCCTCACAAAAAAAGCTTATTTGAGAAGAAAACAATTCACTCACAAAATTTCCTTCGCAAGAGCCCCAATTTCTTGTAGCGAGCACACATATGCATATACTTAAATAAATAATAAAACAAACAAGTAGAATTCAATTATGACTCAAACAAACGTATAAAATTTTGAACAATTTTTAATGAAGTATGTTATTAGTAATAAAATTTTAGGAAAAAAACTAAAAAATATTAATAACATTTTATCGGTCCATAAAATTAAAACAAAAGATTATAACAACTTTCATTAAATTGGTTACTAATTTATTAAAGAAAAATCAAATGCAATTTGTACATAACAAAATTTGGCTGAGAAAATACAAGTAAAAACATCATTTAGCACTACTTCTTACTAATTTAGCCACAATTTTTTATCTGAATCATTTAGAAACATTTAGAGTTTAAAAAATATAAAACAAATAGTCTGAAATGACTTATTATTTTGGCAGTGTACTTGCAAAAATAAAAATAATGTCTATCATAATTTGTTTCTTCATTATTTGTTGTTGGGATAATACACTTTTTGGTCACTGTATTATGGTCTGATTTTTATTGTGATTACCAAAATTTTTTTTGTTACAACCGAATAACTGTACTCTTAAAAATTATAAAATGGTCATTATTTTTAATTTTCGTCGGAAAAAACGGACGGAATGCTGACTGTGCATATTTTTGCAGACGTGGAGCTGGGCTTGCCATGCTTAAAAATTATTTAAAGAAAATGTTGCTCATGAGTGTTGAACTCCAGACCTCTTCACACTAGAAATCTTATATTCCAACAAAAGCCACTGAACCAACTACCTATCATGCTAATATTTAAACCACCTAGCATCGTTTCTATGCATGTAAAAATGAGATAATACATTTTTTTGCCACTGTAGTAGGAATTATAATAATAATAATAATAATAATAATAATAATAATTATTGTATTAATAATAATAAATTTTAAATACTTAAAATAATAATAATAATAATAATTAAAATACCCTAAAATAATATAAAGCAGTTACAACTTAAATACCCTAAATATAAAATTACATTCAAAGTTTTTTTAACCACTGAATCAAAATTTATTTTGTTTTTTTGTACTAGTCACATGGTTATCAATATTTTTCGAATAAAATTTATAATTTTGACAGATTTTTCTTTTTATTGTTATAGGACTCGATCAAATTAAATTTAAATTTTAAAAAATTCATGGGTAAGTATAAGAATCGATCTAATAAATTATAAAGATGAGTACATTAGCAAATAACAAATATTTATAATAGAAAGATTTGCTAGAGTTCAGTGATTAAAAATAGTCACTATAATAGAAAGATTTGCTAGAGTTCAATAATACTAATAATTTTAACAATAATAATAATACTTTTAATAATTAAAATAATAATAATAATAATTAATAATAATAATAATAATTAAATAATAATAATTGAAATAATTAAAATAATAATAATAATTATTATTATTATTTTATTTAAAATTTTAATTATCGTATTGGTAAACACTTTTGTCATGTGAACACTTTTTAGTTTCTAACATTGGTAAATGCAGGCACTTATTTCATGGTTGACAAATCTAGGTTGAAATTTATATCTCAATATATCATCTTTTGTATTTTGTTCCAGTCTTAATACTGTCGGGATTTGCAAGATTAGTACCATAATAATAATAATAATAATTTTATTATTATTTAAAATTTTAATTATTATTATTATTTTAGTTATTTAAAATTTATTATTATTATTACAATAATAATTATTACAATTATTATTATTATTACAATTCCTAGTACAATGACCAAAAAGTGTATTATCTCATCTTCACATGCATAGAAACGATGTTATGTGGTTTAAATATTAGTGTTACATAAACTTTAGCATAATAAGTAGTTGGTCTAGTGGCTTTTGTTGGAATATAAGGTTTCTAGTTTGGAGTTCGATACTTGTGAGCATCATGACTTTTATTTTTCTTTTTCTTTTTCTTTTTTATTATTATTATTATTATTATTATTATTATTATTATTATTATTATTATTATTATTATTATTATTAGTAGTAGTAGTAGTAGTAGTAGTAGTAGTACTACTACTACTACTACTACTACTATTATTATTATTACTGTTATTGTTATTATTATTATTAGTACTATTATTATTTTGACTGTAATTATTATTATTATTAGTATTATTAGTATTATTATTATTACTGTTATTTTTATTATTATTATTAGTACTATTATTATTATTAAAATATGCAACGAAAATAAAAATTGTTGCCAATGAATGTGATCCATATTAGGTAACGAAATATAGCAACAAAAAAACTTCCATTGCCCACGATGAGGAGAAATCAAGTGGTTAGAAATTTTGCAACGAATTTCTAACGAATTTTGTTTCCAAATTTTGCAACTACTTATGAATTTTGTTACAAAAAGTGAAAGTCTGACACAATTTGCAACGAAGGACAAGTTTCGTTGTTAAACATACACTTTTAGCAACAACTTATAAAGTCGTTGCCTGAAAAATCGTTGCTAAAGCCCCATTTTTAGAAACAAAAAAACTTTCGTTGTCCACGATGACGGGAAAGCAAGTGGCAAAAAATTTTGCAACGAATTTCTAACGAATTTTTTTTCCGCCAATGAATTAGCAACGAAATTTTGCAACGACTTATGAATTTCGTTGCAAAAAGTGAAATCCTGACACAATCTGCAACGAAGGACAAATTTTGTTGCTAAACATATACTTTTAGCAACGACTTATAAAGTCGTTGCCCGAAAAATCGTTGCTAAAGGCCCATTTTTTTGTGGTGAGTTTTCTAAATCTGAGATTAGGGTTTCTAATCCCTTATTAGGGTTCACAATATAAAACCTTATCCAGTCAATCATTGATTAACATTCTATACAGTACAAACACGTATTCATTGATACGATTATTTTAATTTCATTTTCTACCGAATCCCTATCCAGAAATTAGGGTTAGGGTTTCTACAACTGTTAAGCATAACTCTACTCTATTTTCTCAGTTAATACACAAATTGACCATACCTTGAGACTCGTATCACATATACACAGTACAATATTAACAGTCAATATTAAATATATAAAAAAAATTATTCGTAAATTTTGAATTATTCGAAATCCCGGGTTATTACAATCAACAATTAGGGTAAAGGGGAAAACTTGGAAAATAAAAGAAAAAATGCATTGAAATCTTGAAAAAGCAGATATTGTGGGACAATTTTTTTTGCTAAAACATCAGATAATTCGGGACAGAGGGAGTACTTTATCTGCTGTTTTATCAAAAAAAATTTGTCCCACAATATCTGCTTTTTCAAGATTTCAATGCATTTTTCCCTTTATTTTCCAAGTTTTCCCCTTTACCCTATTTGTTGATAGTCATTACTCCCATTCACGCCTCTCCTCTTTTTTAAGCATTCTTTTCAAATTCCCACCAATAAGGATTCACGTCTTCTCCTATCCTTGATTCTGATTGCCGAAGTTATGCTTCTTAAAAGACCTTCCTGGCACTCTTCCATGGACAATCTCTTTTTACTAAAGCCTCATATATGCAGCATATTCTTGCAAGTTGAGGTCCGAATTATTATGAAAAGAAGGTTTGTGAAGAATATGGAGCAAATTGAAGATGGTCAAATCTCTAAGAAGAAAGCTGCTTTGGATTTCGACATGAATAATGCAGATAGCTGGATCGATTTAACCAACGAAGCAATGGTGCGAACTGAAGATTTCAAGAACTCAGAGAAGAAAGTTGTGTTGGATGTCGACTTAAACAAATATCTAGAGGAATATGCAGAAGAAGTTCATGAAAAAAAAAGAACTTCAAGAAATATTAAGGGTGATGTTGAGGATTTACTATCCTAATCTTTTCAATTAGTCGGGTAATTGTTTTGTCGGAGGTAAGATGGAGTTGGAAAATATTTTTGGGTAGTTTGGGTATGTGTATTGCAAACTTTTGAGTTAAGTTATGTTTTTGTTGTACTGGATTGTGAAACATGATTACTTGACTGGGGTGATTAAGTGTAAAAAGGCTGATTGGGTGGCAGTGCAACATTATTCTGCACTTTTGTTTGGGTTGTGGCCATTTCTGGTGAAAATCTTTTAGTTGTCTCTAATCCTGGTTTCACCCCGTTAGTTTTAGGAGAAATGGAAATTAAAATGATCATCAAATATATCCAAGGACACAAACGAAAAACAATTATATGAATCTACAAATATATCCAAGGACACAAACGAAAAACAATTATATGAATCTACAAAACTAATGAAATTTATAGCATGAGTTCCCAAAAACTAAAATTCAGTCATAAAAATTGTGTATATATGATGGCAGGGATCCAATAATTGAATGTCAAACCAATTGAGGAGCATACATATAATCTAAACCAAGGATTTTGAACAATTCAACTGTTTAAATAACTAAAGTTGGAAGACTTTCAAAAAGTGTGATAATTAAATCAGGCAAAAAATAAACGAAGTTTCTGGTGCAAAATGGATCAAGGTATATAATTATTTATATATTGGAAATTACAAGGACAAGGATCAGTGATGTACCACTGAGTTCTTGGTTGCAGAAATGGAAGATGATGATGATATAGGCCTTGCTTGAGTTGGGAAAGAGAAATCAGAATCATTTCTGTTCTCCTCGTTAAAGTTCTGAACATTGAAGTTCCCATTAGTTGAAGATGGCAGAAATATTAAGAGTTATAATTACTGAAGCTTATATTAGAAGTGGAAACTTGAATGGGTTACTGCAAGAAACCAAGATGTACTTGATTTTGTGTTTTGATTATGAAGAGTGAATTAATCATTTTGTTTTTCTCTGTTTCTGTTTCGGAATTACTCAATTTTTAGAATTTCTCTGTATCACAAGCCAATTATTTTGTTATCTTCTCTGCTTTGATTTGTTTACATCTGATAAAGCCACAAATTGAAGCAGAAATGCAGCATTACAGACTTTAATTTACGTATGATAAAACACAAATTGAAGCAGAAACTCTAACCAAATGGCTGAAGGTTCCCATTACACAATTCAAACACATATATACAATGATAAAATAATGCCACCCATTTTGTGTTCAATTCAAACAACTATTCAATTCAAGCATTGTATCAATGGAATAAAGGTATTCCAAAAAAAGATTAATGGCCCCTTAGAAATAAAAAAAGGAGAAATAGTATGGATGCTTCAAGTAAATCTCAAAAATAAGAATTCTCTTCCAACTACCAAAAATAAGAATTATCAACTATTCTGCAGCTCCAGCTTAGAATGATAATTGGAGATTTCCACTGCAACAACCTCTTAAGCATTTTCCACAACCTGTAAAAGCCAATTTCTATGTTTTTCTAAAAGAACTATGTAAAAGCCAACCTCAATTAATTACTTCCATAGCTTATACAAAATTAACAAAATTTAGGTAGTTTCTACTTGGAATCAGTTGCCATGCTAAAAAAAATACAATAGCAGAATGAAGATCAGATACATACCGAATCAAGTAACAATATGTAGGTAGTTGTGCACTTCTTCCACCAGTTTAGGTTCACAACTAACCTGAGTAGGGGGCTGGCCTTCACGTTCCAATATTTCCCTTTTGATATGAGGAACTTTGTATTGATTTGAACCTTTACATCTCATTATTTCTTGCATACATAGCTGCAATGACAAAAATATCCGGTTGGAATTCACACTAGAAAACTCTTCAAATGCCTTAACAACTACACTTATAAGCTCATCGATAGATCACATTAACTCTCTTTGTTGTAGGGATTGAATAACACTGAAAAGTCCAAGATCCAAAACATTCAAATCCGGAGAATTTGGAGGTTGGCATAATAAACGAATATCAAACCCTTCTCTGGTCGCAGCTTCACAAAATGCATAGTCATTACAATCGACGCGTGTTCTTGCATTGTCTTGTTGAATGAAAATTGGAGATCCCAAATCATCTCTTGGCCATTTTTCCTTAATTGCAGGCAGAATTATTTCAATCAAATAGGATCTTACAACCTCCTTTGTCACCGAATTTATTGGTTTTGTCACAAGTGTGCCAGCAAGTCTGTTAGAACTGTTCCTTCTAGCAGGTTCTTGTATGACAAAAGGAAACACACCAATTTTTCATGAGAATTGTTCATTTCCATTTGCATGGAACCTTGGGCGAGCTAAAGCAACCAAAAACATGACTTTAATAATAAAATTCTTGCTCTTATAGGGGTGACATGAATCTGGTTCATTTCATATCATGTAGAACTTCTGAGCTTTCTTTGTCATAAAGAACCATTTCTCGTCAATGTGAACCATGTTATACATGGCTTTAAAACTTGGGTTGTGTGGTAAGCTACCCTCTTCAAACATATCCAAACAAAATTGAAGTCTTGATCTTTTGTTGTCTTCGGTTAAGAAAGGTTTGACGGGACTTGAATGCCGTCGTATTTCTCCCTCCTGAAATAGTCGAAAAAGTGCTCTTTGGGATAGTCACAGCATGAGCTAAAGAGCGAATAGTTGTTGGTTTATGTAAAGGGACCTCACGGATTTGCTCCAAATCAACATGAACTCTTTTACGACAACAATTTTTGGTTATTTGACTTGAGACATTCGGCAAACACCCCACTATTTTGTCCTCTCTTCCAAATGTGTTGAACAATTGTTATATGAACTGAAAATAAAGAGGCCACCAATTTAGTTGTCCCTTTTTTAAATTTTCCATCGACACTTTTTTGGAGTAGCAAATCGTATATAGCTTGGCGTACCACATTGCTTAAATTTTTGTTTTTAACACTTCGTGCACTTGATATCTCGGCATCTGCATTGGAAACATAGACATGGAAGAAAAACATAGGTGAAGGAAATAACAACCAAAAAATAGTTGAGAGAGAGAAACTTTACTTGATTCCAAAGTAGTTTGATTCGTATGTATTCCTTCTTCAAGTCGTTCATCATCTTCTGTAAGTTGCTCTTCTAATAACATATCATAACTTGATGACAATATCTCATTTGGTGTCGAATTGAGGTCGAAATCACATTCGAGAATTGACTCGTCCACATCGACAGTAAGATCGTGTATTGGTTCCTTCTCTAGTTGCCTATCTCCACAATCAATATTTGGATCAACATTGAGATCAATTTCAGCAAACGGAATCCGAATTTTTTGTCTTGGGGCCATCATTCTATGTGAAGCTCTTAAATATGCTAGTGCTCCTATGACAATTTGGTCTTTTAAGTCATCTACGATTAATACTTTGTAACAACCAAGCATGAAATAAAAAAATCAATATGGTGGCAAATAATTGAAACTTAATTGTAAATAGCCAAGCTCAAGCTCTATTTGCACTTCATTGCTTAAAGACAGAGTTTAAACCAACATAAAATAGCTTGGAATACATAAGGAAAAGCTTCGTTGAAAAATTTCATCTAGTGAAAGACGATGACAATACAACGAAATCAAGTAAACTATTAAAAGTACCACAATCCTCAAGTGAGGGTGTCAATATTATACTGGCACAACCACAATCAAATGTCAGTATTGATACAAATATTGGATCAAACTTACAACAGAAATCTTAGAAAGGCCAGCAAAAGGGAATCTTTTGCCTAAAAGGTGAAAGGAAAATACTAGAATTATCAAAGGAAATTATAATTGCAAATATAACTAGCTAGATATGCTAACAAAGCATTCACTTTCAAATAGAACTTCAAACCAAAGTCTCCAAATTATAATTCAGCATCAATCAAGTTTTTTTTCATTTTTTTTTACAATGTGCTTGTCACATTGTGATTACAATTCAAAAAAATTAATCAGTAAAGTAACTGAATTTTAACGTCAAAGTAGAAATCTATTCAAAGCAGATAGAGAGAAAGAAAGAACCTTGTGCAAGCTCTCCGGCCACTGGACGGAAGCACGGTACCCCTGCGGAGGCGGAATCAAGCACAACGGAGTACCCCTGCCTTCTTTTACATTTGAAAAACAAAGACAGAGGCTATGAAGTTGTTTCCGTATAAAACAAAATGCAAAGGAATTAGAAAAGAACAAAACTCTTCTACGCTTCGATTCTTATTAGCAAATGGTGCCTGGGATGGCTTTGTAATTATAAACAGAGGAAAAATACAATAACCAAATAGAGGAAAAATGCAGTAAGACTAGACATTATATGCATCAAATAGAAACAATTTCACCAAAATGATTCTTAAGTTATGGATTAATGAAATTAAAGACATTCTTCAACAAGTTCATTTAGCTAAAACTATAGAAGTGATTGAAGAAAAGAATAAAAGAAAAATAATTCTTCAACAAGTTCATACCACAGAGACGATTTGGCGGCAGGGATTTTGGCTTGCAAACTAATCTCAATTGTTCTTCTCTCCCGGCATGGACTGTTGGCGAAAAATAATTTAGGAAGATGAATAGAAAAAGAAATGATGATGTCTTGAGGAGTATGGAGTATTTCAGAGTTTTTGTGGAAATAAATTTAGGAAGACGAAGAGTTGCATAGTGTACGTGGTAAATTCATCTTCAGAGTGAGTAAGCCTATGAGAATTTTGACCGTTTTATAGTTGGGGCCTACGGACAAAATTGTTCATTAAATAAAACTCTAGTAGGAGGCATATACGAGGATTTCGACAATATACCGCATATGAGGATTTGGACAATATATAACCTATGGGTAAGTGTGCATAAACTAAAAAAAAATAGCTAGTAGGGGCCGTTGTGCTCACTTATCCGCTTCAAAATCCAATATTTACTAAGGAAGTACAGGATTTCATCACTCTTTATATTCCATAGAAAGATTTTATATATTTTTTAAATCATAAAAAGGGTTTTATTTTTATTCATAGAATGGGCAAGGAAATCGTACTTTACTAGAGTTAAAATTTCGTGTTGGCTGAGGTGGAGAAAAATCTACGAAAAGTACAGAATTGATTAATGAATTCAAGAGGGGAGAAGAACAGGTGAACGATTATTCCAATGACACGTACCAAAACTCTTAGAATTCGAGAACCTTTTTAAGGTAGAAAAGGATTCAGAGAGCCTTCTTAAGTACTTCGGGTTGAGAGAGAATCTCCAAGTCTCCTAGTCTTTCAAAAGGTTCGGGTTAAATGCAAAGTCGACAACTGATCTTTGAACGTTATATTTAATATTGTAATTTGACACGTGTCTGCTGCAGACGTGACTTCTTTTGAATTTTTCTCAAAAAATTGCCTATCCACAAATTCGAACTTGCAGCCTCTTGTTTGGAACTTTGATTATATGACCGCTGAAGCAACATGGGTCAATTGTTAATTTCTTGCAATGATTAATATTTATATCAAATTAAACATGAGATTTCCCTCATAAATTCTTTTCTTCACCTTCACTACATACCATTAATATAATCTTAGGAAGATATATACTACAATAATAATAATAATAGTATTAATAATAGTACTAATAAAAATAATAGTACTAATAATAATAATAACAATAATAGTACTAATAATAATAGTACTAATAACAATAATAATAATATACCATTTGGGGATGGAAGCAAAATAGAAATAAGAAATAGAACAAACAAAGTAGTGCATGCAACTAATCACAATTTTGATTACTAAATAAAAATAAATTTATTGATAATTGAAATATTTACAAACAACACATAAAATAAACTGACTTACTTATTAAAGAAACATTTAAAGAAGAAGAGAAGAGGGGTTAAGTAGGCTAAATAGTGCTAGAAACCTAAGATTCGTCTGAGAAGGAACTCAGAGTCTTACTAAGTTTCTAAGTCTACTCTGGCAAATAAGTTCAGTTTCCTTTTATAGATCAAGAAAAGGGAACTATTACATTAACTGGGGTAAAATAATTACATAAAGAAAAGTAAAATACAGGCACTTTACTATTGATGAATAGTACTCCCTCCGTCCCAAATTAATTGCTCAATTTTGACATTTTTAAGTCAAATTGACTATTTTTAGAATTAATAATTAAGCATATATAAATATATTTCTAAAATTATAAAAATTGGGGTTAGTAATAAATTGTATATACTTTCTTTTGGTTATAATCTCTCCACCTATATTTTAGCAAAAATAGTAAAAAAATTAAATTTAAAAATGGTCAATTTGACTTTAAAAAGTCAAAACTAAGCAATTATTTTGGGACGGAGGGAGTAATTACTTTTGACTAAATACAGACGCTTTTGGCCAAATGGCAGACAACTTTTGGCTCATTGATGTTTTCGGTGGAAAAGAGAGCATCTTTTGTCTTTTGGAGCAGACACATGTGACTGGGGCTGCTTTCGGTGGAAAAGTAGGAGATTCTTTTGATTGATTGGTGAGCTGGCTGCCGGAGCAGATGCAAATAACTGAGGACATCAGGCAAATGGATCCTGAGCGTCCTGTAGGTTGATGATGCCGTATGGGTCATTATCACCATTGAGGTTACTGGGAGAACTATGACTGGAGGATGAAGAACATACTGAGGCTTCTTCATATATGGCTTCGTCAATCCTTTTGTTTAGTGCTTGGGCAATTTTTATTAATTCTTTATTGGAACAATTTTTAAAATCAGAAATTTTACTAGAACATGCTGAACCAGTGGGACTGACTTTAGACTCTTTTGACTTGGATTTTGACTCTTTTTCTTTACTAGTCTGAGGAATGGCTATGACTGGAAGAGGGAAAACTGGAGCAACAGGAAATTCATTTTGGTGAAGGAGAACCTTGTACCAAGCTTCAATATAATCATAATAACAGAAAGAATTATCTTGACTAGAGAGATTCATAAGATTGGAGGGGTTTTTCCCCCAATCAGAAATTTGAATAAACTGTTTAATGTATAAAGAATGATAAAGAACTTTAGTCTTATCATTGTTGGCGTAAATTGGTTTAATGTTTATTGACTCTGTTTTCGGAAGAATATCCTTATAAAATACAAGAGATTTATAAGGAGTCAGGGGCTGGAAATGCCATCCAGGGGAAAAAGCTGGGCAGCAAGCTTAATGGGGTCATCTTTTGGTTTCATGTAGAGTTCAATATGAAGGAGGATGACTAGGAGCTGAAGATGAAGCCTTGATTGGATTACTAAAAGGGTCAATTGGTTCAGGTTTACTGGTTAAAGCTGAACTATATGGCTTGGGAAATGTTCCAAGGACTGTGAATTTATTTGACTGATAAACTGGGGTGACTAGGTGAGGAATTAAAGTTCCTCTGGTTGATTACTTGGGCCAGTAGAGCGACCCGAACCCCTTGAGGAAGATGATCCTCTAATGCTCATGTCTGAATAGTACCTATATTGATAAATTCCCGAGTGAGAAAATCAGGAACTGAATTGTTACTACCTTTGATGTATTCAATATCAAAATAAAAAATGCTCAATATGGCTTGCCATCTAGCAAAAGAATGCTTAGAGGCGAGATTTACAACATCCTTTTCTATGATATATTTTGCTGACTTGCAATCAATAAGGACTAAAAATTTCTGATTTAATAGATCACTTTGAAATTTATTAATACATAATACTAAAGAAAGTATTTCTTTTTTAATAGTACTGTAATTTAATTGTGTACTATTCCATGCACCGGAATGAAAATGAACAATTTGTTCTGGGGAATCTGTAGTTAACTTTTGTTTAAGAATGCCTCCGAATCCAATATCTGAAGCGTCAGTTTCAACAATTTTATACGATGAATCATTGGAAATGCCAAGACAGGGCAATGCCTTGACATAAATTTTTACTTGTTGGACGACAGAAGTATGAACATCAGTCCAAGGTGGAGGATTATCTTGCAAACGCTGGAAAAGAGGTTTGCGAATCATCCTAAGATTCTTGTAAAACTTGCCAATATAATTGAGCGAGCCAAGAAATCTATGCAGTTGGGTTTTATTGGTTATCTTATTGGAAAACTTGTCAGTGAATTGAATAGCTCTTTGAATGGGCTAAACTTGTCCTCTAAAGATATTAAGACCAAAAAACCTTACTCTGACCTGAAATAGGCTGCATTTGGAAGGTGAAAGAACAAGACCATTATCTTTAACTGTCTTGAAGAACGATTTCAAATGTTTAATGTGTTCTTCAATGGCCTTTGAAAAAATGAGAATATCATCGATATAAACGACAATAAAATGACTGAAAGG
This sequence comes from Panax japonicus, assembly GCA_020205505.1. Taxonomy (NCBI): domain Eukaryota; kingdom Viridiplantae; phylum Streptophyta; class Magnoliopsida; order Apiales; family Araliaceae; genus Panax; species Panax japonicus. The sequence continues at coordinate 24,152,492 of CM035114.1, forward strand.
GTTTAATATGCCATTGAGAATATTTTGGAATTCACTGAGAGCATTTTTTAGGCCAAATGCCTGGACATTCCATTCGTAATGACCAAACGGAGTAGTGAATGTTGTTTTGTATCTATCATCAGGATGAATGGCAATCTGCCAGAAACCGGACTTAAGGTCAAATTTACTGAATATTGTGGCGTTACTTAATCTATTGATAAGGTCGTCTTTATTGGGAAGGGGATACCTAATCCATTCTAGAACCTTATTCAATGGTTTATAATTAATGACTAGACGAGGTACACCTCTTTCTTTTTCTGCTTCATTTTTAACATAGAAGGCAGGACACGACCAAGGGGATTTACTGGGTTTAATTAAACCTTTACTAAGGAGATCATTAATTTCCTTTTTACATAACTCTACTTGTTTATGATTCATTTGTATTGGCCTAGCCTTAGTAAGAATTAGGTGTTCTTTGAATTCATTAGCATAAGGGAGCCTTACAACATGTTTTTTCTGATGCCAAAAGGCAATAGGAGAATCAGAACAAAGATTGTTTTTTAAATAGATTTTTAACTCTTCAATTTTTTCTTGAACTTCTTTATTCTGTAGCTGTTCTTTAACTCGTTTGTACTTAATTTCTTCCTTTAAGAAATTCAAATGAGTGGATTTACAATTTAATAGATTTAATGATTTGGAAATAGATTCTTCTTGAATAAATTTTAAATCTCTTTCTTTTGGTTTAATAAGAAATTTAAATGTTATTTTCTTTCCTAAATGATTACAACTTAATCCTTCATTACTGGTAGTAAAAGGGTAAAGTAAATATATAAATGGTAATCCAAAGATGATGTTATCCGTAAGATTGCAGATTAAAACAAACGATGTTTTAAAACACATATTATCTTGACAAACATAAACATTAGGTAACTTATTTTTAATTTCCATTTGACTACCATTGGCTGAATTCAATTTTTCATTAGTTTTCCTATAGTAAATAGTTGGGATTAAGCCTTCTTGAATACAGTTTAAATCAGCGCCGGTATCAACTAGGGCAGGAAGCTGTATTGAAAAGGTTTTATTGACAACTAGATTAATGGAAATATACCATTTTTGGATGGTGATATCCTTAATTATTTTAAGTGAAAGACCTTGAACAAAAAGATCAGTTTCTTCCTTAGTACCAGATGATTCAGGTTCATCGTGAACTTCCTTACTAGAGGAAGAATCTTGAACACGAAGGTCGGATCTTTTGTCATCAAAATTTTTCTTAAATTAGAGACTTCTAATTTTAGGTTAGAAATTTCCTTTTTTAGTTTATTGACTTCTTGATTTAATTCTGGAAGGGTTACTTCTTTAACAGGAGTTTTAAATCGTTCTAGGGTTTTATTCAGACTAAATACTGGTTTAACTTTAGCCTTAACAATTATATCCTTAACTCTATTATCTTTAGTCAATAAATCTTTTAATTGTTTAGTATACTAAGATTTTAACTTAGGATCAGAAATTTTACTGATTAAATCAATTAGCAGAGAGCTTTCTTCTTCATCTTTATTAATTACATTGATTTGCTTAATGCAACACTTTTCGTTGCAATTGTTAGTACAAATAGTGACTTCGTCATTGTCACTATCTGTTTCATGATTACTAGAACTACTATTAGAAGAATAAGGAATATCAGAACATTCATCATTATTGACATTGTTCTCTATTCTCATTAGTTCTAATAATTGTTCAGTATCTTCGCTAGAGATATTTAATTGAGATAATTTCTTTTTTATTTTGCATTCATTTTTGTAATGCCCTTTCTGCCCACAATTGTGGCAAACAATTTTACTTTTATCAAATTTTTTAGATGATTTTTTATTATATTTTTTATTTGTGGGTTTAGGTTTACTATAATAATCTTCTTTATTTTTATCTTTTCTATGACTGTGTCTTTGTTTATGACGTTTGTTACTCTTATGATAATCAATATGTTTATGTAGGTGCTTCCTTCTGGAGGGAGCAACTGGTGGTAAACCATATTGTTCACAGAACGTGCCTAACTCGTATTTAGCTTTAATTTCTTTTTGTCTTTACTGGCTTGTTTAGCTAATTTAAAGTCAATACACATTTTTAATCTAATTTTTTGATTATAACTGATTATGTCACCATATGTTAGGTTATCATAATCGATATATCCTAAATCTTTGCTTAACTCTTCACGAACTTTATGTGCGAATAATGAAGGTAAACCATTGACGAATTTTTCTTTCCAGAATGGTTTGTTACTATCAGTTCGCAACATAACTCATGAGGTAAACACATCTTTATACCACCTAAAATCACTTAGGGTGGGATAAGTGAGGTTACTTAACTGGTCATGAATTCTCTCAGTAATATTACTGGGAGTACCAACAAAATGTTTAATAATGGTAAAAATTAAAGTATTAACACCATCTGGCGGACCAATACCAACATCTTCATCAAAGATGGGATTGCCGTCATCGTCTATCTGAATAGCATGAATTATTGATAATCTAGTATCTCCAGTGAGATGTTTTTCCCACAAAGATCTGAGACTACCAGTGAATCCACTATCTAATAACTCAACAATATCTGGCTAAGACAAGTTGTTGAATTTAGTTATATAGCTGTTTGCTACCATAGACATGTGGTTCAATTTATTTAATATCTCTTGTTCACTGAATCCATCAATATTCCATTCATAGATTTTATTAGATGATACAGAAAACTGTTTATCTAGATTTCTCTCTTCGAACTGTAGATCCGGAGGAGTAGGTCTAGAATACCAGTTTCTGGTTATACTAGTGTTTTTGACTGTTAATTTATTTAACTGATCATTAAAGTTTGGAATTGAATCAGTATCAGAATGATCTGACTGACTACTGTTTTCAATATCAGTTTCAACTTGATCAATAGTAGCAATAGTGTCACTTGGACCGGGTTCAATTTTTAATTTTTTAAATAAATTTTCAATTGATCGAACATGTTCACTATCATCATTAGGCTGACCTAATTTACTTCATTTTTTTGGTAAACTTATTAAAGGATGTTCAATTTTTGAATCGGGTTTTTTGATAATGGTTTCTTCAAACTTTTTTTCAATCCTATCTAGCTGTCTTCCTACAGTTGCTAGATATTGATTACTAAAATTTAATTGTTCAATTATTTTTTTATCATCTTTGTTACCATTTGAAATCTTAAAAGGGCTGGAAACAACAGATGTATTTTAACTGGGATTAGAACAGTTTCTAATGGGGGATGACTAGAAGAAATTTTTGACTTATCTTCTCGTATCCATTGAGTTTTAGTAATAACACTACATTTACCTTGATATTGATCATACTAATCGTAAAAGGTAATGTTTATTTTTTCACTGTTAATAAAACGTTTCCATCTATTAACCATTTTATCACGTTCCTTTTTGGAAGGGTTATTGAAGCGAAACTGGTGTTTTTTTCTTTATTAGATTTAGAATTAAAATCCTTTACAAGATTGTCCCAATCTAATATGAATTCTTTTTTAATGACTCTTAGTTGATTATTAATAGGGATTTCAAAATCTGACTGAGTTGGAAATTCAGAAGAAGTAGGAGATGAGGATTCTTCTTCAACAGGGTCAACTTGTGAATAACAAGGGTGACTAGCTTGACCTTGATAAGGATTTCCTTTAATTTAATATCCCTAACTGAAGGATTACTGAGTACTTCTGTATCTCTTCCAGTGTGAACTGAAGGTGCTAAAGAACTAGTAAAATCTTCAACAATAACTGGTCTTCGGGTACACTCAAAACTTATCTTGACCGTTCCTTTGAAAATTGCTTAACATTTTCAATATTTAACAGATTATTGACTACAGGTTGTTGTGGAATTTCATTGGGTAAAGTCCATTGACTAGGTAACGTAATATCCTTCCAGAGGATGGTTCTCGAGATTTGAATATTAGCATCACTAGTTGAACTCTGAATTAATACAGTTTGATCCTTAGGACTTTTATTAAGAGCATGAAAGTTTAAATTTGTTTTCATGGTCTTATAATAAATCCTGTAAATCAAAGCTATGGGTTGAGAACACTCAATCATATGAGTGATCTCACCAGATGTTTTAATGTTTAATGTTAAAGCTTTTAATAGATGTTGATTACTGAGGCTTAGTGTGAAATCAGGAAAGCAATTAAAATGGATAGGTCCATTGTGCAAACTTGATTCCATCGCACATATCTTACTGGGATAGTAATTCAGGAACCTAGCATCTCTAAGACATAGGTAGATGCTTGAATTAATTCCCTTAATGTTCAATAGTTTAACTGCAACTTGTACTAGACCAATGTGGATAAAATTGTAACCTTTCTTCCAATGTTTTTCAATGACATCAGGAGATAAAAGACTACAATTTTCATACTCTTTGTTAATTGCGTAAACTTTTTCTACAGTTTTAACATTATAATCGGTTTTGAAGTTATCAAAAAATGTTGACTGGTAAATTTCTTTAGGAGATACTCTAGGTATTTTCCAATTATGTAAAGCTTGACTAATGTTTTCATAACTGTGTGATTCTTGGTTAACTATGTCTGTAACAGGAGGCAAAGTCGACCGGTTACTTGTTGAGGAGTTAGACCTGAATAATCTACTCATCTTTTACAGATTTTCAAAATAAATTTTTATTCATTATTCTTCCATTCATACCCTCTTACCTTACACAGACTCATACCTGTGTTCTATACCCGACACTGCTCACCCAAGAGACTTATAAAAGGTAGACACGAACAAGGTGGACTGAAGTAAGTTAGGTTACTTTGGAATAAGAATAAAAGAGAAAATTTTGAAAATAGTAAACGAATGAACAAACTACTAGATCTTACTGGCAACTAGAACCTTGTACCAAGCTTCAATATAATTCAAAATAAAAAAGAAATTATCTCAATTAAATATCTCTAGCAAAGATACTGAACAATTATTAGAACTAATGAGAATAGAGAACACTGTCAGTAATGATGAAGGTACTAATATTCCTTATTCTTCTAATAGCAGTTCTAGTAATCATGAAACAGATAATGATAATGACGAAGTCACTATTTGTACTAACAATTGCAACAAAAAGTGTTATATTAAGCAAATCAATGTAATTAATAAAGATGAAGAAGAAAGCTCTCTGCTAATTGATTTAATCAGTAAAATTTCTGATCCTGAGTTAAAATCTCAGTATACTAAACAATTAAAAGATTTATTGACTAAAGATAATAGAGTTAAGGATAAAATTGTTAAGGCTAAAGTTAAACCAGTATTTAATTTGAATAAAACCCAAGAACGATTTAAAACTCTGGTTAAGGAAGTAACCCTTCCAGAGTTAAATCAAGAAGTCATTAAACTAAAAAAGGAAATTTCTAACCTAAAATTAGAAGTCTCTAATTTAAGAAAAGATTTTGATGACAAAAGATCCGACCTTCATGTTCAAGATTATTCCTCTAGTGAGGAAGATCACGATCAACCTGAATCATCTGGTACTAAGGAAGAAACTGATCTTTTTGTTCAAGGTCTTTCACTTAAAAGAATTAAGGATATCATAATCCAAAAATGGTATATTTCCATTAATCTAGTTGTCAATAAAACCTTTTCAATACAGCTTCCTGCCCTAGTTGATACAGGCGCAAATTTAAACTATATTCAAGAAGGCTTAATCCCAACTATTTATTATAGGAAAACTAATGAAAAATTGAATTCAGCCAATGGTAGTAAAATGGAAATTAAATATAAGTTACCTAATGTTCATGTCTGTCAAGATAATGTGTTTTAAAACATCGTTTGTTTTAATCTGCAATCTTACGGATAAGATCATCTTAGGATTACCATTTATATATTACTTTACCTTTTTACTACCAGTAATGAAGGATTAAGTTGTAATCATTTAGGAAAGAAAATAACATTTAAATTTCTTATTAAACCAAAAGAAATAGATTTAAAATTTATTCAAGAAGAACATATTTCCAAATCATTAAATTTATTAAATTGTAAATCCACTCATTTGAATTTCTTAAAGGAAGAAATTAAGTACAAACGAGTTAAAGAACAGCTACAGAATAAAGAAATTCAAGAAAAAAATTAAAGAGTTAAAAATCTATTTAAAAGACAATCTTTGTTCTGATTCTCCTAATGCCTTTTGGCATCAGAAAAAACATGTTGTAAGGCTACCTTATGCTAAAGAATTCAAAGAACACCTAATTTCTACTAAGGCCAGGCCAATACAAATGAATCATGAACAAGTAGAGTTATGTAAAAAGGAAATTAATGATCTCCTTAGTAAAGGTTTAATTAAACCCAGTAAATCCCCTTGGTCTTGTCCTACATTCTATGTTAACAATGAAGCAGAAAAAGAAAGAGGTGTACCTCGTCTAGTCATTAATTACAAACCATTGAATAAGGTTCTAGAATGGATTAGGTATCCCCTTCCCAACAAAGACGACCTTATCAATAGATTAAGTAACTGCCACAATATTCATTAAATTTGACCTTAAGTCCGGTTTTTGGCCAGACTGCCATTCATCCGGATATAGATACAAAACAACATTCACTACTCCATTTGGTCATTACGAATGGAATGTCCAGGCATTTAGCCTAAAAAATGCTCCCAGTGAATTCCAAAATATTCTCAATGACATATTAAACCCTTTCAGTCATTTTATTGTCGTTTATATCGATGATATTCTCATTTTTTCAAAGGCCATTGAAGAACACATTATACATTTGAAATCGTTCTTCAAGACAGTTAAAGATAATGGTCTTGTTCTTTCACCTTCCAAATGCAGCCTATTTCAGGTCAGAGTAAGGTTTCTTGGTCTTAATATCTTTAGAGGACAAGTTCAGCCCATTGAAAGAGCTATTCAATTTGCTGACAAGTTTCCCGATAAGATAACCAATAAAACCCAACTACAGAGATTTCTTGGCTCGCTCAATTATATTGGCAAGTTTTGCAAGAATCTTATGAAGATTTGCAAACCTCTTTTCGAGTATTTGCAAGACAATCCTCCACCTTGGACTGATGTTCGTACTTCTGTCGTCCAACAAGTAATAATTTACGTCAAGGCATTGCCCTGTCTTGGCATTTCCAATGATTCAGCGTATAAAATTGTTGAAACTGACGCTTCAGATATTGTATTCGGAGGCATTCTTAAACAAAAGTTAACTACAGATTCCCTAGAACAAATTGTTCAATCTCATTCCGGTGCATGGAATAGTACACAATTAAATTACTGTACTATTAAAAAAGAAATACTTTCTTTAGTATTATGTATTAACAAATTTCAAAGTGATCTATTAAATCAGAAATTTTTAGTCCGTATTGATTGCAAGTCAGCAAAATATATCTTAGAAAAGGATGTTGAAAATCTAGCCTCTAAGCATTCTTTTGCTAGATGGCAAGCCATATTGAGCATTTTTGATTTTGATATTGAATACATCAAATGTAGTAACAATTCAATTCCTGATTTTCTCACTCGGGAATTTATCAATATAGGCACTATTCAGACATGAGCATTAGAGGATCATCTTCCTCAAGGGGTCTGGGTTGCTCTACTGGCCTAAGTAATCAACCCAGAGGAACTTTGATTCCTCACCCAGTCACCCCAGTTTATCATTCAAACAAATTCACAGTCCTTGGAACACTTCCCAAGCCATATAGTTCAGCTTTAACCAGTAAACCTGAACCAATTGACCTTTTAGTAATCCAACCAAGGCTTCATCTTCAGCTCCTAGTCATCCTCCTTCTGAGCATATGCTTAAGTGGGAAAATTACCTTTTCATATTGAACCCTACATGAAACCAAAAGATGACCCCATTAAGCTTGCTGCCCAATTTTTTCTACTTGGGTGGCATTTCCAGCCCCTGGATCCTTATAAATCTCTTGTATTTTATAAGGATATTCTTCTGGAAACAGAGTTAGTAAACATTAAACCAATTTATGCCAACAATGATAAGACTAAAGTTCTTTATCATTCTTTATACATTAAACAGTTTATTCCAATGTCTGATTGGGGGAAAAACCCCTCCGATCTTATGAATCTCTCTAGTCAAGATAATTCTTTCTGTTATTATGATTATATTGAAGCTTGGTACAAGATTCTCTTTCACCAAAATGAATCACATAGTCATTCATTGTACATTCAATTTGACCATAAATTCAAGAGCCCAATCCCCTATTGGTTTGTTCTTTGGTGGTATAGGTTTAGGTTCTACTTATGACCTTCTTCCCGACCTCCTTAAAGTTCAACTAAATAATTTTAGCAATCACAGTAAAACAGATCCAAAGAATGACAGAGTTCCCCTCACTCTTTTATTTGTTAGTAAAAATAAGATCCCTTGGATTCTTAAATGGCAGTACGGAATTCCACCTCCCTCTACTCCAGTTAATGGTATTCAGTTAGATCCACTCCCTTGAGTGTCTCGCCTCTTTTATGTTAAGTGGTGGGATAAATTCGACATTAATAGAATAGTTGGTCAGGTTCAGCAGGAATTTCCTGTTGCTCCAGTTTCCCCTCTTCCAGTCACAGCCATTCCTCAGGCTAGTAAAGAAAAAGAGTCTAAAGTATGTCCCACTGGTTCAACATGTTCTAGTAAAATTTCTGATTTTAAAAATTGTTCCAGTAAAGAATTAATAAAAATTGCCCAAGCACTCAACAAAAGGATTGATGAAGCCATACATGAAGAAGCCTCAGTATGTTCTTCATCCTCCAGTCATGGTTCTCCCAGTAGCCTCAATGATGATAATGACCCATACGGCACCATCAACCTACAGGACGCTCAGGATCCATTTGCCTGATGTCCTTAGTTAATTGCACCTGCTCCGGCAGCCAGCTCATCAATCAATTAAAAGAATCTCCTGCTTTTCCACCTGAAAGCAGCCCTAGTCACACGCGTCTGCTCCAAAAGACAAAAGATGCTCTCTTTTCCACTGAAAGCATCAATGAGTCAAAAGTTGTCGGCCATTTGGCCAAAAACGTCAGTATTTAGTCAAAAGTAATTACTATTCATCAATAGTAAAGTTTCTGTATTTTACTTTTCTTTATGTAATTATTTTACCCCAGTTAATGTAATAGTTCCCTTTCCTTGATCTATAAAAGGAAAATTAACTTTATTTGGCAGAGCAGACTGAGAAACTTAGTAAGACTCTGAGTTCCTTCTCAGACGAATCTTAGGTTTCTACCACTGTTTAGCCTACTTAACCCCTCTTCTCTTCTTCTTTAAATGTTTCTTTAATAAGTAAGTCAGTTTATTTTCTGTGCTGTTTGTAAATATTTCAATTATCAATACATTTGTTTTTATTTAGTAATCAAAATTGTGATTAGTTGCTTGCACTACTTTGTTTGTTCTATTTCTTATTTCTATTTTGCTTTCATTTTTTGTAATGCCCTTTCTGCCCACAATTGTGGCAAACAATTTTACTTTTATCAAATTTTTAGATGATTTTTATTATATTTTTTATTTATGGGTTTAGGTTTACTATAATAATCTTCTTTATTTTTATCTTTTCTATGACTGTGTCTTTGTTTATGACGTTTATTACTTTTATGATAATCAATATGTTTATGCAGGTGCTTCCTTCTGGAGGGAGCAACTGGTGGTAAACCATATTGTTCACAGAACGTGCCTAACTCGTATTTAGCTTTCTTTTTGTCTTTACTGGCTTGTTTAGTTAATTTAAAGTCAATACACATTTTTAATCCAATTTTTTGAATATAACTGATTATGTCACCCTATGTTAGGTTATCATAATCGATATATCCTAAATCTTTGCTTAACTCTTCACGAACTTTATGTGCGAATAATGAAGGTAAACCATTGACGAATTTTTCTTTCCAGAATGGTTTGTTACTATCAGTTCGCAACATAACTCGTGAGGTAAACACATCTTTATACCACCTAAAATCACTTAGGGTGGGACAAGTGAGGTTACTTAATTGGCCGTGAATTCTCTCAGTAATATTACTGGGAGTACCAACAAAATGTTTAATAATGTAAAAAATTAAAGTATTAACACCATCTGGCGGACCAATACCTAACATCTTCATCAAAGATGGGATTGCCGTCATCGTCTATCTGAATATTATGAATTATTGATAATCTAGTATCTTTAGTGAGATGTTTTTCCCACCAAGATCTGAGAATACCAGTGAATCCACTAGCTAACAACTCAATAATATCTGGCTGAGACAGGTTGTTGAATTTAGTTATATAGCTGTTTGCTACCATAGACATGTGGTTCAATTTATTTAATATCTATTGTTCATTGAATCATTCAATATTCCATTCATAGATTTTATTAAATGATACAGAAAACTGTTTATCTAGATTTCTCTCTTCGAACTGTAGATCCGGAGGAGTAGGTCTAGAATACCAGTTTCTGGTTATACTAGTGTTTTTGACTGTTAATTTATTTAACTGATCATTAAAGTTCGAATTGAATCAGAATCAGAATGATCTGACTGACTACTACTTTCAATATCAGTTTCAACTTGATCAATAGTAGCAATAGTGCCACTTGGACCGGGTTCAATTTTTAATTTTTTAAATAACTTATCAATTGATCGAACAAGTTCACTATCATCATTAGGCAGACCTAATTTACTTCTATTTTCTGGTAAACTTATTAAAGGATGTTCAATTTTTGTATCGGGTTTTTTGATAATGGTTTCTTCATAATTTTCTTCAATCATATCTAGCTGTCTTCCTACAGTTGCTAGATATTGATTACTAAAATTTAATTGTTCAATTATTTTTTTTATCATCTTTGTTACCATCTGAAATCTTAAAAGGGCTGGCAATAACAGATGTATTTTTAACTGGGATTAGAACAGTTTCTAATGTGGGATGACTAGAAGAAATTTTTAACTTATCTTCTCGTATCCATTGAGTTTTAGTAATAACACTACATTTACCTTGATATTGATCATACCAATCGTAAAAGGTAATGTTTATTTTTTCACTGTTAATAAAATGTTTCCATATATTAACCATTTTATCACGTTCCTTTTTGGAAGGGTGATTGGAGCGAAACTGGTGTTTTTTTTTCTTTATTAGATTTAGAATTAAAAATCCTTTACAAGATTTTCCCAATCTAATATGAATTCTTTTTTAATGACTCTTAGTTGATTATTAATAGGGATTTCAAAATCTGACTGAGTTGGAAATTCAGAAGAAGTAGGAGAGGAGGATTCTTCTTTAGCAGGGACAACTTGTGCATAGAAAGGGTGACTAGCTTGACCTTGATTAAGGATTCCCTTTAATTTAATATCCCTAACTGAAGGATTACTGAGTACTTTAGTATCTCTTCTAGTGTGAACTGAAGGTGTTAAAGAACTAGTAAAATCTTCAATAATAATTGGTCTTCGAGTACGCTAAAATCTTATCTTGTCCGTTCCATCCAAAAATTGCTTAACATTTTCAACATTTAACAGATTATTAACTACAGGTTGTTGTGGAATTTCATTGGGTAAAGTCCATTGACTAGGTAACAGTAATATCCTTCCAGAGGATGGTTCTCGGGATTTGAATATTAACATCACTAATTGAACTCTGAATTAATACAGTTTGATCCTTAGGACTTTTATTAAGAGCATGAACGTTTAAATTAGTTTTCACGGTCTTATAATAAATCCTGTAAATCAAAGCTATGGGTTGAGAACCCTCAATCATATGAGTGATTTCACCAGTTGTTTTAATGTTTAATGTTAAAGCTTTTAATAGATGTTGATCACTAAAGCTTAGTGTGAAATCAGGAAAGCAATTAAAATGGATAGGTCCATTGTGCAAACTTGATTCCATCGCACCTATCATACTGGGATAGTAATTCAGGAACCTAGCATCTCTAAGACAAAGGTAGATGCTTGAATTAATTCCCTTAACATTCAATGGTTTAACTGCAATTTGTACTAGACCAATGTGGATAAAATTGTAACCTTTCTTCCTATGTTTTTAATGACATCAGGAGATAAAAGACTACAATTTTCACACTCTTTGTTAATTGCGTAAACTTTTTCTACAGTTTAAACATTATAATCGATTTTGAAGTTATCAAAAAATGTTGACTGGAAAATTTCCTTAGGAGATACTCTAGGTATGTTCCAATTATGTAAAGCTTGACTAATGTTTTCATAACTGTGTGATTCTTGGTTAACTATGTCTATAACAGGAGGCAAAGTCGACCGATTACTTGTTGAGGAGTTAGACCTGAATAATCTACTCATCTTTTACAGATTTTCAAAATAAATTTTTATTCATTATTCTTCCATTCATACCCTCTTACCTTACACAGACTCATATCTGTGTTCTATACCCGACACTGCTCACCCAAGAGACTTATAAAAGGTAGACACGAACAAGGTGGACTGAAGTAAGTTAGGTTACTTCGGAATAAGAATAAAAGAGAAAATTTTGAAAATAGTAAACGAATGAACAAACTACTAGATCTTACTGGCAACTAGATCCTTGTACCAAGCTTCAATATAATTCAAAATAAAAAAGAAATTATCTCAATTAATATCTCTAGCAAAGATACTGAACAATTATTAGAACTAATGAGAATAGAGAACACTGTCAGTAATGATGAAGGTACTAATATTCCTTATTCTTCTAATAGCAGTTCTAGTAATCATGAAACAGATAATGACAATGACGAAGTCACTATTTGTACTAACAATTGCAACAAAAAGTGTTACATTAAGCAAATCAATGTAATTAATAAAGATGAAGAAGAAAGCTCTCTGCTAATTGATTTAATCAGTAAAATTTCTGATCCTGAGTTAAAATCTCAGTATACTAAACAATTAAAAGATTTATTGAGCTAAAGATAATAGAGTTAAGGATAAAATTGTTAAGGCTAAAGTTAAACCAGTATTTAATTTGAATAAAACCCTAGAACGATTTAAAACTCTGGTTAAGGAAGTAACCCTTCCAGAGTTAAATCAAGAAGTCATTAAACTAAAAAAGGAAATTTCTAACCTAAAATTAGAAGTCTCTAATTTAAGAAAAGATTTTGATGACAAAAGATCCGACCTTCATGTTCAAGATTCTTCCTCTAGTGAGGAAGATCACGATGAACCTGAATCATCTGGTACTAAGGAAGAAACTGATCTTTTTGTTCAAGGTCTTTCACTTAAAAGAATTAAGGATATCACAATCCAAAAATGGTATATTTCCATTAATCTAGTTGTCAATAAAACCTTTTCAATACAGCTTCCTGCCCTAGTTGATACAGGCGCAAATTTAAACTATATTCAAGAAGGCTTAATCCCAACTATTTATTATAGGAAAACTAATGAAAAATTGAATTCAGCCAATGGTAGTCAAATGGAAATTAAATATAAGTTACCTAATGTTCATGTCTGTCAAGATAATATGTGTTTTAAAACATCGTTTGTTTTAATCTGCAATCTTACGGATAAGATCATCTTAGGATTACCATTTATATATTACTTTACCTTTTTACTACCAGTAATGAAGGATTAAGTTGTAATCATTTAGGAAAGAAAATAACATTTAAATTTCTTATTAAACCAAAAGAAATAGATTTAAAATTTATTCAAGAAGAACATATTTCCAAATCATTAAATTTATTAAATTGTAAATCCACTCATTTGAATTTCTTAAAGGAAGAAATTAAGTACAAACGAGTTAAAGAACAGCTACAGGATAAAGAAATTCAAGAAAAAAAATTAAAGAGTTAAAAATCTATTTAAAAGACAATCTTTGTTCTGATTCTCCTAATGCCTTTTGGCATCGGAAAAAACATGTTGTAAGGCTACCTTATGCTAAAGAATTCGAAGAACACCTAATTTCTACTAAGGCCAGGCCAATACAAATGAATCATGAACAAGTAGAGTTATGTAAAAAGGAAATTAATGATCTCCTTAGTAAAGGTTTAATTAAACCCAGTAAATCCCCTTGGTCTTGTCCTGCCTTCTATGTTAACAATGAAGCAGAAAAAGAAAGAGGTGTACCTCGTCTAGTCATTAATTACAAACCATTGGATACGGTTTTAGAATAGATTAGGTATCCCCTTCCCAGCAAAGACGACCTTATCAATAGATTAAGTAACGCCACAATATTCAGTAAATTTGACCTTAAGTCCGGTTTCTGGCAGATTAACATTCATTCTGATGATAGATACAAAACAACATTCACTACTCTATTTGGTCATTACGAATAGAATGTCCAGGCATTTGTCCTAAAAAATGCTCTCAGTGAATTCCAAAATATTATCAATGACATATTAAACCCTTTCAGTCAATTGAAGAACACATTAAACATTTGAAATCGTTCTTTAAGAAAGTTAAAGATAATGGTCTTGTTCTTTCACCTTCCAAATGCAGCCTATTTCAGGTCAGAGTAAGGTTTCTTGGTCTTAATATCTTTAGAGGACAAGTTCAGCCCATTGAAAGAGCTATTCAATTCGCTGACAAGTTTCCCGATAAGATAACCAATAAAACCCAACTGCAGAGATTTCTTGGCCCGCTCAATTATATTGGCAAGTTTTACAAGAATCTTAGGAAGATTTGCAAACCTCTTTTCCAGCATTTGCAAGACAATCCTCCACCTTGGACTGATGTTCATACTTCTGTCGTCCAACAAGTAATAATTTACGTCAAGGCATTGCCCTGTCTTGGCATTTCCAATGATTCAGCGTAAAGCTCGACTAATGTTTTCATAACTGTGTGATTCTTGGTTAACTATGTCTGGAACAGGAGGCAAAGTCGACCGGTTACTAGTTGAGGAGTTAGACCTGAATAATCTACTCATCTTTTACAGATTTTCAAAATAAATTTTTATTCATTATTCTTCCATTCATACCCTCTTACCTTAGACAGACTCTTACCTGTGTTCTATACCCGACACTGCTCACCCAAAAGACTTATAAAAGGTAGACACGAACAAGGTGGACTGAAGTAAGTTAGGTGACTTTGGAATAAGAATAAAAGAAAAAATTTTGAAAATAGTAAATGAATGAACAGACTACTAGATCTTACTGGCAACTAGAAACAAATAACTTGGCTCTGATACCATTTGGGGACGGAAGCAAAATAGAAATAAGAAATAGAACAAACAAAGTAGTGCATGCAATAATAATAATAATAATAATAATAGTACTAATAATAATTTTTAATAAGAATAATAATAATAGTAATAATAATAATAATAATAATAATAAAAATGATAATAACAACAATAATAATAATAATAATAATAATAATAATAACAGTAAAAATAATAATATAATAATAATAATAGTAATAATAATAATAATAATAATAATAATAATAATTGTAGACACTTGAAATTTTCTGCATACCTGTTACTAATATTGCCGGAGGGCAAAATCGTCTTTCAGAGATAACCCTGGAGTACAGTTCAACTCAATCCCGGAAATACCACCGAAAGTTTCAAACTCCATCCCGGAAATATCACCAGAAGTTTCAGTTCCAACCTCGGAGATAACCCCGAGGCATGCAGTTCCAATACCAAAAATCACACCGGAGAAGGCCGTTTCATCTCGGATATAACCTTGAGATACTCAGTCTCAGTCCCAGAAACAACACCGGGAAAGATAATGTCAACCTTAGAGATAACCCCAAGGAGTGCAGTTGCAGTTTCAGATATAACCCCGGAGATGCTCGTTTCAACCGATGCAATCAGCTTCAACCTCGGGACTCACATCGAGGCATTCAGCTCCAAACTCGGAGATAACCCCGGGAGGTCAGGCATACCTCAGAGCCAACCTTGAGGACATCCAATACTTGCAGCAGCCTAATCTCAGAGATAACCCTGAGCAACGACTGCTTTATCAGCCCAAACTGGAGATAACCCCTGTGAGGGGAAAAATCATTATTTTGCCACCTCGATCCTATATTTCACTATCTCAACATACATTCTACACAGCAATGTCCCATAAGAGCTAAGGAGTTCTAATCCCAAGCGACTACTACGCAAGGCAGCACACCGGATAGAATTTGGAGCTTGAAGACCAAGGGCATGGTTCCATCTTCCTGACAACGTCTAATCCCATGTCATGGCATAGCTCTCGACAACATCACTCTGTAAAAGGTCTTATATACCTCAATCGGAGGCTCGGATTGAAGTTCTACATGTTTGAGCGGATATCACGTTGCACGCGTGTACGTATTTCGAGATGATGGGACCCGCAGAGCTCGGGACAACCCGGGTAGCCGTACGTACATCTGCGGCTGCCACTAATGTTCCTGAGGCTCCCCCTCTATAAATAGAGGGTTCGGGGTGGCCATATTTCAAGAGAAAACAGCGAGGAAGCCCTGTCCAATTTGCTCTGCACAAACCCTAAATTGAGTGCTTTCTCATTTTAAACACTTGTGAGCTTATATTCAGTTATATTTTTATCGGCGATAGCCGAGTGTTCATCCGTTTAAAGCTATATAAGTCTTCTTTGGTAGTCCACTGTAAGCCTTCTTACACACTTTAAAGCCTTTCTCTTTATCTTTGCACACACTGTTCTTCACATTGAGAGTCATGTTGCGTGTATATGCTCGAACTTCGGTCCGTGGCTTTTATTTTCTTATATATATATATATATATTTATATATATGGACTAACATTATCGAGTTATGCCTCGATTGAGCCTGGGCTCATGTCCGGAGCGTTTATTTTCTTCCGAAGCATTTATTTACTTATATATATATATATATATATATATATATATATATAAATATGAACTGTTGTCAAACTCCGTTCGATGAGCCTGAATTTTACATCTGGAGCATTTATTGCTTATATATAAATATATACACACTTATATATATAAACTATTGTCGAACTCTGTTCGATAAGCCTGGATTTGAAATCTGGTGCGTTTACTACTTATATATATATATATCATTTCAGCCATTTGTCACACACACACATACACACTCTCTTTCTTTTTTTTTTTCTCTCTCTCTCTCTCTCTATATATATATATATATATATATATATATATATATTTTTGTCAGGCCTGGAGTTTACTTCGTGGCATTTTACTGCTTTATTTACATTTCGTCCCCCCTGGAGTTTACTTCGTGGCGGTTGATCGTATTTATTGCTTTATTTACATTTCTGATCCCCCATGGAGGTGCTTCATGGTGGTTGAACATGTCTCTCTCTCTTTGTCTCTCGCTCTATATATATATATATATATATTTATCGCTTTTATATACTTACATTTTTGATCCCCCATTGAGCTGCTTCGTGGTGGTCGATCATGTTTGTGTATATATATATATTTATAACTTTTATATATATAACTGCTTACTTCTTTCATATAAATAGCGGCATCATGTGTGCCTAGGAATCATGTTATCACAAATTCAGTCTACTGAATCTAGATTCGGTTCCCGTGATGGACATTTTTAGCTGTAAGCAGCTTGTAAATTATTCACGGTGTTTGAATTTCCTTAGATGGTTTTCATGCCTATATATGAGGAGTTCGACACTGCTATATACTATTTTCTC
This sequence comes from Panax japonicus, assembly GCA_020205505.1. NCBI lineage: Eukaryota > Viridiplantae > Streptophyta > Magnoliopsida > Apiales > Araliaceae > Panax > Panax japonicus. The sequence goes on from CM035114.1 coordinate 24,169,979, forward strand.
GAAGATGCTTTGCATCTCAAAAATAAAAGCAATCAAGACGAACATTTAATAAAATGGAAGTATCAAAGGCCTCAATTACTATTGAGCACAAGGTTTGAAAAAAAAACCTTTTTTGTAAAACATAATTGCCATATCTTGTTTAAAACTGAATTTTTACATAAATTCAAACCCTGTTTATATAAGTGCGAACGAGGCATAACACTACTTCTAAATAACTGCACATTGACCCCCCCCCACACACATTCATATAACAATTTAATTGAAAAGTGGCGGTAACCGTGGTAACACGGATCGATGTCAGGGGGTGCTTAACACCTTCCCTCAGCATAAGCAAGTCCCCGGACCCTAATGAATCTAGATTTCATAGACCCGTTTAGCAGTGTCACATCACTGGGTCAATGTGGAAACCTTTTCTCGGTTGTGTTGGTACAACCATTTAAAAAACCAACTGGCGACTCTTAGAGTCAAATCGTCGACATATAAATGTCGGACCTTTTCACAACTTATTTTTTCAAACAAATCTCACATAGCATGAGAACACCAAAAAACAAGAATAGAAGAGGGACAATAAAAATCCCGACGTCGACAGGTGGCGACTCTGCTGGGGACACCAATAAGAGGACTTAAGCCGCTACTACAAGCTTTTCAAAAATGTTATATGTTTGTGTGTGAATGTTGCATTTACAGTTTTGATGAATGTGTACAAATGCATTTTACTTACTGCAGTGCAATATATCTATCTGTGATATTAGTGCTTCGCACATGTCATCATTCCATTAAGGGTGAGACACATTGTATGTGAATGTATGTTGTGTGGTTCCTCCACCAGGAGGCTATCCTATCGGTGTTTGATTATTGGACTCGTAGGGAGAATAATTCCAACGAGGCTCAGGAAAGGCACCACCCAGATTTGCTCCAGTTGAAAGAACGGATTAACTTCTCGTCAAGTAAATTGAGATGATCTGGGAACCTTCATGCCAAAAACCCGCGAGAGTATCCAAAGGTAGGTCAGCCTCTGATAAACCAAATGCGAAGGAAAGTCTCTTCATGCTTTCCATTTTTCAATTACTTGTAAAGACAATTACTTGTAATTTCATTCCATGTTCATCTCTATGTAATGGAAAATATGAAGAATATTTGTACATGCATATTAAGGCTTGACATGCTATCAAATGACACCCGTTTTGCAGGATAATATTGTAAAATCCCAAATTTTATATATAAAGATTTAAATTTCTTGATTTTTTTTGAATATTATGGTGTGAATTTAATATAATGTTATAGTTGTGGTAATATTTCTAAATTTTGCAAAGTATATATAAGTTGTTATATTATATTTGATTGGTCGAGGAATATTCTTTGTGTCGGGGAATATTCGTACGACGGCACAATCATTGGTGGACCCCACAATGGAATTATTGTCGGATTGAGAAAACGACAAAAATATTTTTATGAAAATAACGGAGGAAGTTTTACCGTTAATACTGTTGAAATACTAGGTGTTAAAAGTACAGTAATATGCGTGGTTGCATAGTAGTACACGGTATTGATTATTGATGCTTACGTGATAAGTCACTCAGTTTTGTTTTATTGATATTATTAATGTAATAAAACAGAAAAGCTTTTTATATAAAATAGAATACTTTTATAAAGTTATTCTATAAATAGAATATATTATATTCTATTATGCATAGTGTTTTGCATAGTAAATTTTTTTATATAAAACAGAATACTTTTATAAAGTTATACTATAAATAAAATATATTATATTTTATTATGCATAGTGTTGTATAGTGTCTGCATAGTATTTTGCATAGTAAAATCTTTTTATATAAAACAGAATACTTTTATAAAGTTATTCGTTTTATTAGATTATAAATAGAATATATTATACTTTATTTAAAAGATTTTGCTTTAAATCTGGACCTTATGATTAAAAGTAAATCAATCTGGACCGTTCATGAATTAGTTACTATTAAGTCCATTCTTCTATAAATAGAAGCTCATTCCTTCATTATTTCTTATGAATTCACTGAAACTCTAGAGAGAGAAACTATAGAGAGAATTCTTCTTCTATAATCTTGAGCGTATTTCTTTGGAGTTTAAGAAAGCTTTGAGCGTAGTGCATGTTTTCTTTGAGTATATCCTCGCCCAACCAGTCGGAGTACTCTTCTTTCAAAGGTAAGAGATATTATTTGTTGTACTCGTAAGGGGTATTATTTCTTTTGTTTTCATGAAGAGAATTTTTGTTTTTCCATTATTTATTATTCTGTTGGAATAACCTGTATACGCGGTCTACCCTATACTTGGTGAAATTGTTCTATTATTCCATCATTTATTATTTTGTTGGAATAACCTGTATACGCGGTCTACCCTATACTTGGTGAAATTCTTTTGTTATTCCATTATTTATTATTCTGTTAGAATAACCTGTATACGCGGTCTACCCTATACTTGGTAAAATTCTTCAGTTATTCCATTATTTATTATTCTATTGGAATATCCTGTCTATGCGTTTTACGCCGGACCTGGTTCCGTCTTTATTATTCGGTTGGAATATCCCGTCTGTGCATTTTACGCCTAACTTGGTTCCATCTTTATTATTCTGTTGGAATATCATGTCTGTGCATTTTACGCCGGACCTGGTTCCGTTATTTATTATTCTATTAGAATAACCTGTCTATGCGAAGTACCGCATGCATGGTGATTTATTTTATTATGCCATTCTTTATTATTCTGTTGGAACATCCTGTCGGTGCGAATTTCGCCTGATCTGGTTCTGTTATTTATTATTCTATTGGAATAACTTGTCTGTGCGACGTACCTTATGCATGGTGATTTCTGTTGTTATTCTATTCTTTATTATTCTGTTGGAATATCCTATCGGTGCGTATTACGCCTGACCAGTTCTTTTATTTATTATTTTGTTGGAATAACCTGTCTATATGAAGTACCGCATGCATGGTGATTTCTTTTGTTATTCCACTATTTATTATACTCAGTTGGTTAAAGTTTTGACTTCTATACTCCATGAAATTAGTGGAATATCCTTGATATTTGCGCTTCATCCAGTATCTTTTTATGGAAATATTCTTCTGAGCATTCTTGAATTTTAGTCTACAAAGAAGTATCATGTTGACAATTTGAACGTTATTAGTTCCTGAATAAATTAATTTTTGAACTTGTTTTATTGAATTATTATGTCATTGTCATCATCCTCATGTTTATATTATGTTCAAAGTCATCTGTGGCCTGTAGTGCATAGATGGACTTGGTATGATTATGACCAGGGATTATTCGGTATAATCATGACTGTAATGTTATAAATGATGTGGAAAAAGTCTTCATTGGCCCGTAGTTCATTGATGAACAGTTTTTGGTATGATTATAGCTGTGGATTCTCTTCGGCCAAGGGTGCAAAGATGAATTGTTTTATGGCATGATCAGGATAGTTGATGAATACACGAATATCCTTGGCCCGTAGTGCATGGATAATTTGTGGTCATGATACTAATGAATATCCTTGGCCGTAGTGGAGGGAAGATGTGGATTATTTATTAAGCCGAGTCTCATCGATAAAAGTGATGAAAAACCTTTTTAAATCATAAAAGATAGTAGATTTTATTCTCTATTTGACTCTTTTAATGGATTACTTGTTCCGCTGCAGTTAAACTTGATGTCTATTGTATTTTATCAGTTTAACGTTGTTGATGACTAATGATAATTTATTCTGCATTATCTTAATCATAATATTTCTTACTGGGCTAGTTGAGCTCACCCTTTCTTTTACTGTTCTCTTTAGAAAATGAGAATATAGCTGGGATGAGTCGGGGAATAGAATGACGGTCCAGATGATAGCATTAGTAGTCCTCACTATTCTGTTAAATAGTACGACAATAAATGTAATGAGGACTCCTTTGAGTGTGGATATTGTCTAAATGACAATATCCTTATTAAAACTCTCAGTTATGTGTCGTCGTATTTTGCACGACTGTTGTATAATTAAGTTTGTATTTGATTTATGTACCATGTATCTGGCGACTCAAGATGGGTGATGTATACTTATTTTTGGGGGTGTCACAGTTGGTATCAGAGCTCAGGGATATGATCCCTGGCTGAGATGTGAGACAAGAACTCGGAGGGGAGAGACGAAAAATTCCTTCGCTAGTATGACCTACCTAAGTTTATTTGGTATTTAATTGGTCGGTCAGAATTTAGGGATAATATGTGTTATGTTAATTAACCCTTGTTTTGTGACAGTGTTTGAAAATGGCATCTGAAAATGTTGAGATAAGCAATGGAGCAAAATAATATGACCGTATCATAGTACGAGGCTAAGTTTGCGGATTTATCCTGGTTTGTATCCCATTTGGTCGATAATAAGGAGTGAATGACGCGAATGTTTCTAAGAGGTTTGAAACCTGATATACGTCAATACCTCATTTCTCATAAACTTTGTTTATATTCAGATGTTGTGAATATGGCTCAATTATTGGAGCGCGATAATGAGTTATCACAACCAAAAGGTAACGACTAATAACACGATAATAATCGTACCGGTGGCAATGGCCATCGGAACAATGACGACCATCGTGGGAAAAATTATCATGCCAAGAATGGTAACCATTTTGGTGGTAATCATGACTAAGATAATAGAAGTGAAAATTTCAAGAAGAGAAGGTCACCTAGCCCGATTTTATCATGCACCAAAGTCAAGTCCAGTTGGGACGGTGGCACCAAAGGCGGATACGGATAAAACAAAGTCGGTAGTTTAAGTGAGAGCATTTATCGAGGACCCCGAATGAAGTTATCATGGGTAAGTTAATCATAAACTCTTGCAAAGTCTATACCTTATTCGATACCGATTTTACCCACTCTTTTATTTCACCTAGTGGTGTTCAATGTTTGAACTTGACTCTTGAGAAATTAGACTTTGACTTATTTGTGAAAACTCTGTTAGGAGAAATATTCGTTACCTCCACTATTTATAAATCTTGTTGATTCAAGTCGACACTTTCCCGTTACCTATCGATCTGATCTCTTTGAAAATACTTGCCTTTGATGTAATTTTAGGAATCGATTGGTTAACTACTTATCAAGCTTGTCGTAAGGTTGTTAGCTTTCATGTTCATAACAACCTATTATTCGAATTCAAGTAACCAAACCACTAAAGTCAATCATTGACATATCAAGCCATAAGTAAAGAGCCCCAATCCTTTCGTTGTGGACTTCATTGTGTGGAATGCACAGAAGCCAGACTTTCTGTAGGGGAAGTCGCGAATGATTATGATAAGTTGTTAGGTATTAATGTGACGTGCTATCCAAGTCTTGGATGAGAATCACAATTTTGAATGATATTTCTATCGTTAATAAATTTCTTGACGTATTTCTGAAGACTTCTTGGCCTACCCTAGAGCGTGAAATCGAATTTTGTACTGACCCCAGTACAAAACCCCATTTCTAAAACCCTTAAATATTTTTTCAATTAAAACGAACGTAACATGCGCCAAAGACGTTGAATCGAGTTGTTGAAGATTACGATCGTACCATTCAATACCATCGTGGAAAAGCGAACGTAGTAACTGACGCGTTGAGTAGAAGATCGTATGCATTTATGAATGTGAATATACAAACCCACGTGAAGATAAAGAATATACGATTAGAATTAATTTTAATCGATAAAGTTAAAGTCGCTCAAGCTACATACTCAGAGCTGATGAATGTGAAGAAGAAGGTTCAAGAGGGCGTTATTCTAGAAGCAAGAATCGACGAAAAGAGGAAATCTCAACCCTCGATTTATTTGGTCCATTTGAAATCCTCGATCGAGTAGGAACTGTGGCTTATAGACTCATTTTACCACCAAGTATGTCGTGTGTTCATAACGTTTTTCACATATCGATGTTACGTAAATATGTGGACGACCCGAACCATATTATTGATTTATAACAGGACGAGATAGCGGATAATTTAACGTATAAAGATGTACCTGTTAAAATCCTGGAATATATTCTATGATTAAAGGTTATACCTCAAGAGTTATAATCGAACGAAGTGTCCTCATCTGTTCGGCATACCAGGTACGTACGTAAATTTCGAGGGCGAAATTTCATAAGGAGGGGAGATTGTAAAATCCCAAATTTTACGAATAATGATTTAAATCTCTGGATTTTTTTTTGAATATTATGGTGTGGATTTAATATAATGTTATAGTTGTGGGTAATATTTATAAATTTTGCAAAGTATGCAAGTTATTATATTATATTCGATTGGTTGGGGAATATTCGTACGACGACACAATCATTGGTGGACCCCATAATGGAATTATTGTCGAATTGTGAAAACGACAAAAATATTTTTATGAAAATAACGGCGGAAGTTTTACTGTTAATACTGTTGAAACACTAGGTGTTAAAAGTACAATAATACGCGTGGTTGCATAGTAGCACACAATATTGATTATTGATGCTTACGTGATAAGTCACTCAATTTTGTTTTATTGATATTATTAATATAATAAAACAGAAAAACTTTTTATATAAAACAGAATACTTTTAAAAAGTTATTCTATAAATAGAATATATTATATTCTATTATGCATAGTAAAATCTTTTTATACAAAACAGAATACTTTTATAAAGTTATTCTATAAATAGAATATATTATATTTTATTATGCATAGTGTTGCATAGTGTTTTGTATAGTAAAATATTTTTATATAAAATAAAATACTTTTATAAAGTTATTCGTTTTATTAGATTATAAATAGAATATATTATATTTTATTTAAAAGATTTTGCTTTAAATTTGGACCTTTCGATCAAAAGTAAATCAATCTGTACCGTTCATGAATTAGTTACTATTAAGTCCACTCTTCTATAAATAGAAGCTCATTCCTTCATTATTTCTTACGAATTCACTGAAACTCTAGAGAGAATTCTTCTTCTATAATCTTGAGCGTATTTCTTTGGAGTTTAAGAAAGCTTTGAGCGTAGTGCAAGTTATCTTCAAGTATATCCTCGCCCTACTAGTCGGAGTACTCTTCTTTCAAAGGTAAGAGATATTATTCTTCTTCTATAATCTTGAGCGTATTTCTTTGGCATTTAAGAAAGCTTTGAGTGTAGTGCAAGTTATCTTCGAGTATATCCTCGCCCTACCAGTCGGAGTACTCTTCTTTCAAAGGTAAGAGATATTATTTGTTGTACTCGTAAGGGGTATTATTTCTTTTGTATTCATGAAGAGAACTTCTGATATTCCATTATTTATTATTCTGTTGTAATAACCTGTATACGCGGTCTATCCTATACTTGGTGAAATTCTTCTGTTATTTCATTATTTATTATTCTGTTGGAATAACCTGTATACGCGGTCTACCATATACTTGGTGAAATTCTTTTGTTATTCCATTATTTATTATACTGTTGGAATAACCTGTATACACGGTCTACCCTATACTTGGTGAAATTCTTCTGTTATTCAATTCTTTATTATTCTGTTGGAATATCCTGTCTGTGCATTTTACGCCGGACCTGGTTCCGTCTTTAATATTCTAGTGGAATATTCTGTCTGTGCGTTTTACGGCGGACCTAATTCCGTTATTTATTATTCTGTTGGAATAACCTGTTTTTGCGAAGTACCGCATGTATGGTGTTTTCTGTTGTTATTTCATTCTTTATTATTCTGTTGGAATATCCTGTCGGTGCGAATTTCGCCTGACCTGGTTTCGTTATTTATTATTCTGTTGGAATAACCTGTATATGCGACGTACCGCATGCATGGTGATTTCTGTTGTTATTCCATTCTTTATTATTATGTTGGAATATCCTGTATACGCGGTCTACCCTATACTTGGTGAAATTCTTCTGTTACTCCATTCTTTATTATTCTGTTGGAATATCCTGTCTGTGCCTTTTACGCCGGACCTGGTTCCGTTATTTATTATTCTGTTGGAATAACCTGTCTATGCGAAGTACTGTATGCATGCTGATTTATGTTGTTATTCCATTCTTTATTATTATGTTGGAACATTCTGTCGGTGCAAATTTAGCCTGACCTGGTTCCGTTATTTATTATTCTGCTAGAATAACTTGTCTATGCGATGTACCGCTTGCATGGTAATTTCTGTTGTTATTCCATTCTTTATTATTCTGTTGGAATATCCTGTCGGTGCTTATTACGCCTGACCTGGTTCTATTATTTATTATTCTGTTGGAATAACCTGTCTATGCGAAGTACCGCATGCATGGTGATTTCTTTTGTTATTCCATTCTTTATTATACTCAGTTGGTTAAAGTTTTGACTTCTATACTCAATGAAATTAGTGGAATATCCTTGATATTTGTGCTTCATCCAGAATCTTTTCATGAAAATATTCTTCTGAGCATTCTTAAATTTTACTCTACAAAGAAGTATCATGTTGACACTTTGGACGTTATTAGTTCCTGAATAAATTAATTCTTGAACTTGTTTTATTGAATTATTATTTTATTGTCATCGTCCTCATGTTTATATTATGTTCAATGTTATCTGTGGCTTGTAGTGCATAGATGGACTTGGTATGATTATGACCAGGGATTATTCGGTATAATCATGACCGTAATGTTACAAATGATGTGGAAAAAGTCCTCATTGGCCCGTAGTGCATTGATGGACAGTTTTTAGTATGATTATGGCTATGGATTGTCTCCGGCCAAAGGTGCAAAGATGAATTATTGAAGACTAATGATAATTTATTTTGCATTATCTTAGTCGTAATATTTCTTACTGGGCTAGTTGAGTTCACCATTTCTTTAACTGTTCTATTTCAGGAAATGAGAATATAGCTGGGATGAGTCAGGGAACGGAATGACGGTCCAGATGATAACATTTGTAGTCCTCACTATTCTGTTAAATATTATGACAATAAATATAATGAGGACTCCTTTAAGTGTGGATATTGTCTAAATGACAATATCCTTATTAAAACTCTCAGCTATGTGTCGTCGTATTTTTCACGACTGTTGTATAATTAAGTTTGTATTTAATTTATGTACCATGTATCTGGAGACTCAAGATGGGTGATGAATACCTATTTTTGGGGGCGTCACAAATATTCCTAAAATGGACATATTATGATAGCATGTAAACATTTATACATTCCCTAAGACTAAACTACATAAGTTTCTGTAGGGAAACAAATGGGCATGTTACCCGCTCAAAGTCTAAAAAGGCCATGAGCCTACAGCCAATCAATTCTTCATCTGACCAGTCTAATCCTGCTCCTGTCTCTCGAGAAGAGTTTGATTGTTTAAACAAAAAAATTATAGATTTAGCTGTTCTGTTTAAAGAACTAAACCAATCTACTCAGGGTTCACGAATACCCGTACATACAGAATCCTCTACACAAGGAGGAACACAAGGTTCAAATAAAATAATTCCTAAACTTCAGTTGGATACGACCAAATAAATTCTTAAAAACACACATCTCAAAGAAGATCTAGACACCGGTGATATCAGGAAAAAAGTCCTTCAAATGGAAGAGACCATTCGGTCTATAAAAGGGATTGGTGCACACATGAGTGTTTCCTATGCTGATCTTTGTATATTCCCTGGTGTTCATTATCTAGAGAAGTTCAAGACTCTTGACTATGAAAAGTATGATGGGTTAGGAGATCCTTATACACATTTGAAGGTATTCATAGAGAACTCTGATCTTATGCCGAGGATGAAAAGCTCAGAATGCAGCTGTTTCAAAAGAGTTTAACTGGAGAAGCCTGCCTATATGCATAAATATCAAAGTCATAATCTGTAATTACCAGGATTACTTTGGTTGACTACCTTTGCTCATTTATCCTCAAATAGGATAAGAAATAACATAAACAAGGTACCAATTTGACTATTTCAAAAGTCATATTTTTTCACATCATTATGTTCAGCATGGTTAAATACTAACATTTACTATGTTGAATATTTTTAATCAAGTCATATGAGCATGCATATTCACTACTATGTGTTTATAAGCATTTCATGTGATAACTAATTTTCCAACGGATAAAAACTGGAAAAGAAGACATACATACGTAATCATGGTAGTGTAAAACACTTGTACGGTGACAGAATTTGCAGAAAGATGCCTGAACTTAGCAGATCTAAAGAACAACTCTCGGATTTCCTGTATGGTGCAATATGAAAATAACTTGTGTAAAGCACCAAGTGCCTTAAAGCCACCCACGACTGGCCGCAGGTGTACGTGTGTCTCCCCTGAGTGGGGCCCACCCTTCCGACTCGGTCCAATATGAGTTACAAAGGAGGTCTCACAAGTTGAAAAAGTTAAATCAGGAAAAAAGATACGCGACTGAGCTGAAAAGCCCAAAATCCTAGTTTTCAGAGACCAAACTGTGGGTCTACATATCGTTCATTGGTATTCATCCAAACACAAGGTTTACTATACCGATGATCACAACTATTGTAAACTACACTCGATAATACCTCACGAAGGTCCAATGCCATCAGTTCGGGGTCGTAACTCCATAACATTTCCCCCAACGGGGGGTCTTGTCCACTTCATCCGTTGGTGCACACGTTAATGAAGGTCAAGCAACCTTGACGGCATTTAGCCGCTGGCAAGTAAATCCAGCGAAGCATCAGAAACCATCTGATGATCTCATCTGTTGATGCACACTTCGACGAAGGGAAAACAGCCTTGACATCATCCACGACAGGGATCTCATCCGTTGATGTACATTTTAGGAGGATCAGGCAACCCTGACAACACAAACTGTTGGCAATAACTCTGACAGAGCAGTGGAAGGACCTGGCAATACAAACTAGGAAAGACCATCCTCATCGGGGAGGACCGATGATGGCATATGTTATACAAGTTGTCCTCAGACAAAACACATCCCCACAGGTCTCTCTTAGATGTGATGTACATCCCAAATAGGAAGTTTGTACCAAGGATTAAACACTTTGGTGATAACCCTAATGTCAACATCTTAGAAGTTCCTGCGAGCTCTAGAGTACACAACCAGGCAGGTCATCAGAGACATCAGTGATAACTCCAAACTCCATCACAAGATGTGGGAGCTAACAGTCACTACATCCCATTGGAAAATGGTCCAACAAACCACATACATCATGTTGTTGTATATTGCATCATGATTATCTAGTCACATTTCAAGTGTATAATATTCTTTATCCTATCCATGCCATTACATTACATGAATATGATAAAGGGGGGCATCTATAGACACTCAAAATTTTGCATTCCTGTTACTAACATTGCAAGAGGGCAGAATCGTCTTTCAAAGATAACCCTGGAGGACAAAGCAGCTCCAATTCCAGAGATAACCCCGAAATTATCAGTTATACCATCTCAGAGACAACCCCGAGATACCCCGTTCCAGTCTCAGAGACAACCCTGGGATTTTCAGTTTCAACCTCGAAGACAACCCTGAGGAGTGCATTTTCAGTTCCGGAGATAACCCCGGAATCATTAGTTTTCCATCTCGGAGACAACCCCGAGATACTCAGTCCTAGAGACAACCCAAGGAGTTTCAGTTTCAACCTTGGAAACAACACCGAGGAGTGCAGTTTTAGTTCCGGAGATAACCCCAAAAATGCTCATTTCAACCCTTGCAGTCAGCTTCAACCTCGGAGATAACCCTGAGGCACTCAATTCCAACCCCAGAGACAACCCTGGGAGGTCAGGAACACCTCAGAGAAAACCCTGAGAACCTTCAGTACTCACAGCAACCCAATCTTAGAGATAACCATGAGCAACTACTACTACATCAGCCCAAACCATAGATAACCCCAGTGAGGGGCAAAATCAACATTTTTCCACCTCGATCCCATATTGCGCCATCTCAATAAAATTTTAACATACATTCTACACAACAATGTCCTACAAGACACAACACTCCAATCCCGAGTGACTATTACACAAGACAGCACACCAGATAGAATTTGAAGCCTGAACACTTGGGCATTGCCCCACCTTCCTAACTTCGTACAACCTTTAATCCCATGTCATTGTGTAACTCTGGACAATAGCATTCTGAAAAAGGTCTTATACACCTCAATCGGATGCCCAGATTGAAGTTTTGAAAGTTTGAGTGGACATCACGTTGCATGCATGCACGTACTTCGAGACGGCAGGACCTATAGATGCCGGGGCACCCCGGGCAATCGCAGGTGCATCTGCGGCTACCGCATATACACCTGTGGCTCCTCCTTCTATAAATAGAGGGCTTGGGGAGGCCATTTTGATAGAGGAAAAGGTGAGGAAGCCCTGTCCAATTTGCTCTGTACACACTTTAAACTGAGTGCTTTCTCATTTCAAACACTTGCGAGCTTATATTTTGCTATATTTTCCTGGTGAGAACTGAGTGTTCTTCCATTTAAAGCTATTAAAGTCTTCTTTGGCAGTCCACTGTAAGCCTTCTTACATTTTTAAAGCCTTTCTTCATATTATGGACACACAATTATTCACGTTGAGAGTCGTGTTGTGTGCGTATGACCAGACTTCGGTCCGTGGCTTTTATTTATTTTGTATATATATATATATACTTATATATATTTGTACTAACATTATCGAGTTATGCCTCGATTGAGCCTATATTCATGTCCGGAGCGTTTATTAATTTTTTTAATATATATTTATCTATAAACTGTAAAATCCCAAATTTTATGAATAAAGATTTAAATTTCTCGATTTTTTTGAATATTATGGTGTGAATTTAATATAATGTTATAGTTGTGGGTAATATTTTTAAATTTTGCAAAGTTTGCAAGTTGTTATATTATATTTGATTGGTCGGAGAATATTCTTTGTGTCGGGGAATATTCGTACGACGGCACAATCATTGGTGGACCCCATAACGGAATTATTGTCGGATTGAGAAAATAACAAAAATATTTTTATGAAAATAACGACGTAGGTTTGCCGTTAATACTGTTGAAACACTCGGTGTTAAAAGTACAGTAATACGCATGATTGCATATTAGCACACTGTATTGATTATTGATGCTTACGTGATAAGTCACTCAGTTTTGTTTTATTGATATTATTAATGTAATAAAACTGAAAAGATTTTTATATAAAACAGAGTACTTTTATAAAGTTATTCTATAAATAGAATATATTATATTCTATTATGCATAGTATTTTGCATAGGAAAATCTTTTTATAGAAAACAGAATACTTTTATAAAGTTATTCTCTAAATAGAATATATTATATTTTATTATGCATATTATTGCATAGTGTCTGTATAGTGTTTTGCATAGTAATTTTTTTAATATAAAACAGAATACTTTTATAAATTTATTCATTTTATTAGATTATAAATAGAATATATTATATTTTATTTAAAAGATTTTGATTTAAATCTGGACCTTTCGATTAAAAGTAAATCAATCTGAATCGTTCATGGATTGGTTACTATATAGTGCATTCTTCTATAAATAGAAGCTCATTCCTTCATTATTTCATACGAATTCACTGAAACTCTAGAGAGAGAAACTATAGAGAGAATTCTTCTTCTATAATCTTGAGCGTATTTCTTTGGAGTTTAAGAAAGCATTGAACGTAGTGCAAGTTTTGTTCGAGTATATCCTCGCCCTACCCGTTGGAGTACTCTTCTTTATAAGGTTGTACTCGTAAGGGGTATTATTTCTTTTGTATTCATTAATAGAACTTCAGTTATTCCATTATTTATTATTCTGTTGGAATAACCTGTATACGCGGGCTACCCTATACTTGGTGAAATTCTTCTGTTATTCCATTATTTATTATTATGTTGGAATAACCTGTATACACGGTCTACCCTATACTTGGTGAAAGTCTTCTGTTATTCCATTCTTTATTATTTTGTTGGAATATCATGTTTGTACGTTTTACGTCGGACCTGGTTCCGCCTATATTATTCGGTTGAAATATCCTGTCTGTGCGTTTTACGTCGGACCTGGTTTCGTCTTTATTATTCTGTTGGAATATCCTATCTGTGCATTTTACGCCGGACCTGGTTCCGTTATTTATTATTCTATTGGAATAACCTGTCAATGCGAAGTACCGCATATATGGTGATTTCTTTTGTTATTCCATTATTTATTATTCTATTGGAATAACCTATATACGCGGTCTACCCTATACTTGGTGAAATTCTTTTATAATTCCATTCTTTATTATTCTGTTGGAATATCTTATCTGTGCGTTTTACGCCGGACCTGGTTCCGTTATTTATTATTCTGTTGGAATAACCTGTCTATGCGAAGTACCGCATGTATGGTGATTTCTGTTGTTATTCCATTCTTTATTATTCTGCTGGAATATCCTGTCGGTGCGTATTACGCCTGACCCGGTTCCGTTATTTATTATTCTGTTGGAATAACCTATCTATGCGAAGTACCGCATGCATGGTGATTTCTTTTGTTATTCCATTCTTTATTATACTCAGTTGGTTAAAGTTTTGACTTCTATACTCCATGAAATTAGTGGAATATCTTTGATATTTGCGCTTCATCTAGTATCTTTTCATGAAAATATTCTTCTGTGCATTCTTGAATTTTACTCTGCAAAGAAGTATCATGTTGACAATTTGGACGTTATTAGTTCCTGAATAAATTAATTCTTGAACTTGTTTTATTGAATTATTATTTTATTGTCATCATCATCATGTTTATATTATGTTCAAAGTTATCTGTGGCCTGTAGTGCATAGATGGACTTGGTATGATTATGACTAGGGATTATTCGGTATAATCATGACCGTAATGTTACAAATGATGTGGAAAAAGTCCTAATTGGCCCGAAGTGCATTGATGGACAGTTTTTGGTATGATTATGGCTATGGATTCTATTCGGCCAAGGGTGCAAAGGTGAATTATTGAAGACTAATGATAATTTATTCTGCATTATCTTAGTCATAATATTTCTTACTGGGCTAGTTGAGATCACCCTTTCTTTCACTGTTCTCTTTCAGGAAATGAGAATATAGCTGGGATGAGTCGGGGAACGTAGTGACGGTCCAGATGATAGCATTAGTAGTCCTCACTATTCTATTAAATAGTGCGACAATAAATGTAATGAGGACTCCTTGTACTGTGGATATTGTCTAAATGACAATATCCTTATTAAAACTTTTAGCTATGTGTCGTCGTATTTTTCACGACTGTTGTATAATTAAGTTTGTATTTGATTTATGTACCTTGTATCTGACGACTAAAGATGGGTGATGTATACCTATTTTTGGGGGCATCACAAATATTCCGAAAATGGACACATTATGATAGCATGTAAACATTTATACATTCTCTAAGACTAAACTACATAAGTTTTTGTAGGGAAACAAATGGGCCTGTTACCCACTCAAAGGTTGTACTCGTAAGGGGTATTATTTCTTTTGTATTCATTAATAAAACTTCAGTTATTCCATTATTTATTATTCTGTTGGAATAACCTGTATACGCGGTCTACCCTAGGAAAGACCATCCTCATCGGGGAGGACCGATGATGGAATATGTTATACATGTTTTCCTCAGACAAAACACATCCTCACATGTCTCTCTTACATGAGACGTACATCCTGAATAGGAAGTCTGTACCAAGGATTAAACACTTTGGTGATAACCTTAATGTCAACATCCTAGAAGTTCCTGAGAGCTCTGGAGTACACAACCAGGCAGGTCATCAGAGACATCAGTGATAACTCCAAACTCCATCAGAAGATGTGGGAGCAAACAATCACCACATCCCGTTGGAAAATGGTCCAACAAACCACATACATCATGTTGTAGTACATTACATCATGATTATCTTGTTACATTTCAAGTGTATAGTATTCTTTATGTTAGTAATAAGCATGTGAATGATATCCCTATTTACATATGATTTGATTATGATATATGTATATGAATGAATATGCAAGTATGCTTGCATTAAGAAAAGTTGTAAAATCCTTTGATAGATAATAGAAAAACATATGTACAAGGACTTGGAATGAATTGATCAAATGTGTTAGGTTGATCCTATATAAGCAAAACATCTTTGTAAAGTCCTTAAAAAGAAATAATGTACAAGGACTATAAATATAGAAAGATCAAGCATATTAGGTTGATCTTATGATGTAATAGATAGGCTTGACTGATCGTCGAGCACAACACTATAAATCGTAGTCTGCCAGGAAAGTCAAGGAAAACTCGAGAGCTATCAAGGCAGAATCGTAGTCTGCAAAATAGTAGATCTCAGAGTTCGTAGACTTCCAGGAGAGACGAGGAAGGATCGTAGTGTGTCGAGGAGAACTTCCTCAGGGCCGTAGTCTGCTGAGGAAGTAATGTTCAGAATCGTAGAGACAACCTGCCTACGAGCCGTCCAAGTATCTGCCAAAGCCAAGTCAAGAATCGTAGACTACACTCAGAGTTGTAGAGTCTACTAATCATACCAGAGGCAGAGATCGTAGTCGAGAAAGATTAGATGAAGACAACAAGTATAACGACAGAAATCGTAGAGTGTCAAGATCTGATCTCGGAGTTGTAGTGTCTGTACAGCCAAAGCTGAAACGTAGAGTGCAGAACTAAGACCTCAACAGATGTGCTCACAATGTCAAAGTAGAATCATAGAGAAAATACGATTCTCAACTAATAGGCACTCCCTGAACATCCAAAGGAATGAAGCCTCTGGTTGACACTACATAGATATGTTCCACCTGAAGAAAACCAGAGAGCACTCAACGAATGTCATGCAAGCTAACAGAAGACCTAAGTACCAATCCAATCAACATCAAGATTGAGTTGTGAAGCCATTCGAGATGAAGTCTTCCACAAGATGATCATAAGAAGACTTCATTATCTGACTAAGGAAAGTCAGCATATGCAGTAGCTGTCCAGAAGAAAGATGACAACGATCTCGGAAGTAATCAAGATCGTAGTGTTTGCCAAACAAAGAAG
Source organism: Panax japonicus (assembly GCA_020205505.1). Lineage (NCBI taxonomy): Eukaryota > Viridiplantae > Streptophyta > Magnoliopsida > Apiales > Araliaceae > Panax > Panax japonicus. The sequence goes on from CM035114.1 coordinate 24,186,900, forward strand.
GAACTGATGGAGTATATACTGAGATACTGGTCAGTCTGAATAATAAGGCTAAAGTGATTAAGCATTGGGTCAGTCCATTGATGATAAGTGAACGGGAGATCACAAGGAGAAAGTGAGCTGGACATGCCAGAAATCTTAAGTGTCTTGTTATTCAGAAGATGCCAAAGCAAGGAATCTAGCCATCAGTATCTAAGAACAGTCAAGGCAAACAGAAGTAATGAAGCACTGCATACCAAAAGGAAGAGATGTGTTCTACACTGAAGATCAAGTGAACACTCCTCATAATCATATTGATAGTCAACAAGACAGTACGATCAGGTCCATGAAGACATGCACCAGAATCGTAGAGTTCGAATAGCTGAAAAATGAAGCATTGGCAACGGTTCAATCTGAAGGGTAATATTCAGACAAGAGCTTATTAGGAGCATCGATGCAAGGACAACCTCTGATCGAGAAATCAGAAGGGTGAAATAAAGTCTTTGACCTTCCCAAGACATCAAAGTGACATATCTGACAGGGTTAGTGAAACAGCAGAATGCAGTGTCAGGAAGTCAGAAAATGGTGTCATGCCACATCTACAGTTTGCATCGAATAACTCAAGATCTGCAAAGCAATTTGAATAGATCTCAACGGCTACCTTCCAACGGGAAGATTAAGAAACAATATAAATCAACAGCGCTTCAAAGATAAAAAAATGCTGATGATTGTGTAGTTACAGAATCGTTGAATTGGTGAATGCTATAGTTGACTCTATGAGTTCCACCAAAGATCAACAGAACAAGTCTCAGTGACAATGAGACCACCAAGGTGGAAGTGAAGAAGCTTTAAAGAAGAACTCAAAACAGATCAAAGCCTCACTCAACAAAGATGAGAATGCCACTAAAGATGGCAGCCAAGCTGAGAGCCGAGAAGGCCAAGAAGATAGCATTCAGAAAAGTGGCTGAGTACAAAGAAGATCAATAGAGCCACTCTATGAATCACTATGAACCGAAAGCTAAAACAGAATAAGTGCAGAACCATGTCTGCAAAGTATTCAAGAAGGGTTCAAGGATTGCTAAGTGCCAGGTAAAGTCTACTAAAAGCACAGAGATTTAGCAAACCCAGATGGTGATGGTGCATAGCTGATATCAGTTGAAGACGAGCAGAAAAGAGTGAAGATCAGCTGCACCAAAGAAGAAGTGGTCCAGACTCGAAGCTGAAAGCAAAGAGGACCACACCAAGCTGCTAAGTACAAAAGATGTTCAGAGCTTAATAACATCTTAGCAGCTCAGCACCACCACCAACAACAACTACAACAACAAGAAGCCAGGGCCTGAGGGGTCCTTGTCTGGAGGGACTAAATGAAGTTCCAAGCCTGCTGGGCTTTTAGAGTTCCTAGGGAACTAGAGGAGTTCCAAGGCTGCTGGCCTTGAAGTGTTCTTAGTGAACTAAAGTCCCAAGGCTGTTGGCCTTGAAGGAATCTTAGTGATTCAGGGTGATGCCCTTCCTTAGTGGAAATCCTGCTAGTTGAAAGCAGAAGAGTGGATTAGGAGCTTGAGTCTCTGAACCACTTAAAACCCCTTGTGTCTTTTACTTTATGTCATTTATATTATGTATATTAACTGCTATAACTGCTATATATATTTTAACTGCTTACTACTAAAGTAACTCTTTGAACAATGTATGTTTGATTATGAATATATCAATGAAGGGGATTTTTACCTATTCTGCTGTGCTTGAAAAGATTCTTAAGTTTGTCATGAGCCACTTAATGAGAAATACAACTTAATAGAGAAAAAGTATTTTGAAACTCTAAGGATCTATTCAACCCCCCCTTCTAGATCTGTATTGTGCCTACTGGGAACTAACAATTGGTATCAAAGCAGGTTCTCATGCTATATTCAAAAACTAATCGCTTTAAGTCTGATCCTAGGCACAAACATTGTTCTAAGCTTTGTTTAGGAGTAAGTCACTTGTTATATGCAGATGAGCTCACATATTGAAAATACTATGTACAGGTAGATGTGAATATATACTTGAAGCTGCTCAGATTAATCCATATCTTTGATTATCATGTTAACAAGATCAATCATTGCTCAATATCAATCGTGGTGTCTAAAGATCAAGCTAGAGAGCTCAAGAGATACCAACATAAAAGATTTAAACATCTTCCAGCATGAAAATGTCTATACATGTTAAATAATGCTTATCCAAAGAAGAAAGAAGAACTTCTCAACCGTATGTCTGGCCAACCTGCAGCTGGATGCAAATCTTATGAACTCAAGGATGTCAAGGAATTAGAGATGCTGATACTCTTTTAGCTTGTGCCTTCAAGACCACACCTGATTGACTGAAGATCAACTGGAGTAACCGGCTGTCAGAAGCAAGTGAGAAAATGTGCACATCAATACCTAAACTCAGTATAGCTAAGATAAATGACTGTTAAGCACTAACAGCCGAAAGGTACAGTTCCTCACCAACATAGATATGAACATCATATTTTCACCTTACGTATGAACTATAACAGGTTTCCTTCAAGTATTCATAATCTATCTAAAAAGGTGAAGAGAAAAGTACACTGTTGATGGAAACTCAAATGTCTATAAACTTTCTCTCTAACCAAGTTTTAGGTTGAAAGTGATGACTTGAAAGAGACCTGAAATGGTTTCAAGAGCCTCATAGGTCGATTGAATGTGTTGTAACTTTTGCTGATGGGTTAATGTGCGCCGTACATCCTATGGTCTAAGTGTTTAATAACACACAGAGTATGCTCAAATTTACAAAAGAATCTTGAAGATTCATAGAAACTGATCACCTCCATGAATTAACTAGATGCTAATAAATAGTAGAGTTGATTCTCACTCTGTGAATATTTAAACTCTGTGAACGTAAATTAGCAAAAGATGAAACCATCAAGGAAAAGAGTGCCTTATTAAAATAACAGATTTCTTTCACACTCACCACCATGCATCTCAAGATATATTATCTAAATGAAGTATATGCATGAATACGACTGATGGTGGTCTGTATGAGTTTATCCAAATCGGTGAGGAACAGGGGTTAAGTAAACTAACCTAGCAGGACCCAATTATCCATGGGTACCAAAAATAGAAATCTATAACCTGCAGGTACTTGGTCTATCTGACCACACTAAAGAATGCTAAAGCAGAAGACTTCAGTCAAGAAAGATTCAACCAACAAAAGGCTTAAGATTGTTCAGAATTAATTCTGATAAAATTCCTATATGTCAAAGCCTATTCTTGAAGATCTGCTGAGCTAATCTCAAATAGCTGTATACCCTTGTATGAAAGCAGGCCACTTAACCAGAGATGAAAAAGGGTCTTAGATGCTCAAGCATGTAAAACTTGTTCTCAAGGAAGCTCACATCAGAGAACTAAAGAGCATCGAACATTAGGAACTTAGTACGGGAGCAGAACTCCACGAGCACAAGCTAATGAGGAAGAGTACGGTTGTAGCGCGGTCAAAGGATCGTATAATGATCAACCCTGAAAACGCCCATTTCTACGATACAAGAAGATTTAACAACTTCAGCCAGAATAAGATATGCATGGTTGTCTTCTGTTACTCATGAAGAAGAAAAACTTATGTCTCTCTGAGAATACAGTATCAACTATGGGGGAGCAGTAATCTGCTAACAGTACAGAATCTCTAAATCATCAGAGATATACTATGAAGCTGTGAACCAGCTACTGTAACGCCCCAGAAAATTGAACATTTTGTAATTTCTTTTAATAATGAATAAAATAATATTATTTATTATTATTGTGTGTTGAGAAGATGGATGCCGTTCTATAACCTAGAAACGTCGTAACGTCGTAGTATTTTAACTACGTGGGAGAATTAAAGTGTTTGAATTTCTAAAACGAAAATAAAAGTTTTCTGAGAAATTTTCCGAAAAACACTATTCATCAATTTCTGCTCGGGAATTATTTTTGAACTTCCGAGAAATACGTAATGTTATAATATCGAGATGATATCGATTATGTAATAATAATCTAAGTATGGAAAATGAAATATTTCGCATGCGTACCTAATTTGAGATAGTTAGGTTATTAAGCGTTAAAAGAAGGAAGTTGTGATCATATAATGTGTAAACATTATATGGAGTAAGGAAGGTAGGTATAATATGACGTATTGTATTATTATGTACGAAGAATGAGATAACGTATATTTTGAATTAATGTACAAGATAGCATATGAGAATTATACGTAGGATATGTATGTTAGGTTATTGAATTTAAGGTAATGGACTGGTGGGATTTCTAGTTTATTGATAGAAGCCCAAGTGTATGATTATCACAAGTCCAATCTATTGTAACTCAAGCCCAATAGGAAAGTAGTTGGACTAATTAACCAAGCCCAAGGTGAAGCCTTGACCCATGGGTCAAACCAAGTGAGGAAGTGGGTAGTCTTGATGGGCAAGGATTAAGTGTGATGACCAAGTGTTGTGGTGAGCAAGTAAAAGAAGTGGCTAGCAAGAAGACTTGAAGGTTAAGTTGTGAATAGTAAGGAGGTGGAATGAGGAGGTGGAATGAGGAGGTGGGATTGATTATTGTCCATTTTGCCCCAAGCTTTGGTGGCCTATAAATACCAAGTTCATTTCATTTTGTTGGTTGTTTTTGTTATCATCCAAACACTTTCCTCTCAAGCATATAAGCTACTTATTTGGTAGAGAGAATAAGTCACTTAAAGCACTTATAAGCCACTTCAACCTTTGATAGTTTCCAAAGCAAATAGAAGTCTTCAAGGGTAAGACTCATTTTCTTTTATCTATATCTTTTCTATGATAGGATTGATAGAGAAGGGGGATTGCTTGAGGATAACATGTAATAAGTTATAAGGAATGAACTTAAGCCGAATAAGTTGAATAAGCAACTTGAACCCTAATAAGTTGTTAAGATCATGAAGGACTTGTCATATGATGTTAGTATGTTGTTTATAACATGAAAACATTGATTGAAGGACTTAAATTGTTGGTAAGTCATGAGTATGAAGATTTCTAGTTCATAAGTTGAGAAAGTCAATGACTTATGGAAATAAGTCAAAACCTACTTTGATTATAAGTTGGTGTAGTAAATAACTTGTAGTGATTATATGTTGGTTAAAATACACTTAGAACGCTTAGTATGGTTGATTTTGGCAAACTTCGCACGATTAGACGATTAACGTCGAATTCGTGAAATTCTCGGAATAGAAGTCATATTTTGTGTTGGAAGTCGGAAACGATGGTTTTCGATGGAGACAAGTCATTGTAGTCATTATAGAGTTGCGGACTCGAAAATGACCGGATTCCGACTTAGAACGAAGAAATGAGCGTTGAACGTTCACGAACGTTTATCGTTTTTGTTAAAATGGACTAATAGGTCAAATTTTAGCAAATGAAGTCAAATAGATAAAATTCTTGTATGAACGCATAGATTATGAAATTTGTGAACCGTAGGCTTTTGAACGGACCAATTCGGAGTTAAAACGAAGAAGGTATGCGTCCGGGAAGTTAGCAAAATTTTCAAAAACTGCAAAATTTTCTGAGGACCAGAGTCCGCGCCACGGCGCGACTCTAAGCCTTCTTGGCCGCGCCGCAGCGCGAGGCCGGATGATGGCACACTGCTAACTCGCGCCGCAGCGCGAGTCACAGACCAATTAGTGGCGCCGCGGCGCCAGTGCAAGGAAGAAGATAGAGAAAAAGGGTTCCAAGTGTAGAATAAAAGAGGGATTAATAGTAATGAATTGGGATGAAATCGCAACATAATTAAGACATTGTAAGGTGCTTGTAATACAATAATGCATGTTTATAATCAATCAAAGATGAGCGGGATATGAATGACGTAATGAAAGCCGAAACCCTTAATAACTAAACTAAGTTAGAATTACATTGAGATGAAGGGTAAGGTATAATAGAAAGCATACCTGGTTAATTATGATCTAATATGGTACGTTATATGATTATGAATTGTAGAATCATAGAGACTTAAAGTGTACGTGTATTAACCAGTAAGCAGACGCCAAAGGCAAGTATTCTAACCCTTGTTCCAGTTCAGTCTGGACAAGCTTTGTAATTCATGTACTCTTTCACATGAAATCTAGAATGATGAAGTCTTAAGCCAATTCTTCCGGCTAGACTTATATTATGATTCTGTCAAGCATGATTGGTAAAATACCAAGTTATATTGGTATGGTTTTCAATCGAAGACCATACATGTTCAAATGTTTTTGTCGTTTAACGACAGGCACGTGAGGTTGCCACAATTAAACGTATACACGTTTAAAGAATGTAGTGTTGATCAACATAGAGTACTATGAGCTGATCACTCAGAAGTGCTCGTAAGCTATGCCGGACTTACGGACTTAGTGCCGGGATGTCCTTTTCAAAAGAACTTATGTATGCTCATAATCTTGAGCCATAATTGTTATTCTACTGAATATTGATGGAAAAATGTTTTGAAGGAAATGAAGTGCTATTTTGAATCACCAATAGTACTTCGTAATTATTGTTCAGTTACTGGAGATATATTAGTTCTATGTTTCAAGCGTGTTATGTATTAGAATTATAGTACTTGCTGAGCTAGCCGTGCTCACTCTTGCTTGAACCATATGAACACATCTAAGATCGAGCGGACTGAAGGATCCGGCAAGGATAAAGGCAAGGCGAAGAAGAACCCGTAGCATACTTATGTAATAGTATAGGAAGAATGTCTGTAATATATTGTTATTATGATAAGAACAAAAGAAAGGGTTACAAAGAACCTGGGTAATGTAATATTATTTTGATATATATATGGAGTTATATTAGTCCTCTTGTGACTATTTGAGGAAATGTGTGAATGAATGGTAGTACCGTGTAACACCATTTGTCGGGTTGGAAGAGACCCGAATTTGGGGGCGTCACAGCTACAGAGTCCCAAAACTTTGTGGTTGATGAACCAAATAAAGATCCATAGTCAGTAGGAACGTCTCAAAATGTACTATTGATAACCTTTTAGCCACCCAACTCAAAATCGTGGAGTGCCTACAATCAAACATCTGATCGTAGTGCAAGAGCAAGAAGACACCACAATTGCAGCCAGTGCAAATGTCTAAAGTTGGAAAAGGGTCTCCCCAACAGAAAAGGTCAAATGAGATATCAGTGCAAATCAATTCTAAAGTATTTCATCTGAAAAGCGCCTCAGGGACAAACCTGACCCTTAGCTCACTCCAAGAGGTTGGCCCTTCGTGAGCTACCTTGACCCAGAAGGAATGCTTAGTAAAGTTCATCTCAAGGACCAAGTCAGTCAACGATTGTAGAATAGAGTTTTGAGAGAACTAAATGATCGTGATGTAATCTCAACGATCGTAGTGAAAACTCAACGATCACAGAAGCAGACTTGACGATCACAGGCTTACCAAAAGACACTCTAGTTCATAAGGAGTTTGGAAGAACGAGACAATTACTCTACCATTCTGAAGTATGAGGAGATTAGTTCAAATACAGTTTGAAAAGACATCTTGTAAATGCACATCAGAACTTAAGTACCCAAACTGGCTTGGGGTGCATCAGTGGTTGAGCTATGTAGTTTCAACATGAAGAGAAATGTTAAAACCATCCACTGAAACATCTTTCAAAGAATTGATCGTTGAGTCAACAAAGGAAAACATAGAGTCAATAGCTAACCTATCATGCTACTCTACAAACTCAAGAGGTCAAAGGTCAATCCACGACAATCAAATGTCCATCCATTTAAAGCAATTAAAGTCTTTTTTGGCAGTTCACTGTAAGCCTTCTTACATTTTTTAAAGCCTTTCTTCACATTCTTCACACACAGTTATTCACGTTGAGAGTCGTGTTGTGTGCGTATGCCTAGACTTCGGTTCATGGCTTTTATTTATTATATATATATATATATATATATATATATATATATATATATATATATATACTTATATATATATATTTGTACTAACATTATCGAGTTATGACTTGATTGAGCCTATATTAACGTCCGGAGCGTTTATTAATTATATATATATATATATATACTTATATATAAACTGTAAAATCCCAAATTTTACGAATAAAGATTTAAATTTCTCGAATTATTTTTTGAATATTATGGTATGGATTTAATATGATGTTATAGTTGTGGGTAATATTTATAAATTTTGCAAAGTATACAAGTTGTTATATTATATTCGAATGGCCGGGGAATATTCTTTGTGTCAGGGAATATTTGTACGACGGCACAATCATTGGTGGACCCTATAATGGAATTATTGTCGGATTGAGAAAATGACAAAAATATTTTTATGAAAATAACGGCGGAAGTTTTACCATTAATACTGTTGAAACACTCGGTGTTAAAAGTACAGTAATACGTTTGGTTGCATAGTAGCACACGATATTGATTATTGATGTTTACGTGATAAGTCACTCAGTTTTGTTTTATTGATATTATTAATGTGATAAGTCACTCGCTTTTCTGTTCTTGTCTTTTAAAAAGTTATTCTATAAATAGAATATATTATATTCTATTATGCATAGTGTTTTGCATAGTAAAATCTTTTTATAGAAAACAGAATACTTGTATAAAGTTATTCTACAAATAGAATATATTATATTTTATTATGCATAGTGTTGCATAGTGCCTGTATAGTGTTTTGCATAGTAAAATCTTTTTATATAAAACAAAATACTTTTATAAAGTTATTCGTTTTATTAGATTATAAATAGAATATATATATTTTATTTAAAAGATTTTGATTTAAATATGGACCTTCCGATTAAAAGTAAATCAATCTGGATCGTTCATGGGTTGGTTACTATTCAGTCCATTCTTCTATAAATAGAAGCTCATTCCTTCATTATTTCTTATTAATTCACTGAAACTCTAGAGAGAGAAACTATAGAGAGAATTCTTCTTCTATTATCTTGAGCGTATTTCTTTGGAGTTTAAAAAAGCTTTGAGCGTAGTGCAAGTTTTCTTCAAGTATATCCTCACCCTACCCATCGGAGTACTCTTTTTTATAAGGTAAGGGATATTATTTGTTGTACTCGTAAGGGGTATTATTTCTTTTGTATTCATGAAGAGAACTTCTGTTATTCCATTATTTATTATTCTGTTGGAATAACCTGTATACGCAGTCTACCCTATACTTGGTGAAATTCTTCTGTTATTCCATTATTTATTATTCTATTTGAATAACCTGTATACGCGGTCTACCCTATACTTGGTGAAATTCTTCTGTTATTCCATTATTTATTATTCTGTTGGAATAACGTGTATACATGATCTACCCTACACTTGGTGAAATTCTTCTGTTATTCCATTCTTTATTATTCTGTTGGAATATCCTATCTGTGTGTTTTACGCCGGACCTGGTTCCGTTATTTATTATTCTGTTGGAATAACCTGTCTATGCGAAGTACCGCATGCATGGTGATTTCTGTTGTTATTCCATTCTTTATTATTCTGTTGGAACATCCTGTCGGTACGAATTTCGCCTGACCTGGTTCTGTTATTTATTATTCTATTTGAATAACCCGTCTATGCGATGTACCCCATGCATGGTGATTTTTGTTGTTATTCCATTCTTTATTATTCTGTTGGAATATCCTATCGTTGCATATTACGTCTGACCTGGTTCCGTTATTTATTATTCTATTGGAATAACCTGTCTATGCGAAGTACCGCATGCATGGTGATTTCTTTTGTTATTCCATTCTTTATTATACTCATTTGGTTAAAGTTTTAACTTCTATACTCCATGAAATTAGTGGAATATCTTTGATATTTACGCTTCATCCAGTATCTTTTCATGAAAATATTCTTCTGAGCATTCTTGAATTTTACTCTACAAAGAAGTATCATGTTGACAATTTGGACGTTATTAGTTCCTGAATAAATTAATTCTTGAACTTGTTTTATTGAATTATTATGTCATTGTCATCATCTTCATGTTTATATTATGTTCAAAGTCATCTGTGGCCTGTAGTGCGTAAATGGACTTGGTATGATTATGACCAGGGATTATTCGGTATAATCATGACGTAATTTTACAAATGATGTGGAAAAAGTCATCATTGGCCCGTAGTGCATTGATGGACAATTTTTGGTATGATTATGGCTATGGATTCTATTCGGCCAAAGGTGCAAAGATGAATTGTTTTATGGCATGATCAGGACTGTTGATGAATACACGAATATCCTTGGCCCGTAGTGCATGGATAATTTGTGGTCGTGATACTAATGAATATCCTTGGTCGTAGTGCAGGGATAATGTGAATTATTTATTAAGCTAAGTCTCAGTGATAAAAGTGATGAAAAACTTTTTAAATCATAAAAGATAGTAGATTTTATTCTCTACTTGACTCTTTTAATGGATTACTTGTTCCGCTGTAGTTAAACTTGATGTCTATTGTGTTTTATCAGTTTAACATTGTTGAAGACTAATGATAATTTATTCTGCATTATCTTAGTCATAATATTTCTTACTGGGCTAGTTGAGCTCACCCTTTCCTTCACTGTTCTCTTCAGGAAATGAGAATATAGCTAGGATGAGTCGGGGAACTGATTGAAAGTTCAAATGATAGTATTAGTAGTCCTCACTATTCTGTTAAATAGTGTGATAATAAATGTAATGAGGACTCAATTGAGAGCGGATATTGTCTAGATGACAATATTTGTATTAAAACTCACAACATATGTTTTGTCGTCGTATTTTGCACGACTGTTGAATAATTAAGTTTGTACTTAATTTATGTACCATGTATCTGGCGACTCAAGATGGGTGATGTATACCTATTTTTGGGGGCGTCACATAAACTGTTGTCGAACTCTGTTCGATGAGCCTGGATTTACATCCAGAGCATTTACTACTTTTATATATATTTAAATACTTATATATATATATATATATATATATATATATATATATATATATATATCGCCGAACTGACGAACCAAACCTAGCCTTATATATATATATATAGGGCTATATGTATATACACAGCTGTGTATTACACAGTAGGCCTATGACGATAGATTTTTTTGCCATAGCCCAGAATAGTTATGACGATGGGTGAAACCGTCGCTATAACCCGAAAAACCGTCGTCATAGCCTACTGTGTAATACACAGCTGTGTATATATATTTTTCCCATATATATATATATATATATATATATATATATATATATATATATATATATATATAATTGCCTACAACTTTTATACAAACTACTACATCATGTGAGCCTATGAATCATGTGATCATAGATTCAGACTCCTGAATCTAGATTCGGTTCTCGTGATGGACATTTTTGTCTGTAATCAGCTTGTACATTATTAACGGTGTTTGAATTTTCTTAGACGGCTCTCATTCCCACAAGGAGTTCGGCACTGCTATATACCTTATTTTCACAAAGATGCCTCGCATCTCAAAAATAAAAGAAATCAAGCCGAACACATAATAAAATGGAAGTATCAAAGGCCTCAATTAATATTGAGCATAAGGGTTTGAAAAACTTCTTTTACAAAACATCACTGGTATATCTTGTTAAAACTGAACTTTTATACAAAAATTCAAATCCTTTGTATATAGGTGCAAATGAGGCATAACACTACTTCCAGATAACTGCACATTGACCCAAACATACACACATTCATATAATAGTTTAATTGAAAAGTGACAGTCACCGTGGTAACACAGATGTCGGGGGGTGCCTAACACCTTCCATCTTCATAATAAATCTCCCGAACCCTAACGAATCTCGGTTTCACAGACCTGTTAAACAGTGTCACATCACTGGGTCAATGTACAAATCTTTTCTCGGTTGAGTTAGTGCAATCATTTAAAAATACCAACTGGCGACTCTTACAGTCCAATCGTTAACATATACATATCGGACCTTTTCACAACTTCTTTTTTCAAACAAATCTCACCTAACATGAGAACACCAAAAGACAAGAACAGAAAAACGACAGTAAAAATCCCGACGTCGACAACCATGTTCTTAAGTTTTCTGGAATTTCCAGAAAACACAAATCGTGTTCGGTCAACCCAGCTTGACTGACGACTACTTTGATTCTGTTTGTTGTTTAAGTGATCTAAGGGCATGAATCTATAGTCCATATACTAGAATATAATGTTAATACATTTACATAAGCAAATCACATAACGAATGAAAGATCTGGGCTCATGAATATGATGTCAGACCCATCTGGGTAAATTATGGGTTACCCAGAAACATAAAGTCATGGCCGATCAACCCACTTTGACCATCAATAACTTGGAATCCAGACATGCTATGAACATGATTCCAGTTCCAGATCACTCCCCTTATAGTATACTACAAGTCCAATACATTAAACAAGTAACATCATAAACAGATCTAGATCTATGGCCTCTGACATTCAGTTGTCAGGCCATAAATCTAGGGTTCTTGACAGTTTTAAAAACTTGATTTTTGAGCACTTTGATGTTATGGATCTATTATATAACACCATGGATCACCAAATAACATCTAATAAGACTTGACTAAACACCAAAACACTACATCTAACTTAGCATACAAGATTAAAGTTTTGGTTAGGTTTTATACCTTTCTTTGAACAAGCTTGGATCTTGGGTTCCTAATATGTTCTTGGGGTGCTAAGGACTTTACTAGATACTGATTCACTTATCACATTTGTGGGTTTGGAGAGAGAAGGACTTGGTTGAGTGTTTGCGTACAAATGAGCTTTGTTTGTGGATTTTTTCTCTCTTTAATCACTTAAGTTTGATGCAATGTATCTATAGGTGGCAAGGTGGCACTTAATATCAAATTTTGTTGAGATTTTAAAGCACATGGTGAATCTAGAGTTGGTGAGTCCACATATTTTGGCAAGATTTGCACTCTATCTCATTAAAGAATGATAAAAAGTGTATTTTGGTCCTTTAACCTATAATTTTAATGGCATACTTATAATCTTATCTAACCCTTAGGTTTTGCTAATTAAATTTTAGGATTTTCTAATTGGGGTTTAAAATAGAAAATTAAGCTTTCTAAATTAGAAATTAGGATTTCCTAATTATTTTAGGGGTTTCTTAATTACATTAGGGCTTACAAATTAGGATTAAAGTTTCCTAATTGACATTAAAAATTTTAAATTAACAATTAAATATTTCTCTAATTGAACATTAAGGTTTCCTATTTAGGTTTACTATCAATATCACTTATCATTAATCACATTAACACAATTATTTATAAATCTTAAATTCCTATTTGAATTTTAAATTTAGGGTTTAGCAATTTAATAATAGGGTTTTCTAATGCTACGCTATAACTAATCAATAATTAATATTACACAAATACAATACATACTTATCATACTGAAATACAATTAATATATAGTTAATATTCAAATCTCTTATTCAAAATTAAAAATTAGGGTTTTGAACAATATCTGACTTCACTTTCATTATTAGTCAACTTATAAAAATTAAATTGACTAACCTGCTTAATCCGTATCACATATATTTTCAAATATTATTACTGATTCCAATATTCATAATAATTAATAAAAAAAAGTATTCGTAAAAATATAGATATAATTGTCTGAAAATTCCCGGTATTTACATCGGGGACTGGGCGATAAAGGTGGTGTGATAAACTATAAATACAAGGTTTTACCCTCTTTCAAAAGTATAACATATTATCTATTTTTATGCACTATAACAATTATATTCCTCCATTGTTGACATTTTTGGTCTGTACTGATTCTCACACCAGAGCTATCCCTGACAGTCCCGACCATCAAAATTTTTAAACGTGATAGTTTGTTAACCGTGCAGGTTTCCTATTCGTTGTTTGGTGATATTACGGATCAACAGATTTTGGCGTTAACATTGGCGCTAGAAGGAGGGACTTCTTCTAATGTTGAATTAAAATCATCGAGACAATATCACATAGCCCAAGCGCTGCTCAGCGCCCTACTCCCTTCGCACCCCATTCCCCGTGTGCCCCTGCTGTCGCACACCACCAAGCCACCCGTTCCCTGCGCCCGCGCGCCCTCGCACCCTCGCACCCTCGCACCCTCTCACCTTCATGCCCCTAGGGCGCCCTTATACATCCACGCGTACTACACATTATCCTACGCCGTACACCGCGCCCACGCGTGCCTCGTCACCTACTGCATTTCAACCATGTAAAACTGTAACCCATCACCAAAAGCTAGTAACAACATGTTTGGCACTTTCATTTGTAGTTTTCTATGTTCTTTGGCTATGGTAGATCTATACATACAATTTTTAATAAGATTGTTATTACTAGTCGTGTCTCTGTGGTCAATTATTTTTGTGGATCATCACTCTCTTCGGCACAACAACATATGTGACACCCCCAAATTCGGTTACATAATCCTCATATTTGGTGCTCACGATACAATATATACAACATTTATCTACCTATTAACTGAAATAATAAACTTCATGCTTAATAAATATTATAAAAGATTACATACTTAAATGCACCCCAGGTCATCTAACCTTTATCATCACATCATAACAGCGGAAAATATAAATAAATCCATTTCATAAACTTCTCAAATAAATTATATTCTATTCGCCATCTATTTATGCATCTTGTCCTTGCCTTTGCTTATGGACAGCTCCTCAGGTTTCTCGACCTTAGTTAAAAATGTTTTATGCAAGAGTGAGTAATCAAATTGCCCACAAGTAGAACAATATATAATTAACATTATATGAATGAGCAAATGAGTAAGCTTTAAATGAATAATATAATATTTGCTAGAAACAACCAACTTTAAATCAGGAACTGTGAGCTCAATGGAATAATCAATTTCTAAATCAAATCATAGATATCAAGATCAAAGGTATATATTGAGAGTCAAAAGTCCACGAACTATATCATAAGTTATCAAGTATTTCTACTATAACCTTTAACAGTCAAGAGACTATGGACCATCTGTCTCGTACTATAGGTGATCAGCCATTCGTACTATGTATTATGCACAATCATATTATCAATATTTCATAGCTCAGAATTATAATTTTCGATAACATATAACCCTAATCTCAGCTTTAACATGAGAATCCGCCCCAAAGACAATTTGGTTTGGAGTTACTTTAGAAAGAATCTCTAAATTTTAGATCGTTCATCAACTATGGACTAGTCTAATTACAAAGGTTCGATAGTCATTCTACGATTTAATAATAATATCATCTCAAACAATGGAACATAAATAAGTCTCGATTCAACAAGTAATGGAGTCACAATGATTCATAATTAAGTAAATGATGTTTATCGAGTTAATGCTTTCGAAAAGAATTGAATTTCTTGCTCAAGAACATTGGCATTGAACGAATTAAGAAACCTTGTTAAATATGAATGTATAAGCAAAGGTTAGGAAACTTGCCTTGCTCAATCGCTATAAAGATACAATACACATCCTTTAAATATCCTACACATTTAAATCATGTAAATATAACAATTAGTTGTATATCGACATTTACTAAATGCTTCCATGAATTTCATATCACATTCCATAATCCTTCTCTTTTAATCGACACTTAGTCTTTTAAACAAGTTTTTTAAGCTTCGCTAGATCATTATGTTATATACCTAATATCTAAGTTAATTATGTATCCATAACATCTGATCAGGTGACTAAGGTTTGTTATGAACTCATTTTAGGTGTTTAATGTTCATTAGGATTTATTATATAAATCTCCCATGAATCTCTCTTTTAAAAACTCATTACCGAGTCTGATTGTTCACTAGCGCGCCCACACCCTTTTTAGCCTGGTTATCGGTACGACAACGCTCTTGACTTATGCACTATACTTCTTTTCCTAGCACGACCGCGCTCGAATAAACGAGGAAAGCAGCGCAACAGTGCCCATTAGTAGAAGCAGTTTTCCAAGTTCACAATGAGTACTCTGATTTCTTACAAATCACATATATTCGTCACTTAAGGTCCAAATTAGTCAATTTTAGATACTAAAAACTTAATAAACGTAAAACTAAACATCTACAACGCCATTTCAACATCTTAGAAACTCTAACAACCATTTTAGGAATTCAATTTCAATAATCATGATAGTTATTCATGTTCTTGACATATTTCACGAAATCTTTCACTACGAATTCATTTCAAGTCCATTTTGATTCATACAACTTGGGTTATTTTCGTTTCTCAGAGGAGTATAAAATACATCCTTCAATTTAAATTCTTAAACACAGCAACATAAACATAATAATTCCTAAAATAGACCACTATGACCAAAATTAGTCCAAATGTCCATTTTTCTTACTCTTTACATCTAAAGTTTGATTTAACTCACTTTAATTCCTCTTTTGAATGATACTTATAGATTACCGAACACCCAACAACACAATCACGTTTTTCATCAATTCATACAATAAAAAATAATTCTAACAGTGAAGAACTTAAGAAATAGAAACTAGAAGATTTGGAATTAATTATTAACTCTTGAATTTTTCTAAGCCTTGATAGATGGAGATGATTGCTTGATTAATCTTCTTCTTCTTCCTTGATCTCCAAAGCTTCCTCTCAATTCCTCACTGATAATCAATTTCACGCTTTTTTTATTTCTCTATGAATCTTCTTACATATGCAAAGGAGTGGAATGAAAATAAATTGACTATATCAGTTTATTACTGAACGTTACTAGGAGGCTTATGGTATGAGCAGTAGGGAATGAAAGGTCTGAGCTATGTTTGGAAAAATTCAAATACGCTTCATGTTTTTTTCTCCGTTCCTCCCAATTACTGCTAAACACTTTTTTTTAATTGGTTACAATTTATTTAACCAAATACACTTCCCGCAACTATAAATATAGATAACTATATTATCCACCATTTATCTAATTTCGATATTAAAAACTAAATTTAAATTAGGTTTATACTAAAATTAAATTAGACATTTTATTTCTAACATGTTTGGAATATTTAATTCCTTACATTTGGACATTATCAACATTATTATAATTTTATTCATCTTTTTACTAACCATTTAATTTAATTATTTAATTAAATTAGTATATTTCTAACACATTATCATACCAAAATTACGCATCAGAAAATGCAGATAATCCACATATATTTGGATAACAAAAAATTCACCAAATAACTATTTCATAAATAATTTCCATAAAAATATTTATTTTATTCGATAAATATTTAAAATTATTTTTACTAAATTTACATTTGTTACATTCTTCCCTCCTTATAAGGATTCTATCCCCAGAATCATGACTTAAGGATTACATTCATTGCATTTTCCCTCCTTATAAGAATTTTGTCCCCAGAATCGCAATACAATGATTAATAAAAAGTTAAAGATAATTTTTCTTCATCTTATCTTCGAGTTCCCACCTACCTTCTTTGGCACTGTGGTTCCTCCATATTACCTTCACAGAAGGTATAACTTTATTTCTAAGAACTTGTTCTTTCCTGTCCACTATCTGAACCAAAACTTCTTTATATGTTAAATCTTTTTCAACTTACAAAGGTTCATATTCTATTACATGCTTGTAATCAGGTTTATACGGTTATAGCACTGAAACATGAAACACATTATGAATATGCTCCAACTCTGGAGGTAAAGCTACCTCGTAAGCCACTTCGCCTACTTTCCTTAGTAGTTCAAAAGGTCCAACAAATCTCAGACTAAATTTTCCCTTTTTTCTAAATCTTAACTTCCCCTTCCAAGGAGATACTTTTAAGAAAACATAGCTACCTACTTCAAACTCCTTATCCTGTCGATGTTGATCCGCATATTTCTTTTGTTTGTCTTGAGCAACTATTAATCACAATTTTATACTTTGACGATCTCCGTTGTTTGTTGCACTAATTTTGGTCCCAACAGTCGACGTTCACCAACCTCATCCCAACATATTGGAGTCATGCACTTCCTTCTATACAACGTTTTGTTAAGCGGTATGCCAATACTTGCGTGATAGCTTTTATAATAGGCAAATCTACTAAAGGTAGGTGGTAATCCCAATTTCCTTTAAAATTGATGATGCAAGCCCTTATCATATCCTCTAGCGTCCGAATCGTTCTTTCTCTTTTTCTATCAGTTTAAGGATGGTACATTGTGCTCATTCTCAACTACAAACCATACACTCTTGCAGACTCTTCTAGAAATTTGATGTGAAACGTGAATCTCGGTCTTACAGGATAGTGATCGGAACACCGTGTATTAAAATAATTTCTTTGATATATAACTTTGCTAATTGATCTAAATTAAACCTAATCTTGATTGGTAAGTGTGAGGCCCCCGAATCCGGATACTTGAAACCCGAACTCGGTACTTCACGATACCATTTCTATGAGCGGAATAATACTAACAATAATAACAATAATATAAAACTTAACTTAAATTTACATATACATCAGAGTCTTTCTCCCAAGTACGTAACCTTTAGTCATTCATTACATAATATTAGATATTTAAATATCATAGTCTTCATAATCTAAAACTATTACAAACAGTACCACAAATCTTATTTGGTTAGCTTTCCCTTTTCCTTGTTTCGGCATGAGCCTTCTGGTTCTTCACACTTAGCTGAAAAACATTTAAATTAAGCAAGGATGAGCATTTAAGTGCCCAGCAAGTATTTATATATATAAGCTGAAAGAATTTAAATGTTTTCTTTATAATACCCTTCTACAACCAGTCAATAGTTGTGAAGTAATCTATACCAATAATAGTATCATAACAACCCTCTTTCAAATTTTTTTTTTGAAATTACGTATTGACTATATATGGGGTTTCTGTGACATACTATGAACATTGTTTTCATTTTCGAAAAGGTTTGAATAGAAATTCATCTGTAAACCGTCATGACTTACGGGCACGGAGGGTGATCAGCCCCATTGTACCCTGTATTGATCAATACTACATGTACAAGAACGAAGTTATCGTTCACTCTGTCCGCCTTGGGCGCATAAAAATTTTCCCATTATCGGGATGTTCATACCTGTCGGGTTTTCATAACAAAGGTCTTATCTAATTCAACATATATGTATATCAAAGGTGTATCAACATGTGATTAAATACAATGATTATCCAAGTGGGGACACTTGTATAATCATTTCTAGAAATTAACGAACAAAATATATATTACTGAATTATCATATACTAACATGTTGATAAACAATGAGTTTATATAATATAGGTTTAACAATCTATATAATAATAATTATTATTATTCTGAACTTCTTACTTCTGTCCATTGCATAAAAAAAATGCAAAGTTAGGATACTTGCCTGATGCGCTGCTTACAATTCTCAACTTAGTTCTACCCTTTTCTATCACAACCTATCATTAATCAAATCATTTTACTGATTAGTATAACATATCGTACACATAACACTGCCTATTGCAGTCAGCACATTTCCTATTCACATTATCACACAACTTTAATAACCATTGAATCACAAATAAACACATATCCAATAAATTATCTAAGTCCAGATCAATTTCTGAAATATGTCGGTCTACCGACAACTTTTTCGGGTAAATATTGAGTCTAAGACTCTAAACCGTAGTTCAATATCCATTTGGATAACTTAAACATCAGTCGTATTATTTTTCATGACCTTATAATAATTATAAAAGAATTATTACCATTTACCATAATTTTTGAAATATCAGAATCATTATTAAATGATTTAAATATCAAAAAATTCTTTTATCATTAATATTAAACTATTAATGAAACCATTTCCAAAATATTAAAGTTATGTATAATAACTCAAAATATTTTTAAAACATTTATATTACCTTTAATTGATTCTTAAATATCTAAAATCATTATTAAATAATTACCATTAATATTTAAATATTAATGAACTATTTATCCAAATATTAAAAGTCATAATTATAACTTAAATATTTTTAAATCATTAACATCCTTTTTAAATGATTTTTAAATAAATAAAACCATTTTTAAACTATTTATTTAATATAATTATTAAATAAATTAAATATCATTAATATTAAATTATTAATGAAAATATCCCTTAAATATTAAAAGTTATATTTTATAACTTAAAATATCTTTAAACACTTTATTTTCATTTAAAATGATTTTTAAAAATCATTTTTAAACTAATTTATTTAATATAAATATTAAATAACTTTAATATCATTAATAATTAATTAATTAATGAAATTTACCTTTAAATATTAAAAGTTATATTTTATAACTTAAAATATTTTTAAATACCTTATTATTATTTAAAATGATTTTTAATGAAATAAAATCATTTTTAATTCATTTATTTAATTTATTTAATAAATAACTTAATTATCATTAATATTAATTTATTAATGAAAATTATCAAATAATATTAAAAGTTATTAAAATAACTTAAAATATTTTCTTATATCATAATATAATTTTAAATGATTTTTCATAAATTAAAATTATTTTTAAATAATTTATTTAATATTATAATTAAATAAATTAATTAATTTTAATATTCCAAAAATATTAAATATTTATGAAATATATTTAAAATAATTAAAAACTAATTTTTAGAATTTAAAATAATTTTTAATAATTTATTTTGTATTTTTAATAATTAAAAACTATGTTTTTCTATTTTTTTATTAATTTCTGAAAATTATATAAATATCTGTCGCTAAAGACCACCTATAGCGACAAAACTGTCGCTATAGGTGTTCTTCATGTTCTTCATACAATCCAGATCTTCATACACAGTTACCGAGTGGCCTCCTTTGACCACAATTATCTAACAGATTATAAAGCTTCTGGATCATGTTAGACATTCATCATGTAGTATTGATGTAATACTACATGATACAACTTTTAGCTAGGCCATAACATCAATACAATGCAAGATCTAAGCTAGACAAATCTCTGACAACGCTGTTCTTCATTTTCTGGGTTTTCCAGAAAATGAAGAACAGACGCGGGTGCTAGTTTTCAGCTTTAGATTATAACATCCTGGACTTGTTTTGTGTAATCTATTGATCAAATCTTGTAGACCACATGACAGGGTATAACGACATAAAATCAGAACATCATATCAACACCGAATCAAAGAGATTATGGCCAGTCAAACAAGGGGTCAGTAAACGGGTCTTGAAGATCTGGGTTTTCCCAGAATCTTCATCAGGTCATACGGTCAACGGTCGGTTGACCATTATTATCTACGAATCAGTTATGGATCTGAGTAATATGACAGCATATACGTGTAGTCCATATGTCCAGCTATAACATCAAACTAACATCATGTCATAAACCATTACCAGTATCAAGATCAAGAGCTTCAAAACGTTGTCAGACAACATAGACATTTCTGGGAATTTTCTGGGCTGCCCAGAAAGTAATGTTTGTGATCGGTCAACTAGGTTTGACCGTTCATAACTTTTTATTAGACAAGATCTGGACTTGCTTCGAATTTCAGAGTAAAGACCAGATAACATACTATCAATATAAACAATCAAGACACAAAAACCATTAACAGATATGAATCTATGGGCTCTGACATTCGACTGTCAGGCCCCAAATTTCTCTTTTTCCAGATTTTTGAAAAACATAAATTTCGAGCATTAGATGTTATAGATCCACTTTCTACCAACCCAGATCATGGTTTAACACTATATACAACATATTTAAACACTTAAACTACAACATCTATCTACAAATTTTGGACAAAATTTAAAGCTTGGTTTTATACCTTTTATGCTAAATTCTTGATTTCTGGCTATTGATTTGTTGTTGGATTTCGTGGGGCTTCAATAATGGACTGAAATGCTAAATATTTTCGGAGGTGAGAGGCTTGAGAGAGTTTAGTAAGTTTTTGTGCAAAATATAGTGAACAAAATGATTTTTCTCTCTCTTCAATCTATTTATAAACCATCATGGTGCATGAATGAGCTGAGTTGTTGCTTGTTGCTGTCAAATAAAGAGCATGTGGAGTTGTTGGTTTGGTGAACCACCTCCCCTAATGTCAAAACCTATAAGCTAGCCTCTTTAATGCTAAAATGGGTATTTTGGTCTTTTAATTTTCCAAGTAATGGCAAAATTGTAATCATGCAAACCCTTAGGGTTTAACCCTTAGGGTTTAACCCTAAGGTTTAGCACAAATTGTAGGATTTTTCAACTAGGGTTTGCACAATAAATTAAATTAAATAAAATAAAATAACTAAATTTTAGTTTCTAAAATTTTTAAAATAATAACTTTGTTAATTAAAATAAGTTTGTAATTATCTAACAAATGGACATTAGGGTTTATTAATCATAATCATAATTGACTTTACTAATAAAGCAATTAGGGTTTATTCTTTCGATAATTAGGGTTACCAAATTACTGTTAGGGTTTTCGATTACTAAATTAGGGTTCTAGTTTAGTAATCAGGGTTTAACAATTTAGGGTTTCTGAATTTAATAATAATAATCATAATACTTGCTAATTAATAACATTATCAATACTTACCAACAATCTCAAACTCTAATTTCAAATTAGGGTTACTAATTATAGCAATTAGGGTTTCCAGAATTTTAATTAGGATTTACTTAATTAATACATTAATACACGACATAATTAATATTATACACTTATAAAATAATCTTGTACTCTAATTTGGATCTCAAATTAGGGTTTAACATTATTACTAGGATTTGGTCAAAATACACCGTAATTGACCAACCATTATCAATACGGTAATACCGTACATATTCATAGCACTGAAAAATCAAAATATAATTAATATTATATTATTATTCTCATACCTTGACAATAATCCAAAATTAGGGTTTGGATTCCATATCTGATTTATCCTTTCTATTTAACCTTAATAATTAAGGTAAAATAATTAACTTAATAATCTGTACAAAAATTCATATAATAAAATAATTATTATATTTATTCTAAAAATTACTTCATATATTATTTAAATAATATATGATTATATATTCATGGAAAATAAACATTTCTATCTTAAAATTAATTATTATAAAAATATACTTTATAATAATCAATAATTCTAAAATAAATTTACTTGTAAATATTCATGTAATAAATATATTTTTATTTACCACATAAATACATATACACACAATCTTGTACAAATCCTCATAAAAAAAATTATACGCAAAATTTATGATTTATTTATATAGAAAATATCGGGTTGTCACATTCACCCTCCCTTATAAGGATTCCGTCCCCTGAATCACCACTTAAAAACCTACACATAATTGGGTACATAGCATACATAATCTTCGCAAATAGATCTCGATCAACTTTGATCGAACTGATCTTTAACTAATCACATAAAGCTTGTCTTTCTGATTAAACGGAAATTTGATTTCTAAAAGAACTCAAATTCCTCCTTCAAATTTCTTTATAAAATAATTTACTATAATTAGAAAAATTATAAATATGCAATTAAAAGTTATTCGAATATTACCTGGAACTGCATTGCCAGCTGCCACCGTGTCTTGAACCGTCATATTGAAGACCCTTGATGTTGACTTTGTTGGTTTGTTCGATGATGTTGGTCCTGCGATTGCTAATGTTCCACTACCCTTACCAGTATTCTCCTTTCCTGCCTCCACCCTCCTATTCGGACAATCCTTCACCATGTGCTCCATTGATCCACAAATAAAACAACCACTATTTATTCTAGGATTGGGGCAGTTGGGAGAGATATGGCCCTCCTGCCCGCATTTATAACACACAAATTTCCCCTTTAAACACTCCCCAGAGTGGTTCTTTCCACACGTTTTGCACTGCACCGCTGGTTTCTTAACACCTTCATGTTTAACCTGGACATTGCCAAAATAGTTTCCCTTCCTTTTTTCCATCTACACTCCTGCTTCCACTATTAATTCTCACCTTCTCAGCTCCCTCGACCTTGCCCTTGTTCTTCTTCTCCTTATTATAGAGGTTCATAGCCTCACTTCCCTCTTTCGCAATTATCGCCTTCTCCATAAGTGCTGCAAATGTTGGGATCTGCAACACCGCCACCTTGTTATAGAGCCATGGTTTTAATCCCAGCTCAAATCTCCTCGCCTTCCTAGCCTCTGTATCGACTTGATGCGGAGCAAACCTAGCTAACTCATTGAATTTTGCGGAATATTCTGCCACTGACATATCCCCTTGCTTCAACTCCAGAAATTTTACCTCCATTCTAGACTGCATACTGGCTGAAAAATAGTTCTCGAAAAATAAAGTCTTAAATCTATCCCAAGCTACTACACCTGCTCCTTCCCTCACCTGATTTGCTTCCCACCAGAAATTGGCCTCACCCTTCATCATGTAGGTGGAAAAAGAGGTCTTTTGCCCCTCAGCTACCCTAGCTATTATAAAAGCCTTCTCAATTTCCTTAACCCAAGTTTAGGCTTTTACAGGGTCAGTCGTACCTTTAAATTCTGGCGGTCCTACATCCTTAAAATCTTTAAAATTCGCCAAGTGATTATCCGGCTGGTTTCCTTGTTGCATAGCCTGAGCTACCATATTTGCGAATTGCTGCATTGGGTCCGCTTGTTGTTGTCCTTCAACGTTGTTGACAGACTCTTCTTCCCTTTGATTTCGAGTTTGGCGTCTTGGCGGCATTATCTGGTTAAGTAAAAACCATAAATTAACTTACATTCTAAACCTTATCACATAAGTTTAAACTTATTAAACTTGTTTCATAACTCAAACTTTGATTCATATTCATTCATTGCTTTCAAAATATGTTACATATCATAGCACATAGTGCTTTAAACATCAGTTATCCCATTGTGACTACAAAAGTCCGGATTTACATCACCACTTGCACAAAAGTTTTATAATAATGCATTACACATACATATTAAGCACACATATAATATTAAACACGCTTACACAACATAACCTATACTATCTATTTACTACGCCTTCTTTCTTGGACAACTTCTTGCCTGATGATCTTCGTTTCCATAGACAAAACATGCTTCTGGTTTATAGTCAAGACAGTACAGAATAGTGTGTCCTTCATATCCATAAAGATAACAAATTCTTTTCCCTTTCTTCTTATTAGGTTTTCCTAAATCATAGTTTTCTACCTTTCTTTTTCCCTTATCTCTCAGAGTTGCACACGAGATGTTGCTTGAGGCTCCTATCTGATCAATTTGGATTTTAAGCTTATCCTGTTCTTCCATTGTTTCTATTAATGCCTGACGCAGTTGACTATTTAATAACTTTTCTATCTCCCATAGCCTTTCCAGAGAAGAAACCTTGTTCCTCAGATTCTGTACCTCCATTGATGCCTTGTTCAGCTTCAACTTTAGTGTCTGAATCACTATCTGTCAGCTCCACCATTTCCTGGATCTGGTACTATATTTTCTATGATAAGCACCTCATCCAAGTCGTTTTCATTGGGAGCTTCTATTTCAGCTATGGGCTTCGATATCAGCTTAGGTGTATGGGTTTGATTCTTCTTCATGTTATAAGCATATAGCAAGCCTTTTCCACCTGACATCTACACACATAAATTATTTGGATTAGCATATATTATATACACATAGTCAAATAATAGTTTTGTATGAATTATCTTTTATTTTGTTTGACGATGAATTTATTTAATTCATCTCTTTTTAAACTCTACATGAGTTATTTATATTTTCAACGTTTCCCTCTGTTCTAAGGTTATAGCCTAAGGTCTAACCCACCTAAGGTTTCTAACCCTATAGCTCTGATACCAACTTGTGAGGCCCCCGAATCCGGATACTTGAAACCCGAACTCGGTACTTCACGATACCATTTCTATGAGCGGAATAATACTAACAATAATAATAATAATATAAAACTTAACTTAAATTTACATATACATCAGAGTCTTTCTCCCAAGTACGTAACCTTTAGTCATTCATTACATAATATTAGATATTTAAATATCATAGTCTTCATAATCTAAAACTATTACAAACAGTACCACAAATCTTATTTGATTAGCTTTCCCTTTCCCTTGTTTCGGCATGAGCCTTCTGGTTCTTCATACTTAGCTGAAAAACATTTAAATTAAGCAAGGATGAGCATTTAAGTGCCCCGCAAGTATTTATATATATAACCTGAAAGAATTCAAATGTTTTCTTTATAATACCCTTCTACAACCAGTCAATAGTTGTGAAGTAATCTATACCAATAATAGTATCATAACAACCCTCTTTCAATTTTTTTTTTGAAATTACGTATTGACTATATATGGGGTTTCTGTGACATACTATGAACATTGTTTTCATTTTCGAAAAGGTTTGAAACAAAATTCATCTGTAAACCGTCATGACTTACGGGCACGGAGGGTGATCAGCCCCATTGTACCCTGTATTGATCAATACTACATGTACAAGAACGAAGTTATCGTTCACTCTATCCGCCTTGGGCAGCATAAAAATTTTCCCATTATCGGGATGTTCATACCTGTCGGGTTTTCATAACAAAGGTCTTATCTAATTCAACATATATGTATATCAAAGGTGTATCAACATGTGATTAAATACAATGATTATCCAAGTGGGGACACTTGTATAATTATTTCTAGAAATTAACGAACAGAATATATAATTGAATTATCATATACTAACATGTTGATAAACAATGGGTTTATATAATATAGGTTTAACAATCTATATAATAATAATTATTATTATTCTGAACTTCTTACTTCTGTCCATTGCATAAAGAAAATGCAAAGTTAGGATACTTGCCTGATGCGCTGCTTACAATTCTCAACTTAGTTTTACCCTTTTCTATCACAACCTATCATTAATCAAATCATTTTACTGATTAGTACAACATATCGTACACATAACACTGCCTATTGCAGTCAGCACATTTCCTATTCACATTATCACACAACCTTAATAACCATTGAATCACAAATAAACACATATCCAATAAATTATCTAAGTCTAGATTAATTTCTAAAACATGTCGGTCTACCGACAGCTTTTTCGGGTAAATATCGAGTCTAAGACTCTAAACCGTAGTTCAATATCCATTTGGATAACTTAAACATCAGTCGTATTATTTTTCATGACCTTATAATAACTATAAAAGAATTATTACCATTTACCATAATTTTTGAAATATCAGAATCATTATTAAATGATTTAAATATCAAACAATTCTTTTATCATTAATATTAAACTATTAATGAAACCATTTCCAAAATATTAAAGTTATGTATAATAACTCAAAATAATTTTAAAACATTTATATTACCTTTAATTGATTCTTAAACATCTAAAATCATTATTAAATAATTACCATTAATATTTAAATATTAATGAACTATTTATCCAAATATTAAAAGTCATAATTATAACTTAAAATATTTTTAAATCATTAACATCCTTTTTAAATGATTTTTAAATAAATAAAACCATTTTTAAACTGTTTATTTAATATAATTATTAAATAAATTAAATATCATTAATATTAAATTATTAATGAAAATATCCCTTAAATATTAAAAGTTATATTTTATAACTTAAAATATCTTTAAACACTTTATTTTCATTTAAAATGATTTTTAAAAATCATTTTTAAACTAATTTATTTAATATAAATATTAAATAACTTTAATATCATTAATAATTAATTAATTAATGAATTTACCTTTAAATATTAAAAGTTATATTTTATAACTTAAAATATTTTTAAATACCTTATTATTATTTAAAATGATTTTAAATGAAATAAAATCATTTTTAATTCATTTATTTAATAAATAATTTAATTATCATTAATATTAATTTATTAATGAAAATTATCAAATAATATTAAAAGTTATTAAAAATAACTTAAAATATTTTCTTATATCATAATATAATTTTAAATGATTTTTCATAAATTAAAATCAATTTTAAATAATTTATTTAATATTATATTAAATAAGTTAATTAATTTTAAATAATTTATTTAATATTATAATTAAATTAATTAATTATTTTAATATTCCAAAAATATTAAATATTTATGAAATATATTTAAAATAATTAAAAACTAATTTTTAGAATTTAAAATAATTTTTAATAATTTATTTTGTATTTTTAATAATTAAAAACTATTTTTTTCTGTTTTTTATTAATTTCTGAAAATTATATAAATATCTGTCGCTAAAGACCACCTATAGCGACAGAACCGTCGCTATAGGTGTTCTTCATGTTCTTCATATAATCCAGATCTTCATACACAGTTACCGAGTGGCCTCCTTTGACCACAATTATCTGACAGATTATAAAGCTTCTGGATCATGTTAGACATTCATCATGTAGTATTGATGTAATACTACATGATACAACTTTTAGCTAGGCCATAACATCAATACAATGCAAGATCTAAGCTAGACAAATCTCTGACAACGCTGTTCTTCATTTTCTGGGTTTTCCAGAAAATGAAGAACAGACGCGGGTGCTAGTTTTCAGCTTTAGATTATAACATCCTGGACTTGTTTTGTGTAATCTATTGATCAAATCTTTTAGACCACATGACAGGGTATAACGACATAAAATCAGAACATCATATCAACACCGAATCAAAGAGATTATGGCCAGTCAAACAAGGGGTCAGTAAACGGGTCTTGAAGATCTGGATTTTCCCAGAATCTTCATCAGGTCATACGGTCAACGGTCGGTTGACCATTATTATCTACGAATCAGTTAAGGATCTGAGTAATATGACAGCATATACGTGTAGTCCATATGTCCAGCTATAACATCAAACTAACATCATGTCATAAACCATTACCAGTATCAAGATCAAGAGCTTCAAAACGTTGTCAGACAACATAGACATTTCTGGGAATTTTCTGGGCTGCCCAGAAAGTAATGTTTGTGATCGGTCAACTAGGTTTGACCGTTCATAACTTTTTATCTAGACAAGATCTGGACTTGCTTCGAATTTCAGAGTAAAGACCAAATAACATACAATCAATATAAACAATCAAGACACAAAAACCATTAACAAATATGAATCTATGGGCTCTGACATTCGACTGTCAGGCCCCAAATTTCTCTTTTTCCAGATTTTTGAAAAACATAAATTTCGAGCATTAGATGTTATAGATCCACTTTCTACCAACCCAGATCATGGTTTAACACTATATACAACATATTTAAACACTTAAACACAACATCTATCTACAAATTTTGGACAGAATTTAAAGCTTGGTTTTATACATTTTATGCTAAATTCTTGATTTCTGGCTATTGATTTGTTGTTGGATTTCGTGGGGCTTCAATAATGGACTGAAATGCTAAATATTTTCGGAGGTGAGAGGCTTGAGAGAGTTTAGTAAGTTTTTGTGCAAAATATAGTGAACAAAATGATTTTTTTCTCTCTTCAATCTATTTATAAACCATCATGGTGCATGAATGAGCTGAGTTGTTGCTTGTTGCTGTCAAATAAAGAGCATGTGGAGTTGTTGGTTTGGTGAACCACCTCCCCTAATGTCAAAACCTATAAGCTAGCCTCTTTAATGCTAAAATGGGTATTTTGGTCTTTTAATTTTCCAAGTAATGGCAAAATTGTAATCATGCAAACCCTTAGGGTTTAACCCTTAGGGTTTAACCCTAAGGTTTAGCACAAATTGTAGGATTTTTCAACTAGGGTTTGCACAATAAATTAAATTAAATAAAATAAAATAACTAAATTTTAGTTTCTAAAATTTTTAAAATAATAACTTTGTTAATTAAAATAAGTTTGTAATTATCTAACAAATGGACATTAGGGTTTATTAATCATAATCATAATTGACTTTGCTAATAAATCAATTAGGGTTTATTCTTTCGGTAATTAGGGTTACCAAATTACTGTTAGGGTTTTTGATTACTAAATTAGGGTTCTAGTTTAGTAATTAGGGTTTAACAATTTAGGGTTTCTAAATTTAATAATAATAATTATAATACTTGCTAATTAATCACATTATCAATACTTACCAACAATCTCAAACTTCTAATTTCAAATTAGGGTTACTAATTATAGCAATTAGGGTTTCTAGAATTTTAATTAGGGTTTACTTAATTAATACATTAATACACGACATAATTAATATTATATACTTATAAAATAATCTTGTACTCTAATTTGGATCTCAAATTAGGGTTTAACATTATTACTAGAGTTTGGTCAAAATACACCGTAATTGACCAACCATTATCAATACGATAATACCGTACATATTCATAGTACTGAAAAATCAAAATATAATTAATATTATATTATTATTCTCATACCTTGACAATAATCCAAAATTAGGGTTTGGATTCTATATCTGATTTATACTTTCTATTTAACCTTAATAATTAAGGTAAAATAATTAACTTAATAATCTGTACAAAAATTTATATAATAAAATAATTATTATATTTATTCTAAAAATCACTTCATATATTATTTCAATAATATATGATTATATATTCATGGAAAATTAACATTTCTATCTTAAAATTAATTATTATAAAAATATACTTTATAATAATCAATAATTCTAAAATAAATTTACTTGTAAATATTCATGTAATAAATATATTTTTATTTACCACATAAATACATATACACACAATCTTGTACAAATCCTCATAAAAAAAATTTATACGCAAAATTTATGATTTATTTATATATAAAATATAGGGTTGTCACAGTAAGAAATGTGCTAATTTTGTCAGTCGATCCACGATGAACCATATCGCATCATAGCCTTTCTAAGTAGTTGGAAGACCTACCACGAAATCCATTGTAATATACTCTCATTTCCATTTTAGTAGCTCCAAAGGTTGTAACAGACCACTTGGCCTTTGATGTTCTGCTTTGACTTTTTGACACGTTAAGCACTTTGTAACACATTTTGTAACCTTTTGTTTCATTTTTGGCTATCAAAAATATTTTCAAAGGTCATGATACATTTATGTGCTCTCAGGGTGAATCGAATATCTCAAACTATGAGCCTCCTACAAAATTTCATCTCCTGACTTCTACTACTGGCGGAACCCAAATTCTGCCTTCTAATCGCAATTATCCTTCGACATCAATTTTGAATTTAACATCTTTCCCTTCAGACACTCTTTTCCTTATCTTTTCACACTCCTCATCTTGAAGTTGTGCTTCCTTTACTCTGTCTAACAAGGTTGGATGGGCCTCCATTTAGAATAGCTTTTCCTTTGAATCCTTCGGATACTTCACTTCTAACTCCAACTTTGCTATCTCTGTTATTAGCTCCTACTGAAGAGTTAACATTAGTAACTTCTTTCGACACTTCCTACTTAAAGCGTCAGCAACCACATTCGCTTTTCCCGGATGGTATAGAATTTCACAATCATAATCATTGATCAACTCCAACCATCGCCTTTGACACATATTCAAATCCTTCTATGTGAAGACATACTTCAGACTTTTATGGTTCGTATATATTTCATAATTCTCCCCATAAAGATAATTCATCTAAATCTGCAGAGCAAACACTACTGTGACCAACTCTAGATCATGGGTTGGATACCCTTTTTCATAATCCTTCAATTATCGCGATGCATACACAATAACCTTGTCATTTTGCATAAGCACACAACCTAGTCCCTTGTGTGATGCGTCGCTATACACCCTAAAATCTTTCGTATCATTTGGTAGATAAAACACAGGTGCCATGCTTAACCTTTTCTTCAGTTCTTGAAAACTCTCTTCGAATTTCTCTGTTTATACAAACTTTACCTCTTTCCTCGTCAAATTAGTCAAAAGAGTTTCTATCTGGGAGAAATCCTGAATAAACCATCGATAATAACCTGTCAAGCCTACGAAACTCCTCACCACCACAGTGTCTTTGGCTGCTCCAAATTTATTACAGCTTCTACCTTTACCAAATCTATCGAAATCTTGTCTTTATCAATCACATGACCTAAAAATTTCACACGCTTCAACCAAAATGCACATTTGGAAAATTTTGCGTTTTCTCTCCTTAATGATTCCAATGTTATTCTCAAATGCTCTGCATGCTCTTCTTAGGTTTTGGAGTACGCCAAAATGTCGTCAATGAACACCACCATAAATATGTCTAAATATGGTTTAAATACCCTATTCAGTAAATCCATAAACGCTACAAGTGCATTTGTTAATCCAAATAACATCACCAAAAACTCATACTGATAATAACGAGTTCTAAATGATGTCTTTGGTATATCTTCTCTTCTGACCTTCAACTAATGGTACCCACTTCTGAAATCTATCTTTGAGAAATATTTTGTTCTTTTCAATTGATCGAACAAATCTTCAATTCTTTGTAACAGATACTTGTTCTTTATGGTGAATTTATTCAACTCCTTATAATCGATACAAAGTCGCATTGATTCATCCTTCTTCTTGACGAACAACATCGGTGCTCCCCATGGCGATACACTCGGCTGGATATACTTCTTATCCAACAGTTCTTTCAATTGGACCATTAACTCCTTCATCTCGACCGGAGCCATCATATACGGGGCTTTCGATAAAGAAGT
Source organism: Panax japonicus (assembly GCA_020205505.1). Classification (NCBI taxonomy): domain Eukaryota; kingdom Viridiplantae; phylum Streptophyta; class Magnoliopsida; order Apiales; family Araliaceae; genus Panax; species Panax japonicus. The sequence goes on from CM035114.1 coordinate 24,219,386, forward strand.
AGTACCTAGTGTTAACTCGATTATGAATTCAATTTCTCTATCTAGCGAAAGTCCCAGTAAATTATTTGGAAACATGTCCCCAACCTCCTTAACAACTAGTATATCCTCCAGTTTCGCGTCCACCTTCTGAGTATCGAATATGTAGGCTAAATATCACGCACACCATTTCTTTAACAACCTCTTAGCATGCATCATCGTCAGACAACTCAATTGTGTAATAGCCAAGAATTCCAAATCACTTTGTAAATAGATATATTAATTAAATATTAATGATATCGAAAACTTTCTGATGTGTGTGGAATGATTAGGTAGTAAAATAAATATGTGTTTATTTATTCGATAGAAAGAAATTAAAAAGGAAAGTTTTCATAACCAAATTATACATTAGGTATGGAAATTTGAATAACCCAAGGGTTGTGGTGTAGGAGAATAATAATATTTAAAATTATTCTAGTTTAAGAGATATATCTTTACTATCTCAATTTATTAATTTTATAACTTAATTTAACAAAGTGTAATTAGGTTATAAAGTTTAATGTACAAGAGTAATTATTTAAATTCCAAATGTGTGGAATGAAAACCCTAATTAAATAATTACGGTAAGATAAATGGAAAGTATTGGAATATGTTAATTTTCCATGGCCCAAGGAATTAAATTGAGAGCCCACATACATCAAATAAAATGGCCCAAACGTAGCCCAATGGAAGAGGGGCTTTTTAGTCATTAAATTAACCAAATATTACATTAAAAGAAAACAAAAATGGAGGATAATAAGGCCACTTAGCCAGCCATCAGAGGGAAGGAAAAGGGGAATGCATTTCATCATTACAAGCTCTACATCTTCAAAAGATATTTCCAAACTTAGCTATGTGTCATTTTCTTTAAGGAGCCATAACATTTTGCTAAACTAGTAAGTAATATTGTAATAATTAAAGTAGAGAGATAGAGAAAGAAGGTGGGGAGATGTGTATAGACATATATTTTATATCTATACATTACTTCCAAAAAAAATCTAGTTCTTTTCTCTTTCATCTTTTATTTTAGTTCATTTTCTATTTATCTATCAAAGCAAAACTAGAGAGAGAGAGAGAGAATTTGGTGGGAAGAGAAGAAGAGGGAGAGAAGTTGGATCTTGATGCACCCACAATTTATCTCATACTTTGAAAGAGAAAGAAGAGTAGCCCAAAAATCAAGGTATAAACTCTACTTTTAAAGCTTTTATTTCCATTTCTTTTGATTATTTAATAGAATAAGGAGTTTGTGTTTTTCAACTAAAAAACTATAGATCTATATGATTTATAGTTTTTCATGGTTAGATCTAACATATTTGAGTGTTAGAAAGTGGATCAAAAGGATAGAAAAGAAACTAGTTTTTTTTAGTTAGAAAACCCTAGTTTTCTCTTCCTTTGGTCAACTACCATTTTTGATCTACACCTTTTTGCGATCCGTCAAAGAGGGGTGCTAGATATGTAAGTTAACTACTAAACTCAAGTGGTAGCACTCAAAAAGGTTGAGTTCACAAGCCGTAATGGCTGTTTTAGCCAAAATAGTTCCGTTTTTAGAAAGGTAATAAAACTGTTTTAGGCCAGTCAATGCCAAGGGTAGTTTCATAATTTTCTGACCTTAAAAAATTTTGGAAAATTTTGGGATGATAATATGATTAGTTATCTTTCAAACCCATATGGAATCACTAAAAAAGAAGTTGTAGATTTTCTTATGGATTAGTTTTAGCAAAGTAGGCAAAAGGTTAAAATACCAAAAACAAACTGTCCAAAAATTTTCAAGGGATTTTTTTGCCATTTAGTTTTTAAAATAAATTCCGGCCTTTTGGGGTATGAGATATATGATATAAAGTAGCTCTTTTCCAAAAATGAGCTCATTCAGACTTAAATTAACCACGTTATGGTCATTTCAATATATGGGTTTTTTGGACTAAAACAGCTATAACTGGAGTTCTATAACTCCAATGGACACGAAATTTAAATCGGAGTTTCACATTAATACGTGTAAGATTATGCCAAGAGTTGGGAATTTTTGGAGTTAAGCATGATGGGGCTAATTTCTTAAGCTATGAACTAAAAACGTATTTTTGAAAAATACTAAAGGGAGTTGAAAAATTACAGAAAAATTATTTTTGTGTATAGAATATATGTATATATGTTTGGCCAAAGAATAGAAAAATAGCAATTTGAATTTTATTTTTGTGAAAAGAGTTAATGAATCCAGACTTGCTTTACTGAAAGACAGTTGAATCCAGATTGCTGGATTGGATAACAGTTTACTGGATTGAATGATTAGTGAATCCAAGTTGCTGGATTGGAAGTTAGATGAATCCAGTTTGCTGAATTTGAAATTTGTTTACTAAATTGAATGATTAGTGAATCCAAGTTGTTGGATTGAAGTTAGATGAATCCAGTTTGCTGGATTGGAAAACTGTTTACTAAATTGAAGAGTAGTTGAATTCAGCTTGCTAGATTAGTCAATCCAGGTTTCTAGATTGATACGTTTGAATAATCTTACTGGATTATAAATAAGAACTTATACTATAAAAGATCAAAGTGTTAAATCATAATGTATGTGGTATAGTGATTGAAAAAAAATTCAAAGAACAATAATAATACTGATATGTGAGAATGATATCTAATATTTGATTATGTGGTTAAGTGTTAGCCAATTTGCTTATAAGTAGTAGTATTATGAGATATATTATGATATATTAATCGAAAGATCAATTATAGGTCTTTTCACTAAGAAGTAAACTAAATTGTGTAGCAGTAGACTGCAGTAGAGGCGAGTTCTCTAAGTCAAACTTGAGTTATTATTTTCAAAGCATGTTATTGAATAATTATCCGTTTATTATTCACATCTATACTGGTTATTGATACTCGCACTTGGTGCAATTAAATTCTTGTTCTATTATTATTATTGAACTATGAATTAGTTAAAGTACTTTCATTTATGAACTGTTTAAGATATGGATCTATGCTAATTGTATCAGCTAGATCAAATATGTTTAAATTTGTTAAATCAAATATGTTATAAAAGTTATTCTTCACCAATTGATTTGGTAAGGACTAAAGACTGAGAAAAAGAACAATTTAATTAAATCATTATTTGAAAACAATTATTGCTCGTATATTAAGTGTTTATGAATAATACACTGGGTATGAAAAGATGATCCCCTTGATTATCAAAACTTATTAAAAGGACCAGTTTAAATACTAAAAACCTTAGCATAAGTTCATGGTCATTATGACCACTCAACATCTATTATTCAATTATTTGAATATTTAAGTTATCAAGACTTAATTCATGTTCTTTCACAATTGATTTCTATTGTTGAACATTGAACGATAAATTCCTTACTAATCATGATATATCTACCTTGTATTTAAACTTACTAAGAAAATTTGTTGCTTACCCTTGCTATATCATGACATTTATTTCAGCTAAGCCAGACACGTCTAAGAAGGACAAATGCAAAGGAAAATTACAGGAATTGATACTGAGAATGTTTATGTATTATATTATGTACATTGGTATTGTAAACCTTTTGTGTTACTAAGATTAACTTAAGTAAGGTATGTTTAAGTTAAGGTTAATAGACCTTGGGATATTATTGTAAGACTTTATTATAATGAATAATGTATGTTTATTATTCCACAATAATTTATAGAATGTTTATGATGATGATGGATCGTGAGAACCAAACCCGAGGTTAGAGAACCCAGATTTGGGGGAGTCACAAATTGTCTAGGCGACTTGTTACGGAAAAATACCACCTTTAACTTCTTCAGAGTCATAAGGTTTATACATTTCCTATGGTAAACAATTATTGCTCCATGGTTAAATAATCAATCCATTCCTAGGATCACATCAAACTCCCCAAGTTAAATTGGAATTAAATCCACCGAAATTACACGACCCTGAATATTTATACGATAATTTTTGTGCACGAACTTAGCAGGGATCACCTCTTTATTTGCGACTTCTATATTTATAGAATACTCTAATTCTTCTCTAGGAAAATTCAACTTCCTAGAAAATTCATCGGATGTAAATGAATAAGTAGCTCCCGAATCAAATAATACGTAAGTATTTATATCGTTAATCAAAATGATACCTGACACCACATCATTTTATTGCACAACATCCTGCATTGTCATATTGAACGTTCGAGCGGTTGGTCATGTCGGAAGCATTGATCCTGTGATGGTCAGCTTGCCACTGCTGTTATTTCCTCTACCCCCGCTCACTTCTCCTGCCACTTTCTTTGGGCAATCTCAAGCCATATGTTCTTTTAATCCACATATAAAACATGCACCCTTCTCTAGACTAGGGCAGTTCAGTGTGATATGGCCATCCAAACCGCAATTATAACATACCTTATTTCCCTTCAAGCAAATGATTACATAATTCTTTCCACAGTTAAACACACCTCTACCCTCTTTTTTAGATTAACTTACTGATTCCCAGCGGTGATACTACTGTTCCACTTTCTTTTCTATGCATTTCCACCATGGCTATCTCCTTCCTTATGTTCTCCTTCATCTTTCTTCTTCTTTTGCTCCTAATTATATTACGTCAGTGCATCACTTCCTCCTTTTGCGATAATCTCTTTCTCCAGCAATGTTGGGAATAAGTTGAGGTGAAACATCAAAACTCGAATATACAACTAGGGTTTCAATCCATGTTCGAACCTTCTCGCTTTTCTCTCGTCAATATTAACTTAATATGGCACGATCCTCGCCAATTCATTAAATTTCACGGCATACTCTGGCATTGACATCTCTCCAGGCTTAAGTTCTAAAAACTGAACTTCCATCTGATTCTGCAAGCTAGGCGGGAAGTATGTCTCGAAAAACATTTCTTTAAACCTTTCCCACTGAATCACTCCTTGACCACCTCTGCATTTATTAGCTTAGCATAGTAACTTGCTTCTGCCTTTAGCATGAAAGTTGCGAACGTAGTCTTTTGTTCTTTATTAATCCTAGCGACTTCAAAAGCACTTTCTTCATCTCCATAATCCATGTTTGAGCTTCAACCGGATTGATAGACCCTTAAAACAAGTGATCCTTAGACTTGAGATCATCATAGTATATATCTTGTGTATGATAAGTTATACTTTGACATATTCCTTAAGACCCTTAGGGTATATTCAAAGGTATACTTGGGTATAATAAGTTGTACATGGAGATAATGAATGATCAATAAAGAATCTACTACTTCTAGTAAAAAGAGAGAATGTCCTATGTGATTCGATAAATGACAACACAGTAGTCCTTGGCCAAGTAAGAATGAAATTAGAAAGGAGTTTCTAAGTTACATTATTTGAAGTTGTGCATTTGAGAATCGAAATATGTAGAATTAAATAAAATAAGACTTGACAGTAATTCCATGTCCTATATTTAATTAGGACATTGTATGGTAGAATAATTGAATTGTATGGTAACTATTTACTCAAGAGTTCTTTTTATGATTAATGTTAAAATCTATATTATCTGGAAAAGTCGTTGATCACTAAGGAGGGTTATCCTTATTGTAGAATAAATGCTATTTATTTAAATGAATTAAATAGTTTAATTAATTTATTTAAATAAGATTAGAATTGTTCTAATTGATTTATTCATAACCAGTTTAATATGGGGAACCTAAAGGGTCACATCGCAAAAGGAAAAATATTTATTTATGAAGTAAATGGCATAATCATAATAATAAGTTAAGTGTATTTAATTTAATCTATGGTGATAAAAATCAAATAGCTTAATATTTATTATTTAATATTTTAAAAATATTAAATATAAATTAATAAGAGGAGTCTTATTATTATTATTACTACTACTATTACTATTATTATTATTTAATTCCTAAAGGAGTTTGGAAATTAATTAATAAAAGTACTCTCATGAAATCCTAATTGGATTAAGAGCCTAATTAAATAGAGGAGTTTAATTAATTAAAATAAAAAGTTATTCCTAAATTTTTTTAGAAGGGTTACCTACATCTATAAATAAGAGGAGACTTATTTTGATTTTGGGATAATGATACTTCCAAGAGTTGGGAGAGTACTGACATATTCTATAGAACTAGAAATTAACTAGGGTTTTGTCAAACACCCATCTTTTTGAATATTTGTTCTTTTTTGGTGGATCACCTCTAAAGGCCAAACACTTTGGTGGCTAACGTTGATCAAATGAATGAATCAAACCTAGTGAATTCAAGTTGAACATGAAAATGAATTGGAGGTGAACTCGTACCTAAGGAAGCTAGTTTCTACAAGGGTATGAATCTGATCTCCATCTTTTTCTATTGAATTGATAATTGAGCACAAAGTATGATCATAGTTATAATTTGTATGCAAATTTGAAATTTTGTTTTATCACTTTTCTGCACCAGCCTTTTATGTAATTTGATTGCATGATTGCGATATATACAAACATAAAATATATAAGGTCGGACTGGTTCTTCGGAACCTTTATTTGAAGCTTTCCTAGGGAATCAGGAGCACTGTTATGGCGATATATGGTCAAACAATTCTTCGGAACCTCTATTTAAAGCCTCCCTAGAGGTTTGGGAGCAATATCCTGAAAGGATAAATGTTCTTCAGGAAGGACAAGAATTCTCCCAAAAGGATAAACGTTCTAGGGAGGAAAAATGTTCTCCCAAAAGGATAAATGTTCTTCAGAAAGGATAAACGTTTTCCAGAAAGGATAAACATTCTTTCGAAAGGAAAACATTTTTCAGGAAGAACTTAGTGCTCCCTCAAAAGGATAACATTCTTTGGGAAGGACATAACGTTCTCCCAAAAGGATAACGTTTTTCGGGAAGGACTTAACGTTCTCTCGAAAGGACAATATTCCACGAGAAGGTCTTACATTCTCCCGAAAAGACAAAGTACTTCAGGAAAGACTTAGAATCGAACAAAGTTTTTCGGGAAGGACTAACATTCTTCCAAAAAAATAACATTCTTCGGGAAGGATTTGACGTTTTCCGATTGGAAAACCTTCTTCGACAAGGAATTAACGTTCTCCCGAATAGACTAAGCATTCATAGGACTAAACGTCCATCAGACAATCATTCCTCGCTGGTAATAAGGTCGGGCGATTCTTCAAAACCTCTATTTATATACTTCTATAGGGGTCGGGATGACTATTATGGCGATATAAGATCAGATCAAAGCCTCCCATAAGGGTTGGGATGACTATTATGGTGGTATAAAGTTGTTTGGTGATATAAGGTTAGATCAAAACCTCCCTAGCATTCGGGAACATTCCTTTAATGTAATAAGGCAGAAACGAACATAACAGAATGAAATAAGGAAGACAAACAAGGATGATATAAGGATATGGGAGACAAAAGGCAAACATCTTATAGAGATCGAGAAATAGTTTACTTAAAACTCACTCGATGACATCGGAAGAATGAATCCTCACTTGGCCGTCGATACAGTAGCATTAATTTTTGACGAAAGCTTATAAAGGATATCTTGATCAATCTACTAAAAGACTTGTCATTCGCGTATGAGCGGGGTAGAAAATTTCATAGGAACTGAGGAGGTTACGACATGTAGTTAGAGGTTTATACGGAGTTTCAATAAAACATTAGTAAGGTGGTTTCTTGAGTAGTGGAGTTGAGTCTATTCTTCTTAGGTGGCCGGCTGCGAATGAAAATTGAAGGACATACATTGGCGTGGTTTGTCATAGAGTGAATATTTTTCAAGAGGATTGGGTTCAAGAGTAACTGGGTAAAAATAATTATTATCATATTGGATTTTTTACTTAGACGGTTCTTCGATTGTGTAGGAAGTTAGTGGTGTTTTCAGTTTGGGATTCTAAAGGTAATGAGAGTGGATAACTAATTACAGATTCAATGATCGGTTAGCTCTTGATGGTTCTAAACATTCAACAATAGAATAGGCTCTTATATTGGTGGAGTTCGGATGAATCACTTTAGGGAGATATATTAGGCTCAATTCAGATTTATTGAACGATTTGTAGGTTAGGGATCAATAGTGGTTAGAGGAAGGGAGGCATGTTCGGCTTGAAACCCAGAAGTTGGGAATTTTTCTTTGGCTTGGTGTACGGGAAGTAGTTCAGGTGGGGTCAGCTGAGTTAGTGGAAAAATGTTTGATTATGTTTGGGAAGTAGCTTTTGCAAAATTTTAGCGTTTGACTTTTCAGAGTTTATGTTTTTCGGCGTTAGATATTTTGAAAACATCTCTCTTATTAGTATTTTAAAGATCGGCAATGTTGCTGGATGTGTTTTGTTTGGATTTTTGAAATAGACTAAGATGGTTCAGGATGGGGTTTGATGGTTTTAAAAATATTACAGAAGGATTTGATGACTTCAGCATTAGTAAAGAAAGCTTCGGTGATTTCAGTAGTTTCAGCAGTTTTGCTTCGTCCAATTAGTATTACATTTCTAGTGCTACTCCCTTATTTTAAATTCTTGTAAGTAAGAGAGTGGGGGAAAATGTTGTGGCGTGATTTTGTGGGCCTCAGATGATTCGGTTATGCGTATCCCATGTGGAAGTATACTTTTGTCAAGAGACTTGGCGCTTAGGGAATCTTCATTCCTAATTTTATTAAAATTCTAATTTTTCAGGAAATAGTCAGGATTATGTTTGATTTCCTTTTTTTTTTAAAGAGATAGACTCCTATCCTAGTATGGTAATTACTATGATAATGAATTTTATCCCAAGTCGGGGATAGCGCAATAAATGTGGTGTGATCAATTATAAATATAAGACTATACCCTATTTCACAGGTACAACATATTATTTACTTTTACACACTAGAGCAATTATATTGGCATATACTGATTCTCACACCGGAGCTATTGTAAGACCTCAGAATTTATGAAATAAAAGTATTCAATTTTCTTATAATTATTATTCTATTTAGTAAATGGTTAAATTGATAAAAGGTTAAATTTAATGGTGATATGTGAAAATTTTTCAAAGTAAGAAAGTAGTCATAAAATAATCGGTGATAAAAGTACAATAATACGCATGGTTGCATAGTAGCATACGGTATTAATTATTGATACTTACGTAAGAAGTCACTAAGTTATATTCAATTATTGCAACAGTAGTTGTTGCATAGTATCTCATATTATTGATTCAATTATTGTCATATTATTATCTACACAATATTTTATATTATTAAATCAATAATTGAGACGACAAAGTTATTCATAATATTATATTTATTATTGACAATGTCTAGAAAGTTCTGTCGAAGAAAGGGGATTGGTCAGCTAATTGCGCGTCAATAAGTAAAAGTCCTTATCGAAAAGTCCCCTTCTTTCCAGGGAATGATCTGGTTGTTAATATTGTGAGTTATAATATTAATGACGAATGTTATTAAAAATTGAATTTGAGTTCGAAGTTGAATTTGGAGACGCGGACGAGATATTTGAGTCCGGGATGATGAAATTAGTAAAAATAGACTATAAACACAAAATTTGGCAGGGTTACTTTTTGGTCAAAAAGTCAATAGTTAACTTTTTCAGAAAAAGTTAAACTTCAAAATTTTCAAAGATAAAATTGTTGATAAAAATATTTTCATTGTGTTGGAATTATTAGTGTTAGTGGAATCGATATTTATTTCAATAATAGTTAGTTTTTGGATGTTAAATTGACCAAACGGGTAATTAATCGGATAAATGAATAATTAATTGCTATTGGTTCACATTCAAATTACTGTTGGTTCACATGCATGGATCTATTATTTCACATGCATGTACTATTAGGGGAGGTTGTGCAAGATTGATAATACTCGAATGACTAAATTAAAAATTGGGGCAAAGACGAAGGTACTAAATTGTAATAATTTGAGCCCCTAAATGTGTAATTATCGAAACTATATTTTTCTATAAATAGAAGTTCATTTCTTCTTTCATTCTCACCAATTCACTAAGACTCACAAGAGCAACTATAGAGAGAAAAGCTATAAAGAGGAAAAAGAAGAGTATTTTACTACTTCACTATTGCAGTATCCCATCTTCTACTAAGGTAAGGGATGTTATTTATTTCTTATCCGTAAGGGTTATTATTTCTTGTTATTCAGTCGGCACTACAAAAAAATGGGGCTTCAGCAACAACTGATTTTTGTTGCTAAAGGTGCCAAATTTCGTTGCTAAAAGGTTTTGGCAACAACTTTACTGTCGTTGCGTCTTTCGTTGTGCAATGAGCGTTGCTAATTGTTCTGCAACGTACGTATTTTTTTTCGTTGCCAAAAGTAATACATTTTGCAATGAAATTTGGCTTTCGTACAGAGACATTGATCCTTTAGCAACAAAATATATTGTTTCATAATAATTAAAATGTCGTTGCTAAAAACCTCATTTCAGTTGCAAAAGCCTGCGAATTGGCAACGAAATGAACTCTTTTTTTTTTGCAACGACCATGCATTTTCATTGCAATTAACACCATTTTGTAACGACATTTTTCGTTGTAGTAAATTATGAAAAATGTTGCCTAAGCTTACTTTCGTTGCCGAATGTAAACTTTTTAGCAATGATTTTCGTTGCTGATTATATTATTTGGCAACGACATTATGCTGAATCAGCAACAAAAATGTTTGTTGCTGGTTATTTTTTAATAGCAACGAAAGTCGTCGATTAGCAACAACATTATATGTTGTCGTTTCTTTATATGTGCAATGAAAGCTGATATGATATGCAACGATAAAAAATGTTGCCTTTTATTTTAGTATTAGCAACAATATCCTCTCCGTTGTTATTAGGTTAATTTTTCGTTTCCAAATATTATATTTTTAATGCCATTAGCAACAAAATTTTTTTGCGAAATGTATAAAAAATTATTGCTATATTAAAACTTTTTCAATGCTTTGGTAACGAAATATATTGTTGCCAAATCAAAATTTGACATTCTTTTTGTATACCTGACTGGCTCAATGTCCCTATATCAAATAATGGCAAAAAAAACAAAAAACTAAAATATTATTAACGTAATAAAATCATCCTCTACATAATCATTCATTATCTTTATAATTAACCATCTAAAGCTACCACAGTTCTTCAATCAAAGTATATATCTACATATATAGAGAAAGTACACTTCATAATTTCGTCCCTTGTCTTCCGTAAACGTAGCACGAAAATTTGATACCCAGTATTGTAAGGCAGGTTGTAGAACCAGTCTTCCTGCACATTTAAAAATAATAGCAAATCAGGAAAATGAAGCAAATAGGTCATCAGATGCACTTAGTGCCAAAATCAATACACAAAGACAATAGAGTTGCTACATGGTACAATGTCAAGGCTTGGCTCCTATTTCATAATACTTTAGAATACCACCAATTTCTTATTCAATTTGAGTGACTAAACAATAAATATGGTTGGTACATCAATGCATAATCACTCTCCAACATGGCTATAGCACAAGTTAGAACAAGTACTCCACTTTCCATTGCCAAAAATATTTTCCATCATTGCATTCAATTTAATAAGGGGATGGGTTATCTTCAAAAAGCATGCAAAAATACTTGAAAAATGATATCTTGTGAAAAGAATTTATGAGCTGAAGATTGAGACTACACACCGTACATGAGAATCATAGCCGTTGTTGCGATTATCAGCCATCACAAAAATTGAGTTTTCTGGTAGACGCTGCACCACAGTATAAAAGCATCAGTTTCATAATCAATATTGGTTGGCCAGTAACAGTTCATTCCTATAAAAATCATCTACATCATGCTTCCACTGGTGCTTGCCCTTTTACAACATATATAGGCTAAAATCCTAGGCCACTTATAATTTAAAAAGTTTTATGTATGCACATTTTTCAAATTTTGATACAGAATAGAAAAAGAACAAGAAAATAAATGGGGAGTTGGAAGTATAGTGAAATTGCACATACAACTGGTGTCATTTCATATTAGGTGCTTCAAGAATGAAATCTTCTTCCTTCATGAACCTGAAACGTAACAGATTATACAAAAACCATGACTACCAAGACATATTATAGGGTGGAAAAAATATATAGATAAGAAAGAACATTGTCACATTATCTGCGCCTATCAAAAACTAACATATATTATAGTTTATATGGTAGAATAAATATTCACCCCAAGATGTGTTTAGCATCAAGCTCAATATTAACCTCAGTTTGGTTCTTTAGAAATAGAAATCTACATTCTAGAAGTGAAGCAAAACTTACATCCTCCCATTTAGAATTTTCCATTCGAAGGTATAATGATAATATGATACAGCCAGGTCTGATGTAGCTTTCAATATCCGTAGGATTGTGCTTTAACCAGTCCAGAATTTGAAAAAAGTTATAAATTTGATAGCATTATACATTCACTAAAGGAGATCATAAAACTTCGGTCAAATAGGTTAGCTTCCCATAAATATTGACATACCTGACTTCGCAAGACGAGGGAATTCACTAGGATCTTTTGCAAAAAGTTTGAAAACAATACGATTAGTACGACTCTGAAATCAGTCAAAAACATATTTAGTTAAGATAAATATCCTTTTAAGGCCAAATTCAAATGACAAAGGAATAATTAATCTTCAAAGAAGTATATAACAATACTTTTGGCCATCTCATGTAGCACTACACCAACTGACCAAGGTGTTTTTGTACAAAAAGAAAAACAATTATACATAACAAACGAAACTAAACATAACCCGATTCCTATAAAATTCATGATACGGAACTTAAATTATAAGAGAAACACAAAATACAGGAAAAATATGTTGGAAATGGGTTTGATAAAATATATATTTGTGTTCAAATCCATTAAGAATTGAATGAGAAAATTGACGGACCGGACCGGGTCGGGTCGGGTCATGTTATATATATATATATATCAAAATCTGTTTAATTAATTATCAGATTTTTTATTAAGTTATATATCAAGGAAAATAAAAAAAAATAATAAAATAATAATAATAATAAAAAAAAACCTCCAACAGTAACGGTAATAAACCGCCAATTGTTCCTATATATTGGGTCTTGGTGCGTATTGGTCTTAATAAGTATTATCACAAAGATATTTTTTAATAGCAGTATTCTGTGATATCAATTCTCTCCCTCCCATTCTTACTGCAAGTCATCCAAGCAACAAGTTGTGTAGTAAGTTTATTATTTTAATCATTTATAAATTTGTTTCATGCATGCATCATTACTTAGTACAGTACATATCATTAATATTGGTTCTAAATGTTCTTAATTTTGAAGTGCTTCTAATTAAGAACTGAAAATCCGTTTTATCTTGGGAAGCAATTATTCATTAATCCTTAGCACCTGTGAGGGAATAAATTTGCTTTAAGGAGACTTTGTGAATTCAAAGGACTCAGATTTATATTCATCATTTTACAAGTTATTTATGTTCTGCATAATTTATTATTATTATATTTATATGCATTATTAAATAATACTATATATTACAGATAACAAAATATTGACTAAAAAACTTGATCATACAAAACATTTCAACTTTCTTTTTTTAATTTGATGATTGTGGAACCCACCGCTACTACCCCGTAGGGTGTGGAGTCTGTGGACTAGATAAACAACCGAAAACACCCAATACTGCACCTACCAAGCAAATTGGGTAATCCCATAGTAAACTATGTGCAAGTGGTCACAAGAAGATCATTATCTTTACAGAAAATTGAACCCATGACTATTGCCTTGAAAGGAAATTACCCACTCACTTGAAGTCATATCCATCCAATTGCTACATAACTTTAGGAATCATACTGAGAAAAAACATTGTAACATTAACGAGCAGCACCTTCAAGTCAACAACCAAATCCATTTGTTACAAATGGTGACAGATATTAGGATCGTAGGACAATGAAGCAAATACTTAAGTCATAAAATGGTATGATATATTATTTAAAAAATTATTTGCATATGTAATGTATACTTCAGGGAATACTGATAATGATTTTACACCAATTTAAAAAAAATACTAACCAAGAAGGCTCAATGTTCTTACATTAATCTAATATGGAAAATGATATAATTATAATAATTCAATATAGTTAGTTATCATGACCTCTTGATTTAAAAATAACAATGAAGCAGTAATAATAAGATTAGTTGTAATGTAGTCACTCCTTGCACATACAGATAATTCCCAATTAATTCTTTTCCTAAAAGATTTTCTAAAATCAAATGAAAGACATGCTTTTGTTTATTAGTGTAATATGTGAATCTCTGAAAGTGGGCAAGAACCTATTACATAATTCATATCATGTCACCTTTTGTTGACAAAGTTGTACTTCTTAACTTCTTGGTGTAAGTGAAAAGAATGATGGGGGTAGTTGATACTATATCCATCTAATTATAACATGTAACAGGTAAACAACTAACCTTCTTGCAAGGAATAGTGGGAAGCATGCTATGTAAAAGGAGATAACACTAGTGCAATAAATAAACCATTATTTATGCATCGTGGGTTCTCAAAGAGTAACAGCAGAAAATAAGGTATATGCAATTTGCATTCTCATTGCCGAGTGCATCTACATATTAAAGAAATACTTGTGGATAAAGTTTCAGGGTCTGGTCCACATTTTAGGTAATTGAATGGACCGAAGCAGAAGTTAGCATGAAATGCAGAACATACACATTGAAAGATACACAAATACCTCATTATTATGGCAGACGGAAGTCGCGAATCACCCAATAATGACGACAACCAAATCCATTTGTTACAAATGGTGACAGATATTAGGATCGTAGGACAATGAAGCAAATACTTAAGTCATAAAATGGTATGATATATTATTTAAAAAATTATTTGCATATGTAATGTATACTTCAGGGAATACTGATAATGATTTTACACCAATTTAAAAAAAATACTAACCAAGAAGGCTCAATGTTCTTACATTAATCTAATATGGAAAATGATATAATTATAATAATTCAATATAGTTAGTTATCAAGACCTCTTGATTTAAAAATAACAATGAAGCAGTAATAATAAGATTAGTTGTAATGTAGTCACTCCTTGCACATACAGATAATTCCCAATTAATTCTTTTCCTAAAAGATTTTCTAAAATCAAATGAAAGACATGCTTTTGTTTATTAGTGTAATATGTGAATCTCTGAAAGTGGGCAAGATCCTATTACATAATTCATATCATGTCACCTTTTGTTGACAAAGTTGTACTTCTTAACTTCTTGGTGTAAGTGAAAAGAATGATGGGGGTAGTTGATACTATATCCATCTAATTATAACATGTAACAGGTAAACAACTAACCTTCTTGCAAGGAATAGTGGGAAGCATGCTATGTAAAAGGAGATAACACTAGTGCAATAAATAAACCATTATTTATGCATCGTGGGTTCTCAAAGAGTAACAGCAGAAAATAAGGTATATGCAATTTGCATTCTCATTGCCGAGTGCATCTACATATTAAAGAAATACTTGTGGATAAAGTTTCAGGGTCTGGTCCACATTTTAAGTAATTGAATGGACCAAAGCAGAAGTTAGCATGAAATGCAGAACATACACATTGAAAGATACACAAATACCTCATTATTATGGTAGACGGAAGTCGCGAATCACCCAATAATGACGAAAAGAATTACCTGAGCAATCATAAACTCAAAGTTGCTCTTAAACTGACTTCTCAGTTTATTTTCAGGTACATCCATAAGCTTCTCCGTATTACCATTGCTGATTCTAGATCCGATAGCAATCAAAGTTGTGGTATCAAAATTTATGAGATCAGAATTGCTTGAAAAGTCTCCTGCTAAAGCAAACCATACATCCAACAAGGATAAGCTTAATTGTGAAATCTGACTTTGAGCAGTTTTCACACTTCTAGATAGTCCAAAGACTGAAAAGCCACAATGTAGATCAGTTAGAATGTAGAATTGATCATTTAATTATATTAAATTTCTTATGTATTTACTCTATCAATTTTTAGACAACTTAAAAAGGAGAAATCATAAACAAACAGCAATTAAGAAAGCCAGTCTTGAACTTAAAATGTAAGACCAAAAATTAGATAATAAAATTATTTACAAATCCATGTCCCTAGATTATTTTACTTAGGCCGAAAGGGACTATCATATCATCGTGGGTCTCATTACAAATAATTCAGCTCCAAAAACTTCAGGTCAATTTCAAAATACAAAAAAAATAAATTGCCAAAACTTTTCTTCCTACTTAAGAATACCTCATGCTGAGCTCCCAAAATGACGACAAATATAATTGGTGCAGCTGCATTATGCCTGAACTAAGTAAATCTAAACCCTATTTCAGAGCTATCATGGGTCTATCATTATTTAAGCATGTATAAGAGCTGTATAAGTCACCACATTAGGGGCACAACCATCCCTTACCATTTCATCAAACCAGCTACGAGCCTGCTGAATGAGGCCAGCTTTACAAAAACTATCAATCAAAATTGTGTAAGTATATACATCTGTAACAATGCCATTCTTGTTAAGTTCTTGGAACAATAGGAAAGCCTTGTCTACTTTGGAGGCATTACACAGAAAACTAATAACTTTTGAGTATGTACTAATGTCGGGTATGAAACCTTTACTCATCATTTCACGAATCACTTTATAAGCTTTCTCAAATTTCCCATCCCCACAAAGACATCTAGAAAAATTGTTGATATTGACTTTATTTAATACAACCCCTGCATCAAGCATTTGACTGTAAGTTTTCTCAGCCAAGTCTAGCTCATCTCAGTTAGGTAACTCATTATTGCCACAGATACCACTAATCAATATATTATACACCACATAACCAGGTGGGCAACCACAACTTACTATTTTCTTAAGTAATTTATAGGCATATGTGTGATCTCCTGATCTGCAATAAGCATTAACAAGAGAATTAAATATTTTAGGACTTGGATAACAACCTTCTGTGATCATCATACTAAGAATTCTCTTCCATCTCCCCAACTTCATTTTATTCAAGCACCCACAGAGCAATATTTCATATGTAAATAATTCATAGCTTCTTCAAAAAGTGAAGCTTCACACAATCCAGATATCATTTTAGTGTATATTACAGTATCAGGGATAAACTCTTCCTTCTCAATCAAATCAAGAGCTTCTTTCTTTCCACCTTCCCTTTCTGCAAAGTGAACAAGCAAAACAACCCAACGTATGCCTGTCCATATTAAGACCCAAATCTTTCCATCTCCCTGTGAGCTAGATTCATCGTGTCCAATTTATCTGCCTCTAAAAACACCCGAATCAAAGCATTATACGTCACCCTCGAAGGCTTATACCCAAAATCCTTAAGCCTGCCTAGCTCCTCCATTGCTATTGTTAGAGTTTGTGCCCTAGAGGCTAATTATTTGATATAATTGCTTAACATTTTGATATTATATTTGATTGAATAAATGAATGATTTTATTATGGTTTTATTTACTACATTCTATAAATGTTAACATAATAAAATTCCTTAGAATAGTGATACAAATTATATAGTTTCAAGTATGTGGCTTAAACATGAAATTATATAATTATAATTAGTATCATTATTCTTAAAAGTCCCTAGTCGAGTATCATTGTAGATGGGACAACAATGATGCATTGAGACTAGTATGTGGATTGACTGATGACCAAATTTCATTGGTCATAAATATATGAGATATTAAGTCAATGCATATGTACATATTAGAGAACGATGTACTGGACAGACCCACCATGAGAATTCTACGTGGAATAGTATACAAAGTGTCATTAGCGATTCTCATAGTGACAATGCTGTAATGGTCCTCCGACCAGAAATCACTATATTACTACACGGGAATTTATGTACTTTGATATCATCAAATGTCACCTTTAATAGGGTGGACTATAAAGATGATTATTGGGTACATCATGAATCGTGTGAGGAATATGAATGATCTAGATGGAATTTAACCATCCTATATATTAGGGGTGATATCCATAGGCCTCTTGATTGAGTAGGACTATGAAATGCATCGCCATGCTCAAATAGTGATTTGTTTCATATAGTCTACTCATTGATCAAGAGAACCAAGATTAAATTAGGAAGAGTATGACACATTCCATGACCCGAGTTTAATCTAGGATGTCAAGGTTAAAATGATTAAATTACATTGAAACATTGGTCACGAAAATGTTGAATCGAATCATCGATCTTATTATTACTTGGGTAGCAGTGATGCATTACTAGATGCCGCTCAGTGTTTATAATTTTATAATATGATTTTAAAATTATTGTCAGCATAATAATAACCTATAGGGACACACATAAAACATTATTAAAAGGGGAATTAATTTAAATTGTAAGGATTTAAATATATCAATATGATTGACAGTATTTAAATCACGAATTTAAATTAAAAGGATGATATATATATATATATATATATATATATATATATATATATATATATTCGGATTTTATTTTAATTAGATTAGGGTTTTGATTAATTCCGTTTTATTGCTATATATATATATATATATATATATATATATATATATATATATATATATATGATATATTAGCGTTTTAGGGAAGTTAATCATAACCAAAAACCCTAGCCGCTCTTAGAGAGAGACTAGAAAAAAATTCTGAAAATCCTCATCCTTGGTGGCAAGTATCACAGTTCCTTTTACTACAGATCGTACGGCGGTTCACGAAGCATTCGTGTGGATACCGTAGAGACGCAGTTCGTTTGAATTGAGTTGGAGATTTGATCGCATCGTTTCTAACCACTGAATTAATTATTTTTTGCATGGATCCTGTTTAGGGTTTTGAAATTGGTTTATATTGTTCTATTTCTGCTGTGCATTTCTGTGTCGAAACCCTTCAGTGGTATCAAAGCTACTTGCGAAATGATTAATTCAGATAACGCGTTTAATTATTTTTGATATATTTGATATGTGATGATACAATTTTACCGATCTGAAATTGATTATATTATTTTTGATATATATATGATATATGATGATACAATTTTACCGATCTGAAATTGAGTATATGATATTCTGTAATTGGCATATTCTGGTATTATAAATATCAGTAATAAATATGCATGTATATGAAGTTCTTTTAATTGTATCTTAAATGGCGTAATAACAGTATACAAATTCTGTTCTAATTAGATTAGAGGCATGAAAATTTGATTTAATATGATTAATTGAAACTGTACATATATGATATGTACTGGGTGTATTGTTATTATGAGTTATGATATTCTGTAATTGGCATATTCTGGTATTATAAATATCAGTAATAGATATGCATGTATATGAAGTTCTTTTAATTGTATCTTAAATGGCATAATAACAGTATACAAATTTTGTTCTAATTAGATTAGAGGCATGAAAATTTGACTTAATATGATTAATTGAAACTGGACATATATGATATGTACTGGGTGTATTGTTATTACGAGTATTTTGGTGGATTAAATATATGATTCTGAAATTGTTTTAGAGATTCGTATGGAAATATTCTATAATATAGATCAGCCGGACCACCGCCAGGGGGAGCCCCCCACCCCCCGTCGTAGTGCACGATGGTCGTAACCCCAATATGTTATATATAGTTTTCTTTAATTATATATAAAATGTTATGTGCTTATTGTGATTATGCATGGTGCACAATTATGGCCTTTTGACCCATAGGTTAGTGGTTTTTGGTTTTGAAATACGGTTTGCATGTCGTGCCTTTCTATAAATTCTAATGTAATATTCTCTTCTCATCTAAATCCCCTCGAATGTAACTCGAGGTTTCTTTATGTCATGTAATAATTTATAATCGATGATGATGGAGAGGAGGCACATGTATGAGGAAGATCCAAGGAAGCTACTAGTTTGAGATCTTTTACCACCTTAGATTGACCTTCAATCTTTCATTAGCTTGAAAAGATTGACAGTGGATTGGGTCATAACTGTGACACATTTAATTTTGCACTTTATTTATGCTTGTATGCGATATGATATGATAAATAATGTGTATGCTTAATAAGATTAAAAAATTGGTGAGATCTAAATTTATTTATAAAATCCCTCATTAAATTATTAAGTCTAAATCAGATGCCTTTCAATGAATAACACTCAACAAGACCTTGATCAATATATGTAGGTTTGCCAAAGCAAAGTACCCTATTTATCTAGGTAAGATGCGATAGGATAATTGTGATATCTAAACTGTTAAAATCATTGGGCCCGACTTAACTAAGTTATCTCAATAGAATTGTGGACTTAGAGGCATAGAGTTTGGTTGGTACCATTAGATGGACTAGAAACAAATGTTGTTTACCAAACTATCCAGAGTTATATATGATATAATTGACAAAAGGGTTGTCTACCTAAATAATTGTGTTTTAAGAGATTAGCCAAAGCTAACTTAAGTCATATTGAAATATAGATCTTGGCTCACTAGAAAGATTTAATAGAAAATGCTTTCCGAATTAATGGTAAGGGCTATTAATTTAAATAAAATAGTGGGAGGTATATTTTGAATGTACTATTATCAATTACATAATATCAACTCTACAATTTGACTTATTATTTTGGCACTTATAAATTGTAGATATCAATGGCAAACAACAACAATACAAGTAGTCTTTCACTACGATCAGTCCTTGAGAAGGACAAGCTAAGTGGAATTAATTTCCTTGACTGGAACAAGAACTTGAGGATTGTCCTCAAATAAGAGCACAAGCTATATTTCCTTGATGGGTCCATTCCTACAGCACCAGCTGTCACTGAACCACGTGCGGAGCATAATGCTTACAAGAAGCATCAAGATGATGCTATGGACGTGAGTTGTCTCATACTAGCAACCATGAACGCTAAGCTTCAGAAGCAACATAAGTTGATGTATGCTTATGAGATGATCGATCATCTCAAGAAATTGTCCGAAGGGCATACTCGACAGGAGATGTATGATACAAACAATGCATTATATCACTGCAAGATGGGTGAACGTGATCCAGTTGGTCCACATTTGCTAAAAAAGATTTGGTATATTGAGTACCTTGATAGGTTGGGTTTTCCAATCACTCTGGAAGCCCAAACAGATCTTGTTTTGCAATCCTTGAACATCAGCTACTCTCAATTTGTTATGAATTATCATATGAATGAAATTGAGAAACCCCTTACAAAGTTGTTGAGCATGTTAAGAACTACTGAGAACAACATAAAAAAGGAAGGACTCGCTCCCATAATGATGGTGCATAAGGGGAATGCTAAGGGAAAATGTAAAGGAAAGAAAAAGATAGGATCTAATTCTTGTGCCCAAACTAATTCCAAAACCAAACAGTCTTTAAAACCTAAAGGTGGGGTGCCTAAATAAGGTGATTGTCACTTTTGTGGAAAACCTAGACACTGGAAAAGGAATTATCATGCTTATTTGGAAGAAGTGAAGAAAAAGAAACTAAGTGTGACTTCTGATTTAGGTATATATGTTATAGAAGTCAATTTGTCTACTTCTACATCATGGGTATTGGATACTGGATGTGGTTCTCATAATTGTGTTAATGTGCAGGAACTTCGAAGGAGTAGGACTTTGACAAAAGGAGAGGTTGACCTACGAGTTGGGAATGGAGCAAAAGTTGCTGCACTAGCCGTAGGAACTTATCATTTATCTTTGCCCACTGGGCTAATATTAGAATTAGAGGATTGTTATTATGTGCCTGCTATAAGAAAAAACATTATTTCTGTTTCTTGTTTGGACAAGAAAGGTTTTTCATTTATAATTAAGAACAATCGTTGTTCGTTTTACTTAAATGATATTTGCTATGGTGTTGCACAATTGTTTAACGGTCTTTATATTTTTGATTTAGAAATGCCTATCTATAACATAAATACAAAACGATTTAAATCAAATGATTCAAATCCGACATATCTCTGGCACTGTCGTTTGGGCCATATAAATGAGAAATGCATATCAAAACTCCATAAAGATGGATTTTTCGATTCATTTAATTTTGAATCATATGAAAATGTGAATCTTGTTTATTAGGCAAGATGACTAAAGCCCCTTTCACTGGACACAGTGAACGTGCTAGCGATATATTTAGACTTATACATAGTGATGTATGTGGATCCATGAGTTTGTTAGCAAGAGGTAGGTTTTATTACTTCATTACATTTACTGACGACTTCAGTAGATATGGATATGTGTATCTTATGAGACAAAAATCCGAATCCTTTGAAAAGTTCAAGGAATTCAAGAATGAAGTTCAAAACCAATTTGGTAAAAGCATAAAATCCCTTCGATCCAATCGAGGAGGTGAATACTTAAGCTAAGACTTTGTTGACCTTCTAAAGGAGTGTGGTATTATATCACAGCTCACTCCACCTAGAATACCACAATGGAATGGTGTATCTGAGAGGAGAAATTACACCTTGTTGGACATGGTACGATCAATGATGAGTCATGCAGATCTTCCGATAAGCTTCTGGGGTCATGCCCTAGAGATAGTTGCATTCACACTTAACCGTGTTCCTACAAAGATGGTTCAGAAAACACCATATGAGATGTGGATTGGGAAACGTTCTAGTATGTCGTTCATGAAGATTTGGGGTTGCGAGGAGTTTGTAAAACGTCTGGATTCTGACAAGCTCGGACCCAAATCTGACAAATATAATTTTGTGGGATACCCAAAAGAAACAAAAGGGTATTATTTCTACAAACCTTCTAAGAATAAAATGTTTGTTGCTCAAACTGTTATTTTTCTAGAAGGAGAATTTGTCTCTGAATGAAAAGTGGGAGGAAAGTAGAACTCGAAGAAATTCGAGAACCACAAAATATCATTGAACCTGAGTTGGAACGTGAGCAGGAACCACAAGAAATTGTGGAAAGTGAACCTGCTCAAATTATACAAGGAATTCGTAGATTTGGTAGGACGCGCCACGAGCCCGAGAGATATTATGGATATCTTGTGACTCAAAACGACGATGTGATGCTCATAGATCAGGATGAGCCTGCTTCCTACTAAGAAGCTATGAATGGACCATATTCTGAGAGATGGCTTAAAGCTGTGAGATCTGAAATGGACTCCATGTATACTAACCAAATATGGACTTTGGTTGATCCACCCGAAGGGATAAAAATAATCGGGTGTAAGTGGGTTTTCAAGAAGAAAACTTACATGGATGGTAATGTACAAACCTACAAAGGCCGATTGGTAGCAAAAGGTTACAAGCAGATCTTACTTTCTATTGCTGTTTTTTATGATTACGAAATCTGGCAGATGGATGTCATCAAAACTATTTTCCTTAATAGAAATCTCCTTGAGGATGTGTACATGACACAACCTGAGGGTTTTGTCAATCCAAAGGATGTTGGAAAGGTATGTAAGCTGCAACGATCCATTTATGGATTGAAGCAAGCATCTCGGAGTTGGAATCTTCGATTTGATGAAGTAGTCAATGAGTTTGGCTTTATTAAAAATGAAGATGAACCTTGTGTATATAAGAAGGTTAGTGGGAGTCACATTATATTCCTAATATTATATGTTGATGACATATTAATTATTGGGAATGACATTCCTTCATTACAAGCTGTAAAAATGTGGTTAAGAAAATGTTTCTCCATGAAAGATTTAGGCAATGCACCCTACATTTTAGCAATAAGGATCAATCAAGATAGATCGAGAAACATGCTCGGCCTAAGTTAGAGTACATATATTGATAAAATGCTAAAATGGTTTAGCATACAAGAGGCAAAAAGAGGACACTTACCCATGACTCATGGCGTAAAGATCTCTGGGGCCCAATGTCCTAAATCACAAGATGATGAGGAACGTATGAAAAAGATCCCTTATGCTTCGACACTTGGATCTATAATGTATGTCATGATATGTACTCATCCGGATGTCTCTTATGCTTTGAGCATGACGAGCAGATACCAGTCGAATCCAGGTGAAGGTCACTGTTGGTTGATTTCACAATCAAAGCAAACGTGCAAGTATACACGGTCAACAAGTAATAGAGTGATAAGATAGAGTGTCGATCCCACAGAGAATTTTAATTAATAAATTCCAACTACTAGCACTATATCAATTCAATTTTATTTAAACAACCAATAATTGTGATTTTTCTAATTAAGAAAACTAAATTAAACAATTAAAAGAAATTAATCTAAAATAAAGCAAATAAACAAAATTTTAGTTTTTGATTAAATTCAGATAAATAAGGATTAAGACTCCAATATCCCCAATTATGAATTATAAATCAATTATTCAATTATCCCAATTATTATGTCTACTAAATTGTTAACAGGAATTCTCAAATGCCAAAAGCCCTTTTCCAAGTGATCAATTGCCTTCTATTTAACCCAGATTAATTTTGCTATATTCCTATACAAAATAATTGAATTAAACTCGTTACAATCCCAATTCCTTATGTGTTATATGCGGTAAATAGATATTTCCATTCTATTCACAAACTTAAATATTCACTGTGCAAATAACTAAGTCACATGTCACCATGCCCAATTCTAACCCTAGAATTCCTCTTTAAATTCCTTCTAGAGTAACAAGGTAATTATTGGCCAGATAATTAATCAATCAGCCAAAAGCAAGATGAACAATTCACTTCAACATAAATAATTGGAATAAATCAAATAATTAATTCATAATCATAAAAGGTTCAATTGGAATCTTAATAAAAGAAGTTAGTTCATAATGGAAATCAAAACCAACAATCTTTTGTAAATTATCCTTAATGAATTACACAAATTAAAAGAATAAAGATGAAGAAGAAGAGAAGAAAACTCCAAGTAAATTATTCAAATTCCCCTCTTGCTCCTTGATCAGCCTCCAATTGTGTAGAATTCCACTAATTCAATAGAAATACTCTTTATATACCTCCCTTGTCCAAACACAATCCAATTCCCACTCAATTTTTTCACATAACCACCTCTTTAAAGCCTTTAATGCAAAGTCAACCGTCTGATCCACGTGCGCGTCCCTAGTCAACACCTGACACGGCCCAGCACCCCGGCGCTGAGATTTGTACTGATAATAGCGCCCTGGCGCTAGTAGGCAAAAAATGACTGTTATGCCCTTTTTTAGCTCAAATGCCACCAAATGTTCCTACAGCTCCTAAATCTTCAAATCAAAACATAAACACAGTAAAATGCTACTAAAAAACTCGAGAATACACAAATTTAAGCCCAAGTATATCCAATTCATGGGTATATTACCCAATCATCAAATACCCCTAAACTTAAATCATTGTTTGTCCTCAAGCAACAAAACACAAGACACAAAAACACCTAAACAACCTGCAAACTATCTATATGTTCTTAACTCCAGCAATCCAATAGCACAAATATATTCATTAGGCCTCAAAAAAATCAAAAAAACATGTTAATACATCATGTTACTACAGTTCAATAATATCCCAACAATCAATGAATCTAAATCTGTTATTACTGATATTGTGAGTGTGTGTTCAACAACCATGCTAACCAATGAACAACAAAATATGAAAGATAATAAATTTCTTAATAGACATCATACAGTTTAAACTCGAAAACTCATCAAATAAACTTGATTCAACTGAAATTAAACAATCACTGAAGTCCAAGGGTCAAAAAGGAATACTTATGCTTTTTTACAATATAGGGGCTTTTTTGCACTTTTCCCGCTTTATTATATTTGTTCTTTTCTTTCTTTTTTTTTCTCATGACTATGCATTGTCTTATTCCCTTAGGCATTTCAGTTCTACCTTAACGAGCTTTCGACCAACGATTCCTAAGCCATTAAGACCTTAGGGCGCTAGGTGTAGAGACAATCCCCTCGGGCTTACTTACTCAAGTAACAAAGGCCACAAAACTAGACAAGCATGCCACGGTGTTTATTATTATTATTTTTTTCTTTTCTTCAAAGCTTATATACTCCAAATATTTTTCCCCCAAACTTGTGTTCATATCTAAATTCAGTCTCCACTAGCTATTTAAATTGTTCATTCATTTCACTAGAATTCATCCTTTAGAACTCTATTATTTATCCATTTAAACTATCATAGCCGACACGGTCATTTTTCAAAACGTGTTATCCTTATAATATCAGTGTCAAACACATGAAGATTTAAATCATATCAAGAAAATAATATCACTAGCTTAACAATTCTTACTAGCCTTATTCATGCAATTTTAATTTCATCATTGGTCCCAAACATACATACTATCAAAGGCTAGAATTAACATGCAATCCTAAAATGCAACACTAGATCACAATAATACAAAAAAAAATCCAAACATACCATTAACAATCTAATAATGCAAATAAAAATAAATTACCCCCAAACTTATCTAGAGCAATGTCCTCATGCAAAACATATAGCAAAAATAAAACTGAGGACTTTCCTGACGAGCTTATGCCTCGGGTGGAACATCGTCATCCTCGCTCATCTCTAGATTGGAAGGGGGAAATACTGGAAGAATTGGGGCAGTGGGGAATTGACTGAGATTAACACCCGGGAACAACTGGGCGTTCATGACATTCTAAACTGCAAACTGTTCGACCAAATATTTATAGATCACATCTTGGCATTCAAGCATGCGGAATTTTGAGCTTCGAGATTGTAGAACCATCCATCTATTTCACGCTGGACTGCTTCTGGAACCACACCACGATGAGTTGCCGACGAAGGACCATAAGTAGGTAGAGCCTGAGATGGTGGAGCTTGAGAAGCTTCAACTTGGGGAATTATGGAACCCAATCCCCTAGGGTGGTTCTCTCCACCCGTCCACACTTTATACCTGCTTATCAACTTGTGGTCCAAAACTGACATGGGCATTTGAATCATCTCATCGAATTTCCATTTTACCCCAAACTTAGCACATAATACCCAAATGAGGGATGGATGGGGTAAACCTCATGTGGTTCCTCCTTGTGACACTCTGAGAATAAACTGCTAGATAAGGTGGCCAACATCTATCTTGAAGCCATTAATTATTGAGTATAACAGCACCGCCCTCTCTCTGGTGACATGACTCACATGTGCGCATGGCACTAGTTTGGCGTAGATAAAAGCGTACCATGCCTTCCTGTATAAACTCGGGTTGGAAAACGGGAAAGTTATGTTACCACGTTCATGCACTGTCCATGTGGTGCCCGGTTGACAAAGTTCTCGAATTATCTTTTGATAGTCCGGTCCGTCACTCACAAGACTCGCATACTCGTCATGCAGTCCTTCTAGTGGTAGTTAATAGCATCCATTAATGTCTTCGTCCCCAATTTCAACAGTTTTGCCCTGTACAAACACCCCATAATGATAGTTCTCGGGCACGTTGGCGTAGAACTCCTTTACAACTGCAATCACGGCTGGATCGGGCTGCTCGGTGAGTGTGAACCAATTCCACTCAGCTATCATGACCGCTATGTCCCCATCTTTGGATTGATCAGGCCTTAAACCGCGTTCGAGGACCAATGAGTGAGTAGACATACAGTTATATCGTTCTTAAGCCGTTGCACTGACAAAACGTTGGCTGTCAAATTTTTGGGGGTGGAGTCGAGGCGGACCCTGAACCTTTACCACATTGTCTCTTGGATGCCATTTTTCAATTCTGCAAGAATTTGCATCATTAAGTATTAAAGTTAGGCAAAAATCGAAGAGGAACATAATTACAACTATCCCTACCCCCAAATGTTCACATAAGTGCATGGTGAGTACATGTTGGATTAGTAGGAGCCATATATGCACGGAGAAATTGTATCAAGTAGCCACATTGCAGAGCATATGGTCAAAGGAATTCATGATATGCCCAAAAATAAAGAATTTGACGTGTAATAAATATATGGCAATCAAAGGCATACTATCGTGACATGAATAACGCAACACGTTGATATCGGAAACTCAGATGAGCCTGTAAAATACTAAACAAAGATCGCCACAGAATTAGAGAAAGAGATATACATGGCTCAAGAAGTAAAATTTCAATTAAAGTTCATTGAGGCAATATACGCCAAACACCTTGTAGGCGTGGTGTAAATCTCTATATATTCACAAATAGGGTACATCATGTATACACTCATTCAATCTGCTAGTATCAACATCACCCATATGACCCACTTCAGACTAAACATTGTCCATAAGATTTGATAAATTCAACTGACATGCATAAGTGTAAAAAATTGTATTGATAGTAAGAAGAATTTGGGTATCTAATAATTAAATTGAATGTACTGGATACCTTTAATTCATGGCACGATAGAAGAAGATGTAAGATGAAAGTGGGGGTACACATACCTTTTACATGGAGAGATTTAACGAAACGTAGATATGAAGCGAAAGTGTGTAAATTACCAAGTGAGGATGGAATATGTCGTGCAAAACGTGCAAAAGATATAAGAGATATGAGATATGCAAGTACAGGGATTGATCAATTAGAATTCAAAAAGGTGTAGGATTATAGGGGTTGAAGAGTTTGTGCTAAACACAACTGCTCGTCTGCATAACCGTCCCCAGCGCCGGGGCGCTGGGTTTTTAACTGGACAGAGCAACGGGGCGCTAAGGGTCAGGGATGTCAAGAATCATGCAGCGTCGGGGCGTTGTGGCATGCCTTGTGTGGGACGCCAGGGAGCTAGGGGTCAGGGACTTATGACACGCCTCAGCACCGGGGCACTTAGTTATAGAGGAAAGACAGCGCCGAGGCGCTAAGCAACAGGGCTTGGTGGTAACCCCAAGCGCCGAGGCGCTGAGTTTGTGGGCATTTCAAGCGTCGGGGTGCTGCAAGTTCTTCTTCTCATTTGGCCTTTGAGTGACGCGCCTTGTTCTGAAGTCTTTAGTGCACTGCATAGACATGATATATAGAGACTATTAGGCAAAACTTACACTAACAAGTACTAAACTAATGAAATAGAATAAACAACACATATATTAAATGAAAAAAATAAAACATATTAAGCTAAAATTAATTGGGTTGCCTTCCTAAAGCGCTTGGTTTCAAGTCGTCAGCCCGACTTTGCTGTTGTGCTCAATTGTCATCTGGGTCAGAGAGATACATGACCGTTGATTGACGTTCAATGGGTCCACTCCAGTAATGTTTCACTCATTGACCGTTGACCTTAAATTTGCGTTTTGAATTCGGTTCCTCGACCTCAATGTTTCTGTTTGGTCAGATAGATACAACCTTGAAAGGTCCTGACCAACGTGATTTCAGTTTCCCAGGGAATAAATGTAGTCGAGAGTTGAAAAGAAAGACTTATTGGCCCGGTTCAAATGTTCGATCAAGAATTTTCTTATCATGCCAAGATTTGACTTTCTCCATGTAGAGTTTTACGTTCTCATAGGCATTGAACCGGAATTTGTCTATCTCATCAATTGTAATAACCTCTTTTTACTTGCTGCTTGTAAATCGAAGTTAAGTTTACGAATGGCCCAATGTGCACTGTGCTCTAATTCTACCAGGAGATGACACGCTTTTTCGTAGACCATCCAATAAGGTGACATGCCAATCGGATTCTTATATGCTGTTCGATATGCCCATAGAGAATCGTCAAGCTGCAAAGACCAATCTTTTCATGACAGATTGACCACCTTTTCTAAGATTCACTTGACCTCCCTATTCGAGACCTCCACTTGACCATTGGTTTGGGGATGATATGCGAAAGAAATTTTATTACGAACCCCATACTTTACAAGCAATTTTGTGAACTGCTTATTACAGAAGTGAGTTCCCTCATCACTTATTATCGCCCTTGGCATCCCAAATCGTGTGAAGATGTTTTTCTTTAAGAATCGGAGGACAACGTTGGCATCATTTATGGGTAAAGCTGCGGCTTCTACCCATTTGGAAACATAATCAACCGCCAACAGAATGTACTGATTATTGAGAGATGATGGGAAAGGTCCCAAAAAATCGATTCCCCATACGTCGAACAGTTCTACCTCCAATATTGAGTTGAGTGGCATTTCATTGCGCTTAGAAATATTACCTACGCATTGGCATCAATCACACTTCAGCACAAAGAGGTAAGCATTCTTGAATAAAGAAGGCCAGAAAAATCCTGATTGTAACACCTTGGCTGCTGTACGATCACCGGAATAATGACCTCCGTAATCTGGCGAGTGACAATAACCCAGTATGCTATCCATCTCTTTATGTGGCTCACAACGTCTAATCATTTGATCTGTACAGGCCTTAAACAGAAATGGTTCATCCCAATAATACTACTTCACGTCGTGGAGGAATTTCTTTCGTTGTTGTGAGGTCAAATCCAGTGCTAACACTTTAGCAACCACATAATCAGCATACCATGGTAATATTGGGGTTACGCGAAGAAGTTGTTCATCCAAAAGCTTCTCATTGATCATGAAGTTGTCTTTCTCTTGTACCTCTGCGTTTTCCAACCAAGAAAGATGATCCGCCACCTGATTTTCTGTACCTTTTTTCGTGATGTTGCCCCAATACTGCTCCAACTGCATAGTCGCTGGCGTCGTACATCAATTCGAATGGTAAAGACCAATCAGGCGCCACAATAATTGGAGCAGAGACAAAATTTTTCTTTAATACCTCAAATTCCTTGATACATGACTGATCCATCTTAAAAGGCATGTCTTTCTCCAACAAGGGACATAAGAGTTTTGAAATCTTGGAAAAATCTTTAATGAAGCGTCTGTAGAAACCCGCATGCCCCAAGAAGCTCCGGATTCCCTTCACAGATGATGGAGAAGGTAATTTCTCAATTGTCTCAATCTTCGCTTTTTCCACCTCTAACCCTGCTATAGAAACCTTATGCCCCAGAATAATCCCTTCTTTCACCATAAAATGGCATTTTTCCCAGTTAAGAACCAGATTAGTCTCCACGCATCGTTTCAACACTAAAATCAGATTTTTCAAACATAGATCAAAGCTATCACAGAACAAAGAAAAATCGTCCATAAATACCTCCAAATTCTTCTCTACCATGTCGGAGAAGATCGCCATCATGCACAGTTGAAAGGTTGCCAGCGCATTACATAGACCAAAGGACATACGCCGGAATGCAAATGTACAGTATGGGCATGTAAATGTAGTCTTATCTTGATCCTCTGGTGCTATGGCAATTTGATTATACCTAGAATATCCATCTAAAAGATAGTAGAACTGATGTCCCGCTAGCCTATCTAACATTTGATCAATGAATGGCAAGGGGAAGTGATCCTTTCTAGTGGCTTTATTCAGTTTACGGTAGTCCATACACACTCTCCATCCTGTAACTGTTCTAGTAGGGATGAGCACATTAGCTTCATTCTTCACCACTGTCATTCCCCCTTTCTTTGGTACGCATTGTACAGTACTCACCCAAGAGCTATCTGAGATAGGGTAAATAATGCCAGCATCCAACGACTTTATAATCTCTTTTTTTACCAAATCTTTCATAATGGAGTTTAGCCTTCTTTGCATCTCAATGGTTGGTTTTGCCCCCTCTTCGATTATAATCTTGTGCATATAATAAGATGGACTAATTCCTTGAATATCCGCTATGGTCCACCCAATGCTGTTTTGAACTCACGCAGAACCCATAATAGTTTCTCCTTTTGTGTGTCAGTTAACTCCGTTGAAACAATAACTGGTAGGGTAGCGTCTTTTCCCAAATAAGCATACTGCAGATGGGATGGTAGCGGTTTTAAGTCCAATACCGGTGGCTCTTCTATCGAGGGTTTAAACTTTTTACCTTTCGTTTTGGGCCTCTTAAGGGTGTCGAATGATTGATTGCTTTTTCGGAAGACAGATATTGTATCTAACCATTTGACATACTCCATGTCATCTTCAATATCATATTCGTCCATCCAGAGAAAAATGGATTCTAGTGGGTCCTCTGAATAATTTCCACTGAACTTGTGATTAATCAATTCCTCCATGATATCAACCCGCAAACATTCACCTTTTTCTTTCGGATAAGATATTGACTTAAAAACATTGAAAGTGACCTGTTGATCTTCAACTCGTACCGTCAACTCACCTTTTTGAACGTCAATCAAAGTTCTACCCATTGCTAAAAATGGTCACCCATGAATTATTGGAATTTCGTTATCCACTTCACAATCCAAGATAAAGAAATCCGTGGGGAAGATGAATTTATCCACTTTAATTAAAACATCCTCAACAATACCTCGACGATATGTAACCGATCGATCCGCCAATTGCAAACTTATATTTTTCAGCCGTAGAGCCTGAAGTCCAAACTAGCTGTAGACGAAAAATGGCATCAAATCTATACTGGCCCCCAAATCACATAATGCTCTTCCCGAAAACTAACTTCTAATTTCATATGGTATATTAAAGCTACCTAGATCCTTAAGCTTCGGTGGTAATTTATTCTGAATAATCGCCCTGCATTCTTCAGTCAATGCTACTGTTTCGAACTCACCCAATTTCCTTTTTCTTAACAAAACCTCCTTCATTAACTTAGCGTAACTCGGCATTTGTTCCAAGGCTTCGGCAAAGGAGATGTTGATATGCAGTTTCTTGAAAATGTCCAAGAATTGTAAAAACTGCTTATCCAACTTGGATTTCTGAAACCTTTGCGGATACGGTATGGGAGACATTGTGATGGTTGGTTCCGGATCTTTCTGATCTAAAGTCTCATCTTGACGTTTTCCGGTGTCCACCACTTCCTCAAATTCAATTGATGCCTTGTCCCTTTTTTCCCCATCCTTTACTATCTCTTGCAATTCCTTTCCACTTCATAGAGTTATAGCCTTACAATGATCATCTCTTCCCGGGTTTTTCTCTGTATCGCTCGGAAGTGTTCCAAGTGGTCGGTTATTCAATGCATGTGTTATCTGTCCCACTTGATTTTCTAGATTCTTAATTGACGCACCTTGGCTTTTCATATTCATCTCTACTTGGTTCAATGCTTTATCTTGTTCCTCGTACTTTTTCTCAGACGCTTTAATAAATCTGTCCAAGGTTTCTTCCAAACTTGATTTCCTCTCTAGTTGTTGCTGAGTCAGATTTTAAATCCCGGATGTGTTTTGTTGTTTCGGTGCTTGAGCTTGAGCTTGATTGTTACTCCATGAAAACCCCGGATGATTTCTCCAACCCGGACTATATGTGTTTTGATTCGGGTAAGGTTGGTTAGATCGACTATAGCTCCCTACGAACTGAGCTACTTTAGAATTTATGGCACATTGATCCGTAGCATGACCCCCAGCACATAATTCACAAACCATTGCTACCTGCTATGTGGCTTGTGGACGCCATGCTTCCATTTGCTTAGCCATTGCGGTCACTTGTGCTATTAATGTTGTCATCGCATCTACGTCATACTTTCCCGGTGTTTTCAGAGGATTATACCTAGTCATGGGCCACTGATAGTTGTTGGTGGCCATTGTCTCTAACAGCTGATATGCCTCATCAAAACTCTTAGACATGATCACTCCCCCTGCTGCTGCATCAATACTAGCTCTTGTGGACGCGTTTAATCCATCACAAAATATCCCTAACTGCATCCACTCTGAAATTCCATGGTGTGGGCACTTACGGAGCTTATCCTTAAACCTTTCCCACGCCTCATATAATGATTCTGAATCAAATTGTGCGAAAGTGTGAATATAGTTTCGTAGTTTTGCCGACTTCGCTGGTGGGAAAAACTTAGCTAGAAATTTTTGAGCTAAGTCGTACCAAGTGGTGATTGAGCCAGGAGGCTGAGAATGTAGCCAACTTCACGCTTTGTCTTTCAAGGTAAACGGGAACATCCTCAACCTTGTAGCATCTTCCGATATATTGTTGAATTTGAAGGTGTCGCAAACATCCAAGAAACTTAAGATATGCTCATTCGGATCATCTATCAAACTACCCCCAAACTGACATGTATTTTGAAGCATCTAAATTGATGCCGGTTTAATCTCAAAACTATTTGTATTGATTATCGGCCTCCTAATACTTGACTGTATATCCGTGACATTCGGTATGGCATAGTCCCTAAGTGATTTATGATCATTCCCTGCCATGTTCGCTGGAATTTCTTGTTCTGCCAGTTTTTCTTCCATAGGTGACACTGCACTAGTCGATTGCAATTTCCAGAACTTCATTTCAATATCATCTGTATAAGGAAAAAGTTCCTTTTTGCCCTTGATCTAGTGTGCATACACTCGCGAAGAATTCCTGTAAATACAAGAAGAAAAATAAGTAACATTTAAATTAAGACCGAATTGATTATAACTAATATGGAAATAATACTAATAAAGAATTCCCCGGCAATGGCGCCAAAAACTTGTTGGTTGATTTCACAATCAAAGTGATGAGTGAGTTTTATACACATGAATTGGATACATTCGGGCTTAATTTATTGTTGTTCTCAAGTCTTTTAGGATGTTTTTATGTGTTTGTGTCTATTCAAGCATGTTTTATATTGTTTTGTAGGATTTGGGACAAAAGTTGCATGGATCGACGTTCAGGGTGGCTAGATTCGCATTTTTGGCTTATCATTTACACAGCAGTCACTTCAGAGCCAATTTGACTATAGCTCCGGACATTATTTCGAAACACTTCAAGAATGAAAGGTGTAGATATACTTCTCCTCTTTCAAGAACATCTTGAATCATCTAAATCGGAGTTCGGACGAAGAAGTTATGGCCATTTTCCCAAAGGACGTCGGAGCAGAAAATATCAAGTTTTTGGGCCAGTGCCGGGGCGCTATTTCTAGTGTATTTGGCAGCGCCGGGGCGCTGGGGGGCAGAATCCCAGCGCCGTGCCCAGTGCTGGGGCGCTGGGGAAGGGCCTGGTGATGGCCTGGACGCGTTTTAGGCGAATTTTGACACCTTTTTGACTCCAAATAGGATTGGGTTTGTTCCTAAGCTAAAAATTAGACTTGTAACCTATAAATACATGATGTAAGGCATAAAATAAGGGGAGATTACATAGCTTAGATTAGATATACACTCCATTAGATTAGAACATAACCCTAGTTCTTATTAGTTTTGGAGATTGAAGCAAATTGGAGATCATTGAAGATCAAGAGCAAGAGCAAGAGGGGAGCATCAGATTTGCTGACAACAGATTCTATTCTCTTCTCTCATCTTACTTTTATCTTTTAATGTCTATTCAATTGTGGATTCTTGATTTTAATTCATTAATTATGAACTAATTCTTTTTATTAATATTTCAATTGAACTTTTTATGGCTATGAATTAGTTATTCATTATATTCCAATTATTTATGTTAAAGTGAGCTGTTTATCTTGTCTTGTGCATATTACTTAATTATCTGATCAGTAATTACTTTGTTACTCTAGAAGGAATTGGAAGAGGAATTCTAGGGTTAGAACTGGGCATGATATCATGTGACTTAGTTATTTGCATGGTGAATAATTAGGTTTGTGAATTGAATGGAAATATCTGTTCACCGCATGTAACACATAAGGAATTGGGATTAAAGGAGTTTAATTCACTTATTTTGCATAGGAATATAGCAAGATTAATCTGGATTAAATAGAAGGCAATTGATCACTTGGAAAAGGACTTTTGACATTTGAGAATTCCTGTTAACAATTCAGTAGGCATAATAATTGGGATAATTGGATAATTGATTTATAATTCATAATTGGGGATATTGAAGTCTTAATCTTTATTTATTTGAATTCATTTAGAAAGTAACATAGTTCTAATTGGTTAATTTAGTTTTCTTAATTAGAAAAAACACAATTTGAGATTGTTTAAATAAAATTAGTTTGGTTAAGAATTAGTACTTGGTGATTTTTATTAAATAATTCCTCGTGAGAACGATACTTTTCTTATCACTTTATTACTTGTTAGCCGTGTATACTTGCACGTATTTATTAATTGCGAAATCGATCAACACAAAGCAAACGTGCAAGTATATACGGTCAATAAGTAATAGAGTGATAAGATAGATTGTCGACCCCACAGAGAATTCTAATTAATAAATTCCAACTACTAGCACTATATTAATTCAATTTTATTTAAAAACCAATAATTGTGATTTTTCTAATTAAGAAAACTAAATTAAACAATTAAAAGAAATTAATCTAAAATAAAGCAAATAAACAAAGTCTTAGTTTTTGATTAAATTCAGATAAATAAGGATTAATACTCCAATATCCCAAATTATGAACTATAAATCAATTATCCAATTGTCCCAATTATTATGTCTACTGAATTGTTAACAAGAATTTTCAAATGCAAAAAGCCCTTTTCCAAGTGATCAATTGCCTTCTATTTAACCCAGATTAATTTTGCTATATTCCTATACAAAATAATTGAATTAAACTCGTTACAATCCCAATTCCTTATGTGTTACATGCGATAAATAGATATTTCCATTCTATCCACAAACCTAATTATTCACTGTGCAAATAACTAAGTCACATGTCACCATGCTCAATTCTAACCCTAGAATTCCTCTTTCAATTCCTTCTAGAGTAACAAGGTAATTATTGGCCAGATAATTAATCAATTAGCCCAAAGCAAGATGAACAATTCACTTCAACATAAATAATTGGAATAAATCAAATAATTAATTCATAATCATAAAAGGTTCAATTGGAATCTTAATAAAAGAAGTTAGTTCATAACGGAAATCAAAACCAACAATCTTTTGCAAATCATCCTTAATGAATTACACAAATTAAAAGAATAAAGAAGAAGAGAAGAAAACTCCAAGTAAATTCTTCAAATTCCCCTCTTGCTCCTTGATCAGCCTCCAATTGTGTAGAATTCCACTAATTCAATAGAAATACTCTTTATATACCTCCCTTGACCAAACACAATCCAATTCCCACTCAATTTTGTCACAAAACCACCTCTTTTAAGCCTTTAATGCAAAGTCAACCGTCTGATCCACGCGCGCGTCCCCAGTCAACACCTGACACGGTCCAACGCCCCGGTGCTGGTATTTGTACTGATAATAGCGCCCCGGCGCTGGTAGGTAGAAAATGAATGTTATGCCCTTTTTGGCTCAAATGCCACCAAATGTTCCTACAGCTCCCAAATCTACAAATCAAAACATAAACACAGTAAAATGCTACTAAAAGACTCGAGAATGCACAAATTTAAGCCCAAGTATATCCAATTAATGGGTATATTACCCAATCATTAGTCACTGGACAACAGTCAAGAATATCCTCAAGTTCCTAAAAAGGACTAAGGATTCATTCTTGGTATATAGAGGTGAAAACGAAGTGACAGTAAAGGGTTACACAGATGCTAGTTTCCAGACTGACAATGATGACTATGAGTCTCAGTCAGGTTTTGTATTTTGCCCTAATGGTGGTGTTGTTAGCTAGAAGAGTTTGAAGCAAGAGACAGTAGTCGATTCTACAATAGTGGCTGGGTATATTGTTGCTTCTAGTGTAGCCAAGGAGGCTGTATGGATTAAAAAGTTCATCACTGAACTTGGTATTGTTCCAACCATTGTTGATCTCGTTGCTCTATACTGTGATAATAATGGAGTCATTTTGCACATGATAAGGAACCCAGATCTCACCAACGATCCTAGCATATACTTAAGCGGTACCATCTCGTCCATGAAATCATTGATAGAGGAGATGTACATATAGGAAGAGTGCCAACAGATGATAATATTGCAGATCCAGTGACCAAGGCTTTGTCACAGCAGAAGCACGAAGGTCACACTAGTTCCATGGGTATTAGATACATGAGTGATTGGCTCTAGTGCAAGTGGGAGACTGTTAGAGTTTGTGCCCTAGAGGCCAATTATTTGATATAATTGCTTAACATTTTGATATTATATTTGATTGAATAAATGAATGATTTTATTATGGTTTTATTTACTGCGTTATATAAATGTTAACATAATAAAATTCCTTAGAATAGTGATACAAATTATATAGTTTCAAGTATGTGACTTGAACATGAGATTATATAATTATAATTAGTATCATTATTCTTAAAAGTCCCTAGTCGAGTATCATTGTAGATGAGACAACAATGATACATTGAAACTAGTATGTAGATTGACTGATGACCAAATCTCATTGGTCATAAATATACGAGATATTAAGTCAATGCATAGGTACATGTTAGAGAATGATGTACTGGACAGACCCACCATGAGAATTCTATGTGGAACAGTATACAAAGTGTCATTAGCGATTCTTATAGTGACAATGATGTAATGGTCCTCCGACCTGAAATCACTATATTACTACACATGAATTTATGTACTTTGATATCATCAAATATCACCTTTAATAGGGTGGACTATAAAGATGATTATTGGGTACATCATGAATCGTGTGAGGAATATGAGTGATCTAGATGGAATTTAACCATCCTATATATTAGGAGTGATATCCATAGGCCTCTTGATTGAGTAGGACTACGAAATGCATGTCCATGCTCAAATAGTGATTTATTTCATACAGTCTACTCATTGATTAAGAAAACACAGATTAAATTATGAAGAGTATGACACATTCCATGACTCGAGTTTAATCTAGGATGTCAAGGTTAAAATGATTAAATTACATTGAAACATTGGTCACGAAAAGGTTGCATCGAATCATCGAACTTAATATTACTTGGGTAGCAATGATGCATTACTAGATGCCGCTCACTGTTTAAAATTTTATAATATGATTTTAAAATTATTTCCAACGTAATAATAACCTATAGGGTCACACACATAGAACATTATTAAATGGAGAATTAATTTAAATTATAAGGATTTAAATATATCAATATGATTGATAGTATTTAAATCACGAATTTAAATTAAAAGGATGATTTGTGTGTGTGTGTGTGTGTATATATATATATATATATATATATATATATATATTAATTAAGACTTAATTAAGATATAATATATATATATAAATTTAGATTTTATTTTAATTAAATTAGGGTTTTGATTAATTCCGTTTATTTGTTATATATATGATATATCAGCGTTTTAGGGAAGTTAATCATAACCAAAAACCCTAACTGCTCTTAGAGAGAGACTAGAGAAAAATTCCGAAAATCCTCATCCTTGGTGGCTAGTATCACAGTTCCTTTTACTACAGATCGTACAACGGTTAGCGGAGCGTTCGTGTGGATACCGTAGAGATGCAGTTCGTTTAAAATGCGTTTGAGATTCGATCGCATCGTTTCTAGCTTTCTTAATCAGTATAATTTCTAACCACTGAATTAATTATTTTTCACATGGATCCTGTCTAGGGTTTCAAAATTGGTTTCAATAGTTCTATTTTCGTTGTGCATTTCTGTGTCGAAATCCTTCAGCTATGTTCCACAACCCATTTTTAATCATTTAAGCTAATAAACTAACAAATCAGACCATATCATACAAAATCGAAAACATGCAATAATCACTCAATAGTCACACTAATTCTTAAATCAACTAATCAACAATACAACTGAACTGAATCAGCCAATAATTAGAGTATATAAATCAAACCCAAATGACAAAAAAATCCAAAGTAGCTTAATTTCTGCATAATAGGGTAACAATATTTGTATTAGAAATAATACCAGGCAAATCTTCTGGGTCCCATTTGTAAACATCGATCTCTCCAATAATGTCAAGTTTTAGCCGTCACTTATAGATCTTCCTCTTCAGGTAATACAGGATTAGCTCTTCGTCAATTGGGTGGAATCAAAATCCAAGCGGAAAGAATTTCGCGTCACCGAAACACGAAGACGCATCATGTACCATCATCAGTCGATTCATTACAACACAATCACTATTAAGGAGTAGTGATTGAAGAATCAGAATCGAAAAACCCTTATCGATGAATACAATCACTATCACCGAGTAGTGATTGCAGAAATGGAATAAAAAAAACCCTAATTCTTTGAGGGAAAAATAAGATGAAGCCAAAAGGGGTAAAAATAGGCTAAAAAGCTTTTAGCCTATTTTCAGAAAACCCAATGAAATTCGAATATGTATTACCCGAGTATGTATCGAATCACAATCAAAAATTCGAGTGGTTTGAATCTTAAACGAGTCGAGTATAACTTTATTGAGATTCTATTCATATTTTTATTCGAACTATTTTTAATGCTTAGATTTGGATCATATTATTAACGAATCCGAGTCTCGCTCGTATTTTTTCGAGTCGAGCCCGAATCAAGCCTGAGAAATGGGGTTTGAAGAAATGGGATTAAAATAGATTTCTCCTTCCGCTATTGGATGTAGCGACATGAGAAATTATTCATTTGTCCCTCATTTGCTCATGTGCTACACTGTCTACAATCATATTTTTTATTTAGATATGAATATTTTTTATAAATATTTATATGAATATTTAGCGATAAATTTATAAATATTTATATGAATATTTGTTTACATATATATATATATATATATATATATATATATATATATATATATATATTTATATAAAAAAATATTCCTAGTTATTTTATATATATTTAATTTAATGTTGAGATTTGTTTAGTATGTTATTTAGTTTGACACGAAATATTGAAAAGAATATGTATGTGTGTGTGTGTGTATATATATATATATATATATATATATATATATATATATATATATATCAGACAGGATCAGGTAAGGGCTCCCTTACTTTGTTAAAATGCGGACTTTTTTTTTTTGATTTTTTTTGGTTTTTTTTTAAAACAACTACAAAAAAATATTTAATATTTTATGGAACTGAAATTTTTTCATAATATAATGTTTTGGGCGTGTTTTGAATACCTATACCAAAAAGTGGTGGTACAGTCTGCCCAGACTGTACATACATATTTTTGTTATACGTACCCAAATCACATCCAAAACACTGTATTATGAAAAAATTTCAGTTCCATAAAATATTAAATATTTTTTTTAGTTGTTTTTAAAAAAAAAACCAAAAAAAATAAAAAAAAAGTCCGCATTTTAACAAAGTAAGGGAGTCCTTACCTGATCCTGACCCTATATATATATATATATATATATATATATATATATATATATCAGTAGAATAAATTTAAAAATATTGGAGATTATAAGTTATGGCGTTAGTTTAGTTAACTAATAAATTAGAATCGCTCAGTGGTAGCTTAATGGCCCAATAACCCATAGGTCTTAGGTTCAAAACCTAGCATATTTATATAATGTAACTATGAATATTTTAATATATATATATATATATATATATATATATATATATATATATGTAGACACTCGAAATTTTCTTTTCCTGTTACTAACTATGCAGGAGGGCAAAAACGTCTTTTTTATACTCCAGAGGTAATCCTGGAGGACCACAACATCAATTCCAAACTTAGAGATAACCCTGAGTACATTCAGAATCAACAACATGACAATCTCAGAGATAACCATAGGAAAAACCTGCTACAACTGTGCAAAAGCCGGAGATAACCCCGGGAGGGGCAAAATGGTCATTTGCCAACTCAACTTCACTTCAAATCAAATACACTCATTTCAACTCATATTGCTTCAAAAGAAGTCTCACAAGAACCATATCTCAACTTCTGAGTGCAAACTACGCAAAATAGCTCAACGTACTGCCTGACGGAAACCCGGAAATGCTATTTTGATCATTGACCCAACATCCTGGAATCAAAAATGGCAAATCCCATGTCATTGCATAAATCTCGACAAAAGAAGTTCGAAGATGGTCTTGTATACCTCGTTCGGATGCTCGGATTGAAGTTCTGCAAGTTCGAGCAGACATTACAGTGCACGAGTGCACATACTTCGAAACGACGGGACCTGCGAAACCCCGGGCAGCCGCAGGTGTATCTGAGTCTGCCGCAGGTACACCTGCGGCCATCAGTTCTATATATATGGTGCTTGGGCTAGCCATTTAAAAAAAAGGGCGAGGAAGCCCTGTCCAATTAGCTTTATATGCACCCTATATTGAGTGCTTGCTCTTTTTAAACAACTGTTAGCCCATATACAATCATATATTTACCAGCGAGAGCTGAGTGTTTATCCATTTAGAGTCATAGAAGTCTGCATTGGCAGCTCACTGTAAGCCTTCTTACACTCTATAAAGTCTTTCTCTTCATATTGGCACGCACTATTCTACACATTAAGAGTCGTGTTGTGTGCGTATGCCCGAACTTCGGTCCATGGTTTTCATTTCTGTCTGTATATATACTTATATATATATATATGTATATATTTTTATACGGACTAACATTATCGAGTTATACCTCGATTGAGCCTAGACGTATGTCTGGAGCGTTTACTTATTTTTCTATATATATATACTTATATATATGAACTGTTGTCAGACTTTGTTTGATGAGCCTGGATTTTACATCTGGAGCGTTTACTTGCTTATATATATATATATATATATATATATATATATATATATATATATATATATATATAAGCAATTAAACGCATCAGATATAAAATTTAGGCTCATCGGATATGTCCGACAACAGTTATATATATATATATATATATAATTGTTGTCAGACATATCTGATGAGCCTGGATTTCATATCCGGTGCGTTTATTGCTTATATATATATATATATATATATATATATATATATATTTAAATTTCATCCTGCTTGGAGGTTACTTTATGGCAGTTGATCACTTTTACAGCTTTATTTACATTTCGTCCTACCTGGAGTTTACTTCGTGGCAGTTGATTGCTTTTACAGCTTTATTTACATTTCGTTCCGCCTGGAGTTTACTTCGTGTCGGTTGATAGCATTTATTTCTGAATCCCCATGGAGTTGCTTCGTGGTGGCTGATCATGCACACACACACACACACACACACACACACACACACACACACATATATATATATATATATATTTACCGCTTTTATATATATAATTGCTTACTGCTTTCCATACAAATTATAGTATCATGTGAGCCTAGGAATCATGTGATCACAGATTCAGTCCACTGAATCTAGATTCGGTTCCTGTGATGGACTTTTTTCAGTTATAAGCAACTTGTACATTATTTACAGTGTCTGAATTCCCTTGGATGGCTGTCATGCCCATAAAGAGTTCGGCACTGCTGTATATTAATTTTTCGCAGATGCCTCGCATCTCAAAAATAAAAGCAAACAAGTCGAATATTTAATAATAAAATGGAAGTATCAAAAGCCTCAATTACTATTGAGCACAGGGTTTGAAAAACTTTTTTTATAAAACTTCATTGCTATATCTTGCTTAAAACTGAATTTTCTACAAAATTCAAACCCTATGTATATAGGTGCGAACGAGGCATATCACTACTTCCAAATAATTGTACATTGATCCACACACACACACACATATTCATATAACAGTTTCTTTGAAAAGTGGTGGTCACCATGGCAACACGGATGTCGAGGGAAGCCTAACACCTTCCCTCCACATAACCAAGCCCCCGAACCCTAAATGAATCTTGGTTTCACAGACCCTTTTAACAGTGTCACATCACTAGGCCAATGTAAAAACCTTTTCGATTGCGTTGGTGTAACCAGTTAAATACACCAACTGGCGACTCTTAAAGTCAAATCGTCGACATTATACATGTCGAACCTTTTTTACTTGTTTTTTCAAACAAATCTCACATTAACATGAGAACACCAAAGAACAAGTAACGAAAAAGGACATTAAAAAATCCTGACGTCGACAGGTGGCGACTCTCCTGGGGACTCCAGTAAGAGGGCTTAAGCTGCTATTACAAGATTTTCAAAACTTGTATATGCTTGTGTGTGAATGTTGCATTTACATTTATGATGAATGTGTACAAATTCATTTTATTTACTGCACTGA
Organism: Panax japonicus; assembly: GCA_020205505.1. NCBI lineage: Eukaryota > Viridiplantae > Streptophyta > Magnoliopsida > Apiales > Araliaceae > Panax > Panax japonicus. The sequence goes on from CM035114.1 coordinate 24,263,033, forward strand.
TAAATATCTATCTGTGATATTAGTGCTTCGCACATGTCACCATTTTATGAACGGTGAGACACGTTGTATGTGAATGTATGTTGTGTGATTCCTCCACCAGGAGGCTATCCTGTCGGTGTTTGATTACTGGACTCGTAGGAAGACTAATTCCAACGAGGCTCGGGAAAGGCACCACCCAGATTCTCTCCAGTTGAAAGACCAGATTAACTTCCCGTCAAGTAGATTGCGATGATCTGGGAACCTTCATGCCAAAAAGCCGCGAGAGTAGCCTAAGATAGGTCAGCCTCTGATAAACCAAACGCAGAGGGAAGTCTCTTCATACCTTCCATATTCAATTACTTGTAAAGGCATTTACTTGTAATTTCAGCTCATGCTAATCTATTGTAATGGAAAATATGAATATGTATGTGCAATTGCATATTTAAATTAGCATGTTATCCTATGTTACAAATAGTTAACATCCATTTTACTGGATAAAATTCCTAAAACGGATACATCACATAGCATATAACATTTATACATTCCCTAAGACTAAACTATGTAAGTCTTTTTGTAGGGAAGCAATTGATCTTATTTCTCGTTCAAAGTCCAAAAGGGCATTAAGCCCACAGTCACATAAGGATAAAAGTGCCCAGCCCGATCATACTCCTGTCTCTTGCAAAGAGTTCGAAAAATTAAGCTATCAAATGACAGAGTTGAATATTATGCTCAAAGAACTACACCAATCTACTCAGGGTACACAAATACCCATCCTCGCAGAATCCCCTGCACATGGAGGAACCCAGGGCCAAACAATACCTACTCAATCTGAGTCATTCATACCAGGGTGCATTCAGGGTATTAGCAAAAAGATGGAAACCCATATACCTAAACCTCATTCCAATAAAGAAATCACAAATCCCAGGGATGATCGAGAAACTGAGGATCTAAGAAAGAAAGTCCAACAAATGGAGGAGACCATCCAGTCAATCAAAGGGACTGGAAATTATGGGAGTGTCACCTATTCAGATCTCTGTATATTCCCAAGGGCTCGATATCCTGCCAAATTCAAGGTCCCAGAGTTTAAAAAGTACAATGGGGCTGGCGATCCCTATACGCATATATCTAAAAGTGTACATTGGCGAACTGGGGTCTTATGCTGAAGATGAAAGCCTCAGAATGCATCTTTTTGAAAAGTGTCTCACCGGAGAGGCTAAAGCTTGGTATGCCCAACTTGACAATGCCAAAATCCACAACTGGGAAGAATTGGCCCATGCTTTTCAAAGTCGGTATAGTTTTTAGTCACAAATGGCACCTGATCGATACAAAGTGACTAAAGTCAAAAAGCAAAGTACTGATTCTTTCCAAGAATATGCCCTAAGGTGGAGACATCTAGTAGCACAAGTCAATCCATCAATGACAAAAACTGAGATGGTAATGGCGTTTATTGACATTCAAGAAGCTCCGTACTACGAGAAGATCCTAGCAGGCATAGGAAAGCCATTCTAGGAAATGATCAAACACAAAAAAATGGCAGAGATGGGCCTGAAGGCAGGCAAGATTAAAGACTTCACTACTTTGGAAGCAGTCGCCAAGAATATGCAGACTAACAAGTATGTGAGCAATCCCAAGGGGGTACCCGATAAAGGCAGTGAAGATGTATCCCTTGTTGTATAGGGGCAATCTAGTAGACCAACCTATAGTCCCCCCATTTGGAAAAAGTGAGACAATCTGCCATTTCAACAACAGGCTGCATTTAACCAATTCCAAGACAGGAAAAAAAATGAGAGAACAGAAAATCGTGTTCACTCAACTAGGCAATTCTCTTGAAAATGTTTTGGCGATATTGATGGATCATAAGCAAATTATCGAACTGGCTCCACTTCTGGAACCATGGAGAAAAAGATACAATCCAAGCTAAAAATGTGCTTACCACTCGGGGTCTCTAGGACACAAAACACAAGATTGTTCGTCTTTAAAGCATAAAATTCAAAATCTAATCAAAAATGGCAGTATTGTAGTCCAACAACTTGATCAACAAAATGTCAATACCAACCTTCTGTTACAGCATAATACGGGGGACATAAACATGATCGGGTCAGGAAGCACTGAAATGTATCCAATTCGTAAGTGCATACAAAGGATAGAGGACTACCCCCAAAGGCAGAGAATAAATGTCCTAAAGTGGGAAAACTCGGAGGAGGGTATTATAGTAATGCAAAAATTAGAAACGATCCAGGATCAAGTAAATCTACTAGCTAAGCTGATAGTGCGCCAACATCAGGATACGAGGCAGTTTTTCAATCAACTATCAGAAGGCCAAGAAAATGGGGATGATAAAATTGCTAGAAGATCTCGCCAACGAAAAAATTGCTCGGAGGAATGCGAATTCTCAAAGAAAAAAGATCAAATAAACTCCACAAGAGCCCAAAAATTCACAACTCTAAGAAAATCCAATGAAGAAATACTACAGTTTCTGATAAGCGATGGAAGGATTACTGAACTGCTGCCTCCTATAAATCCAAAGATAAAGAGTTATGATTCCACCAAGATATGTCTCTACTATTCTAATTCATTTGGACATACAACTGAGGAATGCTGGTCTTTTCGACATAAAATCCAGGATCTCATTAAAAATGGAGAGTTGGAGATAGAATTCCTCATGACCAAAAAAGGAGAAAAAGAAATAAAAAGCTTAAGATGTCCATTCGAGACAGGCAGTTTAGATGAGGTGAAGGCTATGGGCGATAATCCTGGCAGAACACATGATGGAATGATCCTAATGCAGGAAATGATAGATGAGACACGGGAATTCCCAAAGGATATTCCTCCGCCAACATCAAACATCTTCTGGGTCCAAAGATATCAACCACGTTCCTGATTTTATCACCCTAGATGATGAAGAGGAAATACTAATCATGTCCAAGGAAGGAAAAGCTAAAAGGGAAAATTCTTTGCAAGAAATGCGACGACAGTTCAAGGGAGATTTCATGGTCAAATCTTCTCAAGCCCAGGAAAAACATGAGGGAACATATGGAGGAAAAGGCGGTGAGGTTGTCGGGGAAACCAACCCATCAAAGAATCAAGAGTTCATACCTTATTGCGATGGATCCGGCTCAAGCATCCCTAAGGAATGTACTGAACCAGGAAGAGATAAAGTTATGGCCATAAGTGAAGACATTCAAAACCAAGAATTAACCTTTGTCGCGAGCCTTGAAGGCAACACAACCACTGACAACTGGACTATCAGGCCTCAACTAGCCAAAAAGATGTAGATTCAGGGGATAAAGTTGTGAGTTCTATAAGATGTTGGGACAATATCAATTTCTTCGTAGTATGCCTTTTATTTTCCATGCGTGTAAATATTGAAAAAAGAAGAAAAAAAAAGAAAAAAAGAAAAAAGAAAAAAAGAGAAACAAAGAAAAAAAGAAAAAAAGAGAACTGAAAAAAAGAAAAAAAAAGGAGGAAAAATCAAAGATCAAGTCATTCAGGTTTCAGCTCATATGGGCGAACTACATCGACCTGATCTCCCTAACACCCGGGAGTACGCAGGCAACCATATTCTATATGGCCCAGTCACAATTAACAATAAATAACAAAAACATTTCTACCATTTCTCTACAAAAATAAAAACCACAAAAATACTTCTACACCCTTCTTCATCAATAAAGCTTTTACACCAATCTGCCTTTCACATTCAGCGTTAAACCTCTTACACCAGGCATGAACTACGAAAGACCTGATCTCCCCTCATCAATGGGAGTACGTAAGCAGCCATTTATGGTGGAGTCAAACCAAACAAAAACCCAAAAAACCAAAACAAACACTTCACAAACAAACACGTGTCAAACCGTTTATCTTTTTAAGCAGGAACTATGTAGACATGATCTCCCTCACATACAGAAGTACGTAGGCAACCATCAGTGGTGCGGTCTAAACCTCAAATAAAACATCCAAAACCAAACATCAATCCCAAGTCTACGCCCAAGAACAACCCTATAAATCAGCGACCCATATGGAGAAGACCCAACATCACTTCAATGTCATTCCATCAATTCTGGCACAAATCTCAGAAAGGAAGAAACAAAGATACGCCAAGACAACCAGCAGCGAGGACCTTCAAAGAGTCGACACCCTCAATCAACAAGTCTTCATAAAACCATCAAAGCCATTTGAGATGAAGTCTTCCACAAGTTGATCATAAGAAGACTTCAGTAACTGATTGAGGAAAGTCAGCTAATGCAGTTGCTTTCAATAAAATAGAAGACAACAATCTTGGAAGCACCAAGATCATAGTGTTTACCAAACAAAGAAAGAACTGATGGAGTGTACACATAGATACATGTTAGCCTCTGAAGAATAAGGCTAAAGTGATTAAGCATTGGGTCAGTCCATTGATGATAAGTGAACGAGAGATCACAAGGAGAAAGCGAGCTAGACACGCCATAAATATGAAGTGTCTTGTTGTTCAGAAGGGACCAGAACAAATAGTCAAGCCATCAGTATTTGAGAGCAGTCGAGGCAAACAGAAGTGTTGAGGCACTGCATGAGAGAAGGAAGAGGTGTTCTACATTGAAGATGCAATGAACACTCTTCAAGATTGTAGTGTTGTCTCTACCATCAACAAGACACTACGATCAGGTCCAAGAAAGCAAGCATCAGAATTGTAGAGTTTGGTCATCCGAAGATTGAAGCATTGGCAATGGTTCAATCTGAAGGTTGGTATTCGGAAAAGAGCTTATTGAGAGCATCAATGTAGAAGGACAACCTCTGATCGAGAAATCAGAAGGAGGTAATAAAGTCGATTACCTGCCCAAGACATCAAAGTGACATCTCTGAAGGGGTAGGTGAAATAGTAGATTGCAGTGTCAAAAGTCATGTCATGTCACATCTGCAGTCTACACCAAATAACTCGAGATCTGTGAAGCAATTTGAAAAGCTTTTAACGGCTACTTTCCAACTGGAAGATTGGGAAGCAGTATAAATCAACAAAGCTTCAAAGATCAAGAGTTGCTGATGATTGTCAAGTTACAGAATCGTTGAGTTGGTAGAATGCTATTGTTGACTCTACAAGTTCCACCAGATATTAAGAGAACAAGTCTCAGTGACAGTGAGACTACATAGATTGAAGTGAAGCAGATTTAAAGAAGGACTTAAACAGACTAGAGCTTCACTCAACAAAGATGAGAATGCCATTGAAGATGGCAGCCAAGCTGAGAGCCAAAAAGGCCAAGAAGATAACATTCAGAAAAGTGGCAGAGTACAAAGAAGATCAAGAGAGCCACTCTACAGATCACCATGAACCAAAAGCTGAAAAAGAACAGAAGCAGAATCATGTCTATAAAACATTCAAGAAGGGTTCAGGGATTGGTAAGAGCCAGAATAGGTCTACGAAAAGCTCAGAGACTTAGCAAATCTAGATGGTAATGGTGCACAACTGACATCAAATAAAGATGAGCAGAAAAGAGTGGAGATCAGTTGCACCAGAGAAGATATGGTCCAGACTCGAAGCAAAATACAAAGATGACCACGCCAAGCTGCTAAGTACATAAGATGATCAAGCTTAAATACATCTTAGTAGCTTAGCACCAATAACAATAACAACAATAATAAGAAGCTAGGGCTTGAGGGGTCCTTGTCCAAAGGGACTAAACAAAGTTCCAAGTTTACTGGGCTTGAAGAGTTCCTAGGGAACTATAGGAGTTCTAAGGCTACTGGCCTTGAAGAGTTCTTAGTGAACTAAAGTTCCAAGGCTGCTAGCCTTGAAGGAATCTTAGTGATTCAGGGTGCTGCCCTTCCTTAGTGGAAATCCTTCTAGTTGAAAGCATAAGAGTGGATTAGGAGCTTGAGTCTCTGAACCACTTAAAACCCCTTGTGTCTTTTACTTTATGTCATTTACATTATGTATAATAACTGCTATAACTGCTATGTATGTTTTAACTGCTTACAACAAAACTAACTCTAAGAACAATGTATGTATGATTACGAATATATATTAATGAAGATGATCTTTTACTTATTCCGTTGTGCTTGAAAAGATTCTTATATTTGTCATATGTTAATTCATGAGCAATACAAAATAAACGAGAAAAGAATTTTAAATTAAAAAGGATCCATTCAACCACCCTTTTAGATCTATATTGTGCCTACTTGGAACTAACACTGTTGATTCATATTATTATAAACATGAATTGTGAATTTAACTAAAATCTTTGGTGGTTCAGGTGAAGACAGGTGATGAAAGTTCTCTTTATCTTGGGTATAATAAAGAATTGTTAATGAGTATTACAAGGATAAAATTTATGACAAACTTTGAAATTATAGAAGATAGTAGATATAATTCTCTACTTGACTCTTCTAATGAATTATTTGTTCCGTTGCAGTTAAACTTGTTGTTTATTATTATTGTTATACTGTTGAAGGCTAACGATAATTTATTCTGCATTATCTTAGTTATAATATTTCTTACTTGGCTAGTTGAACTCACCCTTTTTTTCACTGTTCTTTTAAGGAAATGAGAACGTAGCTGAGACTAGTCAGAGAACGGAGTGATGGTCCGAGATGGTGGCTATAGTAGTCCTCACTATTTTATAAAATAGTGTGATAATAATTATAATGAGAACTCCATTTGAGTTTGGATATTGTCTAGAATATAATATTCATGTCAAAACTCTCAGCTACGTTTTGTCGTATTGTATAAATTAAGTTTGTATTTGAGTTATGTACCATGTATTTGGCGACTCAGAATAGGTGATGTATATCTATTTTGGGGGTGTCACAGCTATCCCCCGGCGGCTCCATCCGTCAAGCTTTTTCAGACGTGATGGTTTGTTCATTGTGCAGGTTTCCCGTTCGTTGTTTGGTGATTTTGCGGATGGACATATTTTTTACGTTAACTGGACTATAAATGATATTAAGTCTGTCCAACTTTACTTGTTTTAATTGACATTTTATGGTCAAATCATTTAATTTTATAATTAATAATTAAAAAATTATATTTGATATTTTGAAATCAAATAAGTTGACTTTGATAGTATATTCAATGTACTTTTATATGATAATAATTTGGTTCTAAATATGATCAATTTGGTTATAAAAATTTAATCAAGACAAATAAGACTGAGGAATAATAAATAGTTGTGGAATTAATTGTCAAATACTCCCTCCGTTCCCAAATATTTGATCGGTAAAACAATTAATCCAAAATTAGAATTTTGTGATTCATTTTATGTTCAAAAATTATGATTAGTACGTAGTACTTTATATAGTTTACAATATCATTATTATGTTTACTAAAACAAAGAATTTATATTAATTTTAAATTTAAAAACATTTTATATCCATTTAAAAAAAATTAATATTATTCCTATATTTTGAAACTGAGGGAGCAAGTGATTTCTGATTAATATTTAAGGATTAATGTTTGCCAAACTTCACCTATTCAAAGATTCGCTAAAATCAAAGGGAGAAGAATATTGCATGGAAATATAAGGAATTTTTTATTAAAAAAAATCCAAAAACGAATAGAACCTTCTCTATCACATGAAGTTAGAAACTAAAAAACAAAAAAAATGCAAAAAAAAATATAAATAAATAAATTCTTGTTCATGGAAATACATTTTATATTTTGTTGTCTTGGATTTAAGAGAACATTTCTATGCAAACCTCAACCCACACAAATTTAGTTTAATTTTCCTTTAACGTTAACAACTATATATACACATACACGTACATATAATCCCACATTATCAATGCTTAAAACACGTGAAATTAAATGGAGTATAGTTTTTATGATCATATGGGATTGGTTGTTTTTACAGTTTTGATAGGTGGTATTGGTGCAATTTATAGGCTGTTAAAGTGGGCAAATGAGTGGTTTTACTTGAGAAATTTGGGTGAAAAGCGGTATTCACTCCCTCCAGGTGATATGGGTTGGCCCTTTATTGGGAATATGTTGTCTTTCCTCAAAGCTTACAAATATGGTGACCCTGATTCCTTCATCTCCAATCTTCATACCAAGTATGTCTCTATATTTCTCTAGCTTCCATCAATTAATATACTTTATCTGCCCCCAAAACATCAATTTTGACGTTTTTGAAGTTAATCTGAATACATTTTTTTATTTAAAAGCAATATAAATTTGATAAATTTTTGATAATGCTGTTATGAAATTAATTTGCAGACTTATCAAAAAATGTATACCTAATTATAAGATTAATTATTTTCAAAAGTTAATGATAAAACGAATCTTATATTTACATAAGAATAACTCTAGAGACACAAATTATTCTACAAACATTTTACAAACTGCTGATGTGGCATACTCCACATCAGCATATTGTGTTGGGTCGGAGACTACATTGAAACAATTTGTAAATCAATATGCTGAGGTGGAGTATGCCACATCAGCAATTTGTAAAATATTTGTAAAATAGTTTGTGTCTGTAGCATTACTCATTTACATAATCCAAATACCTGCATGTCTCATCCTGTCCGTCCAATCCTATGCAATGATGTCACATAAACCTTATTATCCACTTACAAAGTTAACTATAAATAAGTAAACAATTTGTATTTGTCAACAATACATGAGATGAGACAGACGATGATATAGAAGATTTGGAATCTATTTCAAAATCGAGTACAATGTAATTGACCATCAACCTTATTTTGTGCTGCATATGATCACATAATATTAATGAAATGCATTCTGAGGAAAATTAATAAAGGTTTGGTCATGCTCGGATATACAAGTCCTTCATGTTTGGGAACCCTAGCATTATCCTCACAACGCCAGAAGGATGCAGACAAGTCTTGATGGATGAAGAAAAGTTTGGTCCCGGTTGGCCTGCGTCGGTGGCAAAAATATTAGGGAAAAGAGGTCTTCATGGCATTTCAAATGAAGAACACAGGCGCCAACGTCGCTTAACAGCAACTTCAATGACAGGTCATGAAGTCATGTCTATATATTTGAAGTACATCAAAGACATAGTTTTAACTAGTTTGAAAGAATTGTCCGATATAGAGGAACGACCAATCGAGTTATTAACCGAAATGAGGAAGATTGCCTTCAAGATTATCATGTATATAATCTTGGGCACTGAGAATAGTCCAGTGTTGGAGGCCATGGAAGAGAATTATACTCTTCTTGGGCATGGACTAAAGGCCATGGGTATAAATCTCCCAGGATTTGCTTTTCATAAAGCACTCAAGGTTAGGTTTTTCTCCCCTTTATCATGGAATCAAATCTTCTTTCTCATTTTGTGTCTCATTTGTTGTCTCACTCCATATATTGATACTCATTATTTAGTTAGAATATTAATTGTAGATAAATACATAAGAATTAGGAGGCAGAATCGCAGAACACATGATATTGTGACAACAAATGAGAGAGAATGAGACAATTAACATAATTGGACTCCTTTAGCATGCATCACTTTTCTTATCTATAATCTATTTATATTTCACATTTATGCACCCGTGTCAGCAATAAAATTAAGAAATTGATATTTTCATATAAAAAATGATATTTTCGCATAAGACTTTGTTGTCATAAATAGTAAATAGGCCACACATCTATGTGTGAGAGAGACCCTTGTGGTAATATTAAATTTATGTATGAAAATATCAATTCCCTAAAGTTATCATTTGACCCTTATTCTTCAACATCTGTATATTCAACTCAACAACGCTATTTATCCAATACTAGTTGGAGTAGGCTAAATCATTTTTCCTCAACATGCTTGAGGAACATGTTTAAGGAAATTACTGATGTTTTAATTTGTGTTTTGTTGTGCTATGCTGACAGGCTCGAAAAGAGTTGGTAAAAGTTTTTCGAGCTCTTGTAGTTGAAAGGAGGGCAATGTCAAAGACTGATCAATCAAAACCAAAGAAATTTATGGTTGATTTATTGATGGAAACTGAAGATGAGGATGGCAGGAAATTAAGCGATGAAGAGATTGTAGACTTGATAATTATATATTTACTTGCTGGCCATGAATCTTTTGCTCATGCCTCTACTTGGGCAATCATTCACCTACATGAACATCCACAATATCACCAAAAGGCTAAGGTAATTAAGTGGGACAAAATGAAAATGTTGTTAGATTTTCTATTAATATATATTGGGCAAATTCCATGTTTTATTAAATTAAGCTAATTAATTTCATTTCAGGAAGAGCATGAGGAAATCCTAAAAAAAAGATCATCCACAGAGATTGGACTTAACCTTGCAGAAATTAAACAAATGGAATATCTTTCCAAGGTATGCTTGTTAAAAACATCAATGTTGTTTACATCTTTGAAGAAATATGTAAAGTATGGATATTTTCACATGAAAACATGATATTTCTACATAATCTCCTCCCATAAATAGCAAATGGGATTGTTGAATCTCATTCATAGGAAAAAAGACTCATGCCCAAATATCATTTATACTAACATGTAATTCTTATATGTTGGAAATATATGGAAGAGGATAAATTATAGAGAAGTGAGGAAGAGTATTTAAACTTTAAAATACTTGATTCAACTCAATTTGAATTCATTTGCTTCAAATGATCCAAGTATACGGCTATTTGTAGGACTCATAGAATATTTCTAGAGCGACTTTAATAATGATCAAATACATGTACATGAACCTAACACTTAAATACATTAATTCATGTACCTAACATTTAAATACATTCAAGTATCATGTATTCATTAACTATTCATGTACTTAATTAATTTATGAACAATCTAGAATCAATTAAGTTTAGTTGCTAACAAGGTCTTCCGTAAAATCAAATTTATCCTTCACTCTGAGCTTAGCGATTTGCCTCTTGAATTTATGGACGAAATGGTTAACTATTCTGTTGTCAAAAACTCACCGCCAAGATGAGTGTCTCCAGCAGTGGCCTTAACCTCAAAGATACCCTGCTCAATGGTCAAAAAGGACTTATCAAAAAATACAACCACCAAGAAAACATTTTTCTCACAAACACTGGTAGCCTTCTTGTCGAGACTATATGCAATGGTTGAAGTAGTGGGTTCATTGATAATCAAAATTCAATACTACTAATACTAAACCATGTTTATACTTTCAACACTCCCTCATAAAATTGATTTAATCCATAAACTTGAAATGCATGCAAGAAACCTCTTGATCTTCCAATTCTTTCAAACGCAAGAAACTTTTTTGCCATTTCTTTGGACATAAGAATCTTCATTCTTTTCCTTACTTTTGTGTCTCGACAATTCTTCTTCACATATGTTTGAAGTTTCTATTTGTTCTTCTTAATCATTTTGCTTATTAGTTTCTCATATTTTACATGCTTGTATTTCTTCACCATTTCACTATTTCTGACCTCCTTTTGATTAAAATACTTCTCCATGTTAACACATTCAATATCTTCCACAAAATTTAACATTATAAATCCCAAATCAATTTTGACACAAAAAATAGTTTTCTCATTCTCTTCTAAATTTCTTAATCTATAAATTAGAACAGTCTGCGACGAAGCTGAACCTTCTAAGTTGATCACCTTATTCACAAGATCATCTACATTCTCTGCTAGTTTTGTCACAGTGATGGATCCTATTGATCCTGTCTCAAATTGTTCTTTAATCTTCTCGCGTAACACTTTCAATTTCTGCCACTTGGGGCAAACCTTTTCCTTATTTACACTTGACAAATCTTCCTGTACTTTAACGGGATCAAGATTTTCATCATTCGTTTTGTAAGAACCCAACTTTTAAATAAAAATGGATTTTCTATAATTATCATTTTTGAATATTATGAAATGAATTTAATATAATGTTATAGTTGTAGATAATATTTATAAATTTTGCAAAGTATGCAAGTTGTCATATAATATTCGATTGGTCGGAGAATATTCGTTTTAAACAGAAAATATTCGTACGACGACAAAATTATTGGTGGACCCCACAACAGAATTATTGTCGGATTGAGAAAACGACAAAAATATTTTATTAAAAATAACGGCGGAAGTTTTACCGTTGATACTGTTGAACTACTGGGTAGTAAAAGTACAGTAATACGCGTTGTTGCATAGTAGCACACGGTATTGATTATTGATATTTATGTGAGAAATCGCTCAGTTTGATTCAATTATTGTCGATTAATAATATGAATTATTATAGTGATGATGACGTTTTGTTTTATTCGTATTATTAACGTAATAAAACAGAAACATCTTTTTATATAAAACAGAATACTTTATTAAAGTTATTTTATAAATAGAATATATTATATTTTATTATGCATAGTGTTGCATAGTATTTTACATAGTGTTGCATAGTGTTTGCATAGTAAAAATCTTTTTATATAAATAGAATATATTATATTTTATTTAAAAGATTTTTCTTTAAATATGGACCGTCAGATTAAAGTAAATCAATCTGGACCGTTCATGAATTAGTTACTATGCATTCCATTTTCCTATAAATAGAAGCTCATTCCTTCATTATTTTCTTACGAATTCACTGAACTCTAGAGAGAGAAACTATAGAGAGATAGAAGAAAAGCTTTTTGCTACTTAACTTTTCTTTTCCCATATCCAGTTTCTGTTACGGTAAGGGGTGTTATTCTTTGGTATTCATGAAGAGAACTGTTGTTATTCAATTTTTTATTATTCTGTTGGAATAACCTGTATACGCGGTCTACCCTATACTTGGTGACATTCTTCTATCATTCTGTTGGAACATCCTGTCTGTGTGTTTTACACCGGACCTTGTTCTGTCTTTATTATTATTCCGTTGGAACATCTTGTCTGTGTGTTTTACACCGGACCTGGTTCCGTCTTTATTATTATTCCGTTGGAACATCCTGTCTGTGTGTTTTACACCGGACCTGGTTCCGTCTTTATTATTATTCCGTTGGAACATCCTGTCGGTGTAAATTTTGCCTGACCTGGTTCCGTTATTATTATTCTGTTGGAATAACCTGTCGATGCGAAGTACCGCATGCATGGTGATTTCTGTTGTTATTCCATTCCTTATTATACTCAGTTGGTTAAAGTTTTGACTTCTATACTCCGTGAAATTAGTAGAATATCTTTGATATTTGCGCTTCATCCAGTATCTTTTCATGGAAATATTCTTCTGATCATTCTTGAATTTTATCCCACAAAACAGTACCTTATTGACAATTTGGACGTTATTGGTTCTTGGACAAATTAATTCTTGAACTTGTTTTATTGAATTCTTATATCATTGTCATCATCCTCATGTTTATATTTTTTGAAAGTCATCTGTGGCCTGTAGTGCATAGATGGACTTGGTATGATTATGATCAGGGATTATTCAGTGTAATCATGACCGTAATGTTACAAATGATGTGGTAAAAGTCCTCATTGGCCCGTAGTGCATTGATGGACAGTTGTTGGCATGATCATGACCATTGATGAATACACAAATATCCTTGGCCCGTAGTGCATGGAATTTGTGGTCGTGACCCTAATGAGTATCCTTGACCGTAGTGCAGGGATGATGTGGATTATTTATTAAGCTGAGTCTCGGCGATAAAAGTGATTAAAAACTTTTTAAATCATAAAAGATGGTAGATTCTATTCTCTACTTGACTCTTTTAATGGATTGCTTGATCCGCTGCTGTTAAACTTGATGTTGTTATATTTTATCAGTTTAATACTGTTGAAGGCTAACGATAGTTTATTCTGCATTATCTTAGTCATAATATTTCTTACTGGGCTAGTTGAGCTCACCCTTTCTTTCACTGTTCTCTTCAGAAAATGAGAACATAGCAGGGACGAGTCGGGGATCGGAGTAATGGTCCAGAAGATAACATTAGTAGTCCTCACTATTCTGTGAAATAGTGTGATAATAATTGTAATGAGGACTCCTTTTGAGTTTGTATAATCTCTAGTAGACAATATTTGTATTCAAACTCACAGTTTATGTTTTGACGTATTGTACACGACAGTTGTATTAGTAAGTTGTATTTGAATTCTGTACCATGTATCTGGCGACCCAAGATGGGTGATGTATACCCAATTTTGGGGGCGTCACACGTTTAATCATCTGTTTGATCAGAAAGAAACTTGTGCTTGAGTGACAAGTCAAAGCATCCTTAATATCTTTTTGTTCTCTCCTTATGCTTTTGTCGCGAATCTCTTATGCTTATCCTGCAACTGAGCCAACGTCTCTTGGCACAACTTCAATGTCGCTTCAGCCATCAAAGTCTGTACATCATTATCATCAATAACCTGCCCTCGCCAAATTCATCTTGCAACCTACTAACCCTTTCTTGCTTTTCCATGATTTCATTGGAGACTCCATTTCATGATCCAGATTTAAAATGTGTTGTAATGTGACATCATGCTGACAAAAGAGAGAGATGATTAGTCTCCATTTATTTGAAATGGAGAAAATCTTAGTCCTCATAAGAGCTCTTCACAAACTACTTCGTAGTCTGCAATGCTAGAATATTTTTTTGAAGCTTGATCACTTCTTCCTTTCCTTTTTCTCTTCAAATACTTTGTTTTCTTCATCATCTATTTCTTTCGCTTCCCACATGTCTTCAAAGTCTTCGTTTTTACTTTCAATTCTTCTTCAACTTCATCAATATCTTCTACAAGTTTCTCATCTTCTTCCAAAAACCAAGACTCTTTAGGTAATGATGGACCTTTATAATTATTGCAATCAAATTCAAGTTCATTCCATAATTGAGGTAGAAAATCAAAACTCGCAACATGTTTCGAAATTTTTTCATGCATTACTACTTGCAAAATATCTCTTGTTCTTTTTTCTTTCATTTCTCTAACTTTTTTCGAAAGACACTTTTCTGGATTTGCAATGACATCTTGCCATAAATTGTATGCTCCAAGAAATACTTGAATCCTTATACTTCAAACATTGTAATTTGTGAACATTAATTTGGCACCAAACCTAGAAAACATCAATTTTCTATTATTTACCTCTCCAAAACGATATCAATATGACGATCTTTGTGACGTGATTCAACTCACAAACTTCTTCAAATTTTTTCTCAACTAGCACCTTTGCTAGATTGCATTCCGAAGCTATAACGTGCACACTTTGCACTCGTCTAGCGAAGCACTTTGATAACACTAAATCACCTTTCTTGGGTAGTCAATTTTGCCTTAGTCTCTTTGATTTAACCTTCTCTAAACCTTAAAATTAACCTTAGCTCTGACACCACTTGTTGAAAATATATGGAAGATGATAAAATATAGAGAAGTGAGGAAGAGTATGTAAACTTTAAAATACTTGATTCAACTCACTTTTATTTCACTTGCAACAAATAATTCAAGTACAAGACTATTTATAGGACTCCTAAGATACTTCTAAAGACACTTTAATAATGATCAAATATACATGATCCTAACACTTAAATACATTCATGTATCATGTATTCATTACATACTCATGTACTTAATTAATTCATAAACAATTTAGAATCAATTTGATTTAGTTGATAACAATATATCAATAAATTTTTTGCATAAGCCAATAAATAAATAAAAAGTCATGTGGATATATCCAAGAAGAATATACATTAACAACAGATTCCGTATTCTTAATCCTTTGTTTATTTGTAAAATGGTGAACCAAATAGACTATTTGTACCAGTTTATACCTTGTGATATTTTTTTTATCTTTATTTAATTACATGAACTATATTTTTTAAAGTCATTTGATGATGGAATACCAATTTGTGGAGGAAGGTGGTATTATGTAATACCCAAAAACTTTTGGGGTAAAAAATTACCTTAAAAATAATATTTTGTGTTGTGAATTTAACAATTTTCAACCTATATAATTATCACGTATTGTATAGTTTACTGCAAGATTTAACAATCACAATTTTGAAACGATTATATGTTGTCCGCATTTTATTGTTGTGGTAGATAAGTCACCCTTTGCAACATATATTGTCTTGCAATAGGATATTTATATTTGTTATTACACTATTTTGGTACCACTTCTCTAGTCATCCACCAGAGAAGTAAAACGGTGTAGATTTTAATTAAAAAAGTGTTATCAGCTATTAATAGTGGCAAAAGAGTTAGAAATTTAAATCTAAGCTATCCGATTTTCTTATAAACAACTATCTCCGTTCTTTAATATAGGTCGTTTTAGGGCATGTGCACAAATATTAAGGTAATAATTGTATTGCATTAACTATAATATCAATTGTCTATATTACCTTTGTATTGAAAGAAGAGTTTGTTATTTATTGGACAAAAAATAGTGAGAGAACCAAAGTTACATTTAATACTTGGGGTAATATTAGAAACTAAACAATTAATGCTTACTTGAAATTCTAAAACGACTTATATTAAGGAACAAAAATATTTCTCTAAAACGACTTATATTAAGGAACAAAAATATTTCTCTAAAACGACTTATATTAAGGAACGGAGGGAGTAGTATCTTACACTAACTCGCATAAAATTTTGTTGGGCATGGTATTTTGAAGAGTCCGACACGTACACTCTACAATAATGCCAATTTTTTACATTAAAATAAAGTGTTTAGTACTCCCTCCGTACCTATTTAAATGACGTTTTAGAGTTTTTCATTTGTCCCTAATTATTTGACGTTTGTTCAAATTTAGGAGAATTAATGATAATTTTTCCAAAATTACCCCTCATTATTCTTCATACTTTTTTGATATTTTAAACTCTTTCTCTCTCCTTATCCCAACAAAACTTTTCTTTTCCCAACAAAACTCTCTTTATCCCAACAAAAGATTTAAGGGTATTATAGACAATTGAGTATTATATTTAATGATTTTCAATCACTATCTTGACACAAAAATACTTTAGGACAACTGAAAAGTTCGTGTAGCAGAGCCTAAGGACAACTATTAATGTGTTTGTCCAATTAATAAATAACAAACCTTTGCTAGGCAACTCTCCCTATATATGCATATAGATATCGATATACTGTTCATGTTTACAAAAGTAATTGTGGCTCTAATATATTAACTGCATGACTAAATTGTTGTATATAGAACCAGACAACCAAAGCAGCAGCGAGACCGTTTATGCCTTTTGGAGCAGGAAGTAGATTATGCCCGGGAATGAATTTGGCAAGGCTTGAAATGACAATTTTTCTTCATTTCTTTCTCCTTCACTACAAGTGAGTTGCATTATTTTCCGTACATCAGTTTTATAAATAATATTTTTTTTAAAAAAAAGCCTCATTAAAAAAATTTGCTAACTTTATTGCATTTTTTTCATATTCACCTATAAATATAATGATTTTAAGTTTAGTAATTATGACATGATACTGAAACTGTGATAAAACTATAAGATTTTGTCATTTAATTTTACTATGATTAAAAATAGAACCCTTTTTACTATTTTAAAAAAATATAGAATCTTTCTATGGAATATAAAGAGTGATGAAATCCTGTACTTCCTTTGTAATATTGGATTTTGAAGTGGATAAGTGAGCACAACGGCCCCTACTAGCTTTCTTTCTTTTTTTTAGTTTATGCACACTTTTACCCATAGGTTATATATTGTCCAAATCCTCATATGCCCCCCTATTAGCTTTATATATTGCCGAAATCCTCATATATGCCCCCTACTAGAATTTTTTTTAATGAACAATTTTGTCCGTAGGCCCCTACTATATAAACTGTCAAAATTCTCATAGGCTTACTCACTCTGAGGATGAATTTACCACTTTATATATAGACTTGATCTCCATTTTATTAAATGATTCAAGATCTTTTCATAGTTTTATTTACTGGTTGACGTAAAATATTTTATATAATTATTATTATATTATGTTGAATTTATATTAATTTTTTACATTTTTATTATATATTGTACCAAAGGCCCTACTAGGCATAAATGTTGCGTCCTATATCATATAATCCTCAACCCATACAAATTTAGTTTTTCCTTTAACGTTAACAACTATATATACACATACAGGTACATATAATCCCACATTATCAATGCTTAAAACACGTGAAATTAAATGGAGTATAGTTTTTATGATCATATGGGATTGGTGGTTTTTACAGTTTTGATAGGTGGTATTGGTGCAATTTATAGGCTGTTAAAGTGGGCAAATGAGTGGTTTTACTTGAGAAATTTGGGTGAAAAGCGGTATTCACTCCCTCCAGGTGATATGGGTTGGCCTTTTATTGGGAATATGTTGTCTTTCCTCAAAGCTTACAAATATGGTGACCCTGATTCCTTCATCTCCAATCTTCATACTAAGTATGTCTCTATATTTCTCTAGCTTCCATCAGTTAATATACTTTATCTGCCCCCCAAAACATCAATTTTGACTTTTTTTGAAGTTAATCTGAATACATTTTTAAATTTAAAAGCAATATAAATGTGATAATTTTTTGATAATGCATTATGAAATTAATTTGCAGACTTATCAAAAAAATGTATTCCTAATTATAAGATTAATTATTTTCAAAAGTTAATGATAAAACGAATCTTATATTCACATAATCCAAATACCTGCATGTCTCATCTTGTCCGTCCAATCCTATGCAATGATGTCAACATAAACCTTATTATATCCCCTTACAAACTTAACTATAAATAAGTAAATAACTTGTACTCCCTCCGTCCCATGATAAAAGTCCTTATTACTATTTTGGGTAGTCCCATGTTAAATGTCCATTTTCCTTTAATAACCAAACTTTTACACATATTTTCCTATTATACCCGTAGCATTAAATATCTCATACTTTTCTTATTCTAATTCTCTCTCCATATTTAATGATATTATTATAGGCAATTTTGTCATTTTATTCATCTTCTTAATATGCGTGAAAAGTCCACCAGGACTTTTATCCTGGGACAGAGAGAGTATTTGTCAACAATACATGAGATGAGATAGATGATGATATAGAAGATTTGGAATCTATTTCAAAATCGAGTACAATTTAATTGATCATCAACCTTTTTTTGTTCTGCATATGATCACATAATATTAATAGAATGTGTTGAGTCATGATATTTCTCCTATTGGACCGAATAGATTGGGCCTACTTATTCTGATTAATCCATTAAGTCTTCATTAATGGTTGATGACATAACTGAGCTTAGTCTTCATATCATTTCTGTTTAACCCTGTAAGATCGGGTCGGGTCGTTGAGTTAACTCATTGGATCATTTAATATCTATTACTTTGACTTGTAATGATAAAAAAACATGACAGTTGACTAAGGCACCTGCCATGCATTAATGTGGATGAGATTATAGCCGGCCGGTGATATAAACAGTGGCAAAAAGTAGTGAGTAGACTACAGGCAGACGACAGGATCCATCAGATCACGGGGGCTGCGTCAGAGGTAGTGGGTGGCACAGTAAACCAGGCAAGGGAGTATAATCTATCAACCAAGTCTTTACAATGAGGTACGTGAACATAAAAACACACAACTGAACTATTATCTCTCTCAATACACTAGACATTACATTCCTCCATTGTTAACCTTGTGAACACGCGTACTTACTCTCACGCCTGAGCTATCCCCCGGCGGTCCGGCCGTCAAGCTTGTGGTGTTTATCGTGTTTACTGTGCAGGATCAGAGCGTCTTACGTGATTGGGACGTTGGAGAAGATCTTGGCGTTAACAGAATGCATTCTGAGGAAAATTATTAAAAGTTTGGTCATGCTCAGATATACAAGTCCTTCATGATTGGGAACCCTAGCATTATCCTCATAACTCTAGAAGGATGCAGACAAGTCTTGATGGATGAAGAAAAGTTTGGTCCCGGTTGGCCTGCATCGGTGAAAAAAAATATTTGGGAAAAGAGGTCTTAATGGCATTTCAAATGAAGAACACAGGTGCCAACGTCGCTTAACAGTAGCTTCAATGACAGGTCATGAAGTCATGTCTATATATTTGAAGTACATCAAAGACATATTTTTAACTAGTTTGAAATAATTATCCGATATAGAGGAATGACCAATCGAGTTATTAACTGAAATGAGGAAGATTGCCTTCAAGATTATCATGTATATAATCTTTGGCACTGAGACTAGTCCAGTGTTGGAGGCCATGGAAGAGAATTATACTCTTCTTGGGCATGGACTAAAGGCCATGAGTATAAATCTCCCAGGATTTGCTTTTCATAAAGCACTCAAGGTTAGGTTTTTCTCCCCTTTATCATGGAATCAAATCTTCTTTCTCATTCTCACTCCATATATTGATATTATTTATTTAGTTAGAATATTAATTGTAGATAAATACATAAGAATTAGGAGGCAGAATCGCAGAACACATGATATTGTGACAACAGATGAGACAGAGAATGAGACAATTAACATAATTAGACTCCTTTAGGATGCATCACTTTTCTTATCTATAGTCTATTTAGATTTCACATTTATGAACCCGTGTCAGCAATAAAATTAAAAAATTGATATTTTCACATAAAAAATGATATTTCCACAAAAGACTTTGTTGTCAAAAATAGTAAATAGGCCACACATCTATGTGTGAGAGAAACCTTTGTGATAATATTAAATTTATGTATGAAAATATCAATTTCCTAAAGTTATTATTTGACCCTTATTCTTCAACATCTGTATATTCAACTAAACAACACTATTTATCCAATACTAGTTGGAGTGGGCTAAATCATTTTTCCTCAACATGCTTGAGGAACATGTTTAAGGAAATTACTGATGGTTTAATTTGTGTTTTGTCGTGCTATGCTGACAGGCTCATAAAGAGTTGGTAAAAGTCTTTCGAACTCTTGTAGTTGAAAGGAGGGCGATGTTAAAGACTGATCAATCAAAACCAAAGAAATTTATTATATAACCCTGAATTTTATGAAATGAAAGTATTCAATTTTTTTATAATTATTATTCTATTTAGTAAATGGTTAAATTGATAAAAATATTAAAGTTAAGGGTGATATGTGAAAATATTTAAAAGTAAGCAAGTTGTCATAAAATAATCGGTGATAAAATAACAGTAATACGTGTGGTTGCACAGTAGCACACGGTATTGTATAGTATCTCTGATTATTGATGCTTACGTAAGAAGTCACTCAGTTATACTCAATTATTGCAACAATAGTTGTTGCATAGTATCTCACGTTATTAATTCAATTATTGTCATAATATTTTATATTATTAAATCAATAATTGAGACGACAAAGTTATTCATATTATTATTTACATTATTGACGATATCTAGAAAGTTCTGTCGACGAAAGAGGTTTGGTTACCTAATTGCGCGCCAAAGGAGAAATCTTTATCGGAAAGCCCCATCTTTATTGGGAATGATCTGGTTGTTAATATTATGAGTTATAATATTAATTAGGAATGTTATTAAAAAAATTGAATTTGAGTTCGGAGTTGAATTTGGAGATGCAAACGAGATATTTAAGTGTAAGATGATGAAATTAGTAAAAATAGACTATAAACAAAAAATTTATCAAGGTTAACTTTTTTGGTTAAAAAGTCAACATTTGACTTTCTTGAAAAAAGTCAAACTTCAAAAATTCAAAGATGAAATTGTTGGTAAAAATATTTCCATTGTGTTGGAATTATTAGTGTTAGTGAAAATCGACATCTTTATGGGATTTGGTTACGATGCTGCAGCGCCATCTTTATAAGCTTGGGCAGCGCTACGGCGCCGACCCTGAGCCTTTGAATTTTTTTTAAGTTTTCCACCTTCAATCCTTTTCGAGCTCGTAACTTAATCGTTATAAGTTGGAATTGGCTCGCTCAAAAGCCGTTATCTCACATATCTTGTATACTACGATTTCATTAGGATAACTTACATTTTTGAATCCGTTAACACTAAATTCACCGTTTAATTTCCTTATTACGCATTCGTTAAACATTCCTGAACGTTCATAGCTCGTTTCTTCGTTTTAAGTCAGAATTCGACCATTCTTGAGTATGCAACTCTTGAATGCAAAGTTCTACTATACGCCATTGAAAACTAAGGTTTCTAAGTTAAATGACGACTTTTGACTTAAATTTCGAGAATTTCACGATTTCAACGATTATTGTCTAATCTCGTAAATTTCACCATAACTTCGTTACTTGAGTTTTTTACTTCATTCAAAATGGATTCATTACATCTTTCACACATATATCATCCTAACCAAACATATATCATCTAATCCTATACACGATGGTGTTAAACTTGCCCATCAACAACATATACTAATTTTTATATGATATTCATTAGTTCATAATTCTATGATTATGATTCCACTTGTAACATGGTTTATTAATGTTTAAGTCCACTAATAGCCATCCTTGTTACTGCTTATGATACATGCTCCACCAATATTCAATTCTCTATCAAACTATAAATGAAGAGATTAAGAATAATGGTCTAAGGATTCATTACCTTTGATGTTCTAACTTGATTCTTCTTCTTCTTGGATTAGTAAGACAACTCTCATTTTTCTCTCAATGATATTTTCTCTAAGGGTTGGTGAAAATTAATCTAAGCTCTCTATTTATAGACTTGGCCAAGTGAGGGCAAAATGGTCCACTGGTCCTACCTTTTTACTATTCCCACCTCCACAACCAAACTTCCAAAGGAAGCTATCCCACCTCCTTATTTTGCCAACCATGATTTACCCTGGGGGGGGGGGGGGGCATATGGGTTGCCCCATGGGTTTTTCTCACCCGATGACCCATCGGGTCGATCTACGAGTCTGGTTCTTAGTTCGGGCTTAGGTTTAATTAACTTTAGGCTTGCATTACTTATCTTTTGGCTTTAACATAATTCATTTGGGCTTGCTAAATACACAAGCAAATCCTACTAGTCCATTACAAATGGTTTATGCTTTTAACATATAATTCTCGTATTCTTCTCCTATACTAGTTCGTATAACAATTCTCATATACGTTAGATTATCTTTCGTATATACTTGTACAATACTAGTTCGTATAACAATTCTCATATACGTTAGATTATCTTTCGTATATACTTGTACAATACTTCGTATCATACTCGTATTCATTACCTCATATAAATAACTTTCTTATTATACGATCAACATTTATTCAAATCTTTATTTTCCTTAACATTCTCGAACTTAGTACGCAGGCAAAAAACTGCGTTTGTCATAACTAAATTATTATTAAATAATCCATCTCTCCATATCATTCTATCATTATGTATTTCCCAGAACTTCAAAAATAATTCCCGAGTAAAAATGGATGAATAATGTTTTTTTAGAGAATTTCTCGAAAAGCTTTTATTTTTGTCTTAGAAATTCAAACACCTTAATTCTATCATGTAGCTAGAATACTACGACATTATTCCACTTTTAGGTTATAGAATAACCTTCATTATGCTTACTCGTTTTAAATAACATATAATATAATTTTATTCATTATTTAATCAAATAAACTTATTTTACAATTAATCTGATTTTCTCGGTTGTTACATTCTCCCCCTGTTATAAGGATTCTGTCCCCAGAATCTCGCCATAATTTAATTAAACAATTGAGGGTAATTATTCTTCATCTTTTCTTCAAGTTCCCACATTGCTTCTTTGCCATTGTGGTTCCTCCATAACACCTTTACCGAAGGTATAACTTTATTCCTTAGAAATTGCTCTTTTCTATCAACGATTTGAATAGGCATTTCTTCATATGTCAAGTATTTCTCAACATGAATAGGCTTATACTTTCTTATATGCTTATAATCCGGCTTATAAGGATGTAACACCGATATATGAAACACATTGTGTATAAGTTCCAAGCCTGGAGGTAATGCTACCATGTAAGCTACCTCTCCTACCCTTTTTAATATCTCGAAAGGTCCTATAAACCTTGGACTTAACTTTCCATTCTTCCCAAAGTGTATCTTTCCTTTCCAGGGAGATGCCTTTAGAAATACATACGAGCCGACTTCAAACTCTCTTCTCATTCGATGAGGATCTGCATACTTTTTTGTCTGTTATTAGCTGGCACCAGTCGCATTCTTATCAACTTAACTATATCCGTTGTTTATTGTACAAATTCAGGTCCTAGCATTCGATATTCTCTTACTTCATCCCAACACAATGGTGTTCTGCACATCCTTCAATATAAAGCTTCGTAAGGTGGCATGCCTATGGTTGCATGATAACTGTTGTTATACGCAAACTCTACTAGCGGAGGATGATCATCTCAATTACCTTTAAAATCTATAACGCAAGATCTGAACATATCTTCTAACGTTTGAATTGTTCTTTCGGTCTGTCCATCTGTTTGTGGATGATAAGATGTACTTAACTTCAACTGTGTTCCCATCTTCTCTTACAGACTTCTCCAAAATTTTGATGTGAATCGTGGATCACAATCTGACACTATCGAAACTGGTACCCCATGTCTTGAAATAATTTCCTTAACATAAAGTTTAGCTAGCTGATCTATGTTAAACTTGACTCTTATTGGCAAAAATTGAGCCGACTTCGTCAACTGGACCACTATTACCCAAATAACGTCGTACCCTTTCTGAGTAGTTGGAAGTCCCACCACAAAATCCATCGTGATATGCTCCCACTTCCATTCCGGAATCTCCAATGACTATAATAAGCCACTTGGTCGTTGATGTTCGGCCTTAACGTTTTGACAAGTTAAGCACCTACTTAATATTCTGTTATCTCCCTCTTCATGTTTAGCCACCAAAAACTCTGTCAAAGGTCTTGATACATCTTAGTACTACCAGGATGAATCGAATACCTTGAACTATGAGCCTCTTTTAATATCTCCTCCTTTAAATCTGTTTCACTTATAACCCAAATTCATCCTTCTAATCTTAATAGTCCCTCATTATGAAGACTTTACTTTATTTCTTTTTTATTTACTAGTCGTTTATTCATCTGGTCACACTCATCATTTCTGAGTTGTACCTCCTTAACTCTCTCTATAATGGTAGATCAAATCTTCGTTGTAAACAATTTTTGACCCGACTGACTCGGTAACTTCACCTCTAACTCCATTCTAGCCATCCCTATTATTAACTCAGTTTTAGCTGTTAACAAAGACAACTTTTCCCGACCCTTCCTACTTAAGGCGTCGGCTACTACATTGGCTTTTCCTGGGTGATACAGGATATCACAGTAGTAATCCTGTATCAATTCCAGCCATCTTCTTTGTCTTATATTTAAGTCTTTTTGTGTGAAGATATATTTTAGACTCTTATGGTCCTTGTATATCTCATATTTCTCTCCATATAGGTAATGCATCCTGATCTTTAGGGAAAATACCACTGCTGCCAGTTCCAGATCATGAGTAGGATAAACTTTCTCATAATCCTTTAACTGTCGTGATGCATGCGCAATGACCTTGCCATGATGCATGAGCACATAACCAAGTCCTTTATGTGAAGCATCACTTTAAACTACAAAATTCCCTTTGTCATCGGGTAAAGATAATATAGGTGCTTCACTCAACCTTTTCTTCAGTTCTTGAAAACTATTTTCACACTTCTCCGTCCATACATACTTCACTGTCTTCTTTATCAAATTAGTCAACGGAGTAGCTATATTAGAAAAATCTTGGATAAATCTTTGATAGTATCCCGCTAACCCTAAGAAACTTCGTACCTTAGTTGGCATTTTCGGTTGTTCCCAATTAATCACCACTTCTACCTTTGTTGGGTCTACTGAAATTTTATCTCTGTCAATAACGTGTCCCAAAAACTGCTAAATACTTATCTTTGGGCCTTAACATAATTCACTTGGGCTTGCTAAATACACAAGCAAATCCTACTAGTCCATTACAAATGGTTTATGCTTTTGACGTATAATCCTCGTATTATTCTCGTATACTAGTTTGTATAAGAATTCTCATATACGTTAGATTATCTTTCGTATATACTTGTACAATACTTTGTATCATACTCTTACTCATTACCTCGTATAATAACTTTCTTATTATACGATCAATATTTATTCAAATATTTACCTTCCTTAACATTCTCGAACTTAGTACGCAGGCAAAAAATTGTGTTTGTCATAACTGAATTATTATTAAATAATACATCTCTCCTTATCATTCTATTATTACGTATTTCCCGAAAGTTTAAAAATAATTTCCGAGCAGAAATGGATGAATAGTGTTTTTCAAAAAATTTCTTGGAAAGCTATTATTTTCGTCTTGAAAATTCAAACACCTTAATTCTATCATGTAGCCAAAATACTACGATATTATTCCACTTTTAGGTTATATAATAACCTTCATTACGCTTACTCGTTATAAATAACATATATTATAACTTTATTCATTATTTAATCAAATAAACTTATTTTACAATTAATCCGATTTTCTCGGTTGTTACAGTCATCATCCTCATGTTTATATTGTAACGAAACTCATCTTTGGCCCATAGTGCATAGATGGACTATTGATTATTAGTTTTTACAGTTGTATATCTTTAGCTTCTGTGCAAAGATGGACTGTTGATTATTGATTTTATAGTTGTATATCTTTGGCTTACGTGTAAAGATGGACAATTATTGGTT
Source organism: Panax japonicus (assembly GCA_020205505.1). NCBI lineage: Eukaryota > Viridiplantae > Streptophyta > Magnoliopsida > Apiales > Araliaceae > Panax > Panax japonicus. The sequence goes on from CM035114.1 coordinate 24,289,473, forward strand.
TTACAGTTGTATATCTTTGGCTTACGTGCAAAGACGAACTGTTAATTGATAACTTTGGCCCAAAGTTCAAAGATAGACAGGTGTATGACATGATCATGACCACTGGTGATACTAACAAATATCCTTGACCCTTAGTGCATAGATAATTCGATGATGTGATTGGCAGGATCATGATCATTAGTTAACAGTTGAATGTCTTTGGCCGTAATGCACTGACAAACAATTGATTGGTATGATCATGACCATTGGTTTTATAGTTGAATATCTTTGGCCCGTAGTGCAAAGATAGACAACTGATTGGTATGATCATTATTATTATATTTAAATATCTTTAGTCTTTGGGGTAAGGATATTGAGTAAATGTTTTATTAAGCCTTTATGACAAGGAGAAACTGTTGATTTACAAGATTATACATATGAATTATGAACTTAACTATAATCTTTAGTGGTTCAGGTGAAGACATGTGATAAAAGTTCTCTTTGTCTTGGGTACAACAAAGAATTGTTGATGATTATTATAGGAATGAAATATAAACGACGGACTTTTAATTTGGAGGAGATAGTAGACATTACGTGATGCCCCCAAAATAGGTATACATCATCCATTCTGAGTCGTCAAATACATGGTACAGAAATAACTATAACTTTATTAATACAATTGTCGTGAAAAATACGACAACACATAAACTATGAGTTTAAATACAAATATTGTCTTCTAGACAATATCCACACTCAGCTAAAGTCCTCATTACAATTATTGATACACTATTTTACAAAAATAGTGAGGATTGCTAAGACAACTGTCTAAGAACATCACTCTATACCCCGACTGGTTCCTGCTATATTCTCGCTTCTTGAGAAGAAAAATAGAACAAAAAAGAAAAGGGTGAGCTCAACTAGCCCAGTAAAGAATATTATGACTAAGATAATATACAACAAATTATCCTTAGTCTTCAACAGGAAAAAATCTAATAGAATATAATAGACAACAAGTTTTAGATCAACAACTGTAGCAAAAACAATAATTCATTAGAAGAGTTAAGTAGAGAATGAAATCTACTATCATCTATGAATTTAAAGTCCATCATCAATATTTTATCCCTGTAACGTCAATCAATATACATCTTGCATTAAATATTCATCTTTGTACTTCGGGCCAAAGATATTCATTTGTATCACCAGTTGGACATGTTCATCTCAACACATGTTCATCTTTGCACTACGGGCCAAAGATATTCATCAGGTAATCATTCATCTTTGCACTACAGGCCAAAGATATTCATCAAGTATCACCATTGAAGACTGAGGATGATGAAAAACATTTTAGAGAACGAATCCAGTAAGATAAAAGGACAAAGATTAGAGATTCGTACTTTAGATAATTCAAGTTTAAAAATACTTCATAATAGACCATAATTGAGTAAAGTTCAAGAATAAAGATCAAAACATGGATACAATCAAAGATAGTAAATATAATAGACATTTGGGACAAAGAAGAGAAAATTTCAATTTTTAGGTGAATAATGCCGTATTTGTGAATAATGTCATATACGTGAATAGTAACCTTGACACAAAAAGATAGAAATTTCACAATAAAATTCATATCAATATTTCAACATACTGATATTGAAGAAAATAATATCATTTACAAAAAAATAACATCCTTTACCTCAAAAGAACATTATTTCTAACTGAATATCAGATGTAATGTTTGAAGGAAACTTGTGCTGAATAGCAACTCTCAAAGTATCTAAATACTCACAAAATACGCTCGATAATATATATAGAGAAAACTTATTTTTGGTGTGATTTTCAATTCTAATTAAGCACCCTATTTATAGGAAAATGCTAGAACGCCAAAGGAGACTAAATTAATAAAATATTATTATTATTTTTTCTTCATTCTACTCATGCTAACCATCCAAGACCAGCATGCCATTTGTGAATTTTTTTTGCAGCCCACATGTTTTAAAAAACAAAAGTGGGTCCCACCCATAATTTTAATAAAAACATTAAATTTCCAAAACTTCAACAATTCACAATAAATAGACCTTTTATCAGATAAATTGGAATTTTATGTCCATTCCATAGGAAATCGAATTCTCTCCAACTTTACAGAAGAAAGTTTTTCCAAATTCCAAACAGAAAATGTCCGAAATTCACATACGGAAGATTTTTAATACCTCCATTCCGACAAAATACTGATAAAACACCTCAACATTAATTCCTTCAATTATATCCACATAAAAATAAATATTTCCTTCATTTATACCCACATAAAATAAATATTTTCTTATCATATAAATCAATAAATAATTATTCACAAATAATATTACAGAATCACAATAATGATAACTAGGCCGTTCCCAGGAAATAAGGGGCTTTCCGATAAGGATTTCTCCTTACTGGCGCGCAATTAGGTGAACAAACATCTCCTTGACAGAACTTTCTAGACATTGCCAATAATGCTATCTAATAATATTATTCAAATAATATGAATTATTGATCTGATAATGGAAAATACTGTGTAGTGACAATTATTAAAATAACAATAATATAAAATATCAACGCAGCAATTATTGAACCAATAAAATAAAATATTAAACAGTAATTACTGTAATAATTATTGAGTAGTGCCTTCTTACGTAAAAATCAATAATTCAAAAATACAGTGCAATACCGTGTGCTACTGTGCAACCACGTGTATTACTGTATTTTAACTACCAAGTAATCCAACAGTGTTAACGGTAACAATTACGCCGTTATTTATAAAAACTCAAACTTGTCATTTTCATCATTCGACAATTATTCTGTTATGGGGCCCACAAATGGCTGCGCCGTCGTACGAATATTTCCCGACAACAAGAATATTCCACGACCAAACAAATATTCTCCGACAAAAAGAATATTTTATAACCACTAGCTTATTTTATAAAATTTACATATTTCACCCATAACCAAAGCATTATATTAAATTAACTCCTTATTATTTCAAGATAATGAATAAAGAAAATTTTATTTTATTTATAATAAGTGGGGGTCTTACAATCTCCCCTCCTTATGAAATTTCATCCTCGAAATTGACGTACGTACCTGGTGTTTCAAAAATGTGAGGGTACCTCACTTTCATTTCTGATTCCAACTCCCAAGTCATTTCCTCCATAACATGGTTCCTCCAAAAAATCTTGACTTGTGGTATAACCTTTGTTCATAGGACATGCTCTTTCCTATCCAAGATTTTGACAGGTACCTCTTCGTACGTTAAATTTTCGGCTATCTCATCTGGTTCTAACATAATAATGTGGTTTGGGTCTTTCACATATTTACGAAGCATAGATATATGAAAAACATTATAAACACGAGACATGCTTGGAGGTAAGGTGAGTCTATAGGCCTCATTTTCTATTCGGTCAAGAATCTCAAATGGACCAACAAATCGTTGATTGAACTTTCCTCTTTTCCCAAATCTTGTAACTCCCTTCCATGGAGCAATACGTAACAGTACATGATCTCCAATAATAAATTCCACGTCATTTCGATGAAGATCAACATAACTCTTTTGTCGATTTGAATCTTTTCTATTGTCATGTGTACTAATTTTGGTCCCAACAACGTTTCTTCACCCACCTCATCCCAACATACTGGAGAGTGACATTTTCGTCCATACAATGCCTCGAATGGAGACATGCCTATACTTTCTTGATAACTGTTGTAGGAGAATTCCACTAATGGCAAGTACTTATCCCAACTTCCTTTAAAATCTAGGACACAGAGTCTTAATAGATCTTCAAGAGTTTGAATAGTCCTTTCTGACTGTCCATCTGTTTGAGGATGGTATGCCGAACTAAATCGTAAATTCGTGCCCATAGCTTTCTGCAAGCTAACCCAAAATCATGAAGTGAACCTTGGATCACGATCCAAAACTATGGATATTGGCATGCCATGCAATCATACAATCTCATTTACGTACATACGAGCAAGACGTTCAAGGGGATAAGTTTCAAAAAATGTTCAACGACAAGTACTTTCCCAAAAGTATTCGTCACATGAAGGAGGTAGATTTCATCAAGCTGGAGTAAAATAATATGATCGTGTCTCAGTATGAAGCTAAGTTTTCCAAGTTGTCCCGGTTTACGTCCCACTTCATTGATAATGAGGTGAGAATGACGCAGATGTTTCTAAGAGGTTTGAAACCCGAGATACATCAATACCTCATTTCTCACAAACTTCGTTTATATTCAGATATTGTGAATAGGGCTCAGTTATTGGAGTGCGATAATGAGCCAGCCCAAGCAAAAGATAATGACCAACAACACGATAATAATCGTATCGGTGGCAATGATCATCGAAACAATGATAACCATCGTGGAGGAAATTATCATGCCAAAAATGGTAACCACTTCAGTGGTAATAATGACCAAGATAATAGAAGAAATGATTCAAATTGAAAATTCAAAAAGAGAAGATTTAACGATGATGGGAAGACATTGGTAGCAGTACCAGCGCCAACAATAAATTCTAGGGGAGGAGAACGACCGCCAGTTAGATGCTACAGATGCGAAGAGGAGGGACACATAAGTCTAAACTATTAACAACCTTCCAAGGTATGTTTTAGTTGTGGAAAAGATGATCACATAGCTAAATTTTGTCCTGTAGCGAAATCAAATCCAGCTGGGACGGTGGCACCAAAGGCGGATACGGCCAAACAAAGTCAGTGGTTTCAGGAAGAGCATTTTTTATGACTTCTCAAAAAGCGAGTAACCCAAATGAAGTTATCAAGGGTTAGTTAATCATAAACTCTAGCGAAGTCTATACCTTATTTGTTACCGGTTCTACCCATTCTTTTATTTCTCTTACTTACACTAAACGTTTAAATTTAACTTCGGAGAAATTAGACTTTGACTTATCTGTTGAAACCCCGTTAAGAGAAACCTTCATTACATGTGTTATCCAAGTCTTAGATGAGAGTCAAAGTTTTTAAATGATATTTCTATCATTAATAAATTTCTTGACGTATTCTCTAAAGACTTCCTGGCCTACCCCAGAGCGTGTGTGACCCCACCAAAATAGGTATATATCACCCATTCTGAGTCGCCAAATACATGGTACAAAATACAAATATAAACTTAAATATACAGCATGAGCTGTGAGTTTTAATACAAATATTGTCTTCTAGACAGTATTCAAACTCAAAATAAGTCCTCAATATATTTATTATCACACTGTTTCACAAAATAGTGAGAACTACTAATGCAAACATCTGGACCGTCACTCCGTTCCCCGACTAGTCCCAACTATATTCTTATTTCATGAAGAGAACAATGTAAGCAAAGGGGTGAGCTCAACTAGCCCAGTAAGAAATATTATGACTAAGATAATGCATAATAAATTATCGTTAGCCTTCAACAATGTTAAACTGATAAAATATAATAAATATCAAGTTTAACTGCAGTGGAACAAGTAATCCATTAGAAGAGTCAAGTAGAGCATTATATCTACTATCTTCTATGATTTAAAAAGTTTATCACCAATTTTATCGCTGAGACTTAGCTTAATAAATAATCCACATCACTGAATTATCCATGTACTACGGGCCAATGATATTCATTATTATCACAACTAGTCATGCTCATCTCAACAACTATCCATCAATACACTACGGGCCAATGAGGACTTTTACCACATCATTTATAATATTACAGGTCATGATTATACCAAATGATTCCTAGTCATTACCATACCAATCAACATTCTATCTATGCATTACGGGCCAAAGATGACTTTCATAACCATATAAACATGAGGATGATGACAATGATATAAGAATTTAATAAAGTCCAAATTGTCAACATGATATTGCTTTAGGGAGTAAAATTCAAGAATAATATCATATCAAAAATGATTTTGACATAAAAGAAATCAATTTTAATCATGAATAGTACCCCGGTATGAAAAGGTTAAAACTTATCAAGACTGCTCAGAATAATATTTCCATGATAAGATACTGGATGAAGAGCAAATATCAAAGAATTTCTGATCATTTCAGGAATTATAGAAGCATTACTTACCAAAGTAAGTTTAGATTTAGGAATCTGAAATGAACAATATACGAAACTAAAAATGGATTGTCAACTGTCATGTGGTAATGTTGGTCATTTTACCGATCAATATATGTGTGCAAGTATACACAGTCAACAAGTAATAAAGAATAAGTAAAGTATCGTTCCCACGGAGAATTAAATAATAAAATTTTCCAAGCACTAGCCCATAACCATTTCAGTCTTATTAAAATGAATGAAATTATATTTTATATTTAAACTATGAAATTAAGTAAACCTAACTATTCCTAGAGTGAGATTAGATAATGAAGACCTGAGATCACAATTTCATCTATTGACTCATTCAAATCCATACGTTTCATGTTAAGCCAAATTAATTGTACCGGTTTGTTAGTCAAGAACACGAAAGTAAAGTATAGCCATCTCTCCACATACTATACCCATATCACATATAATCCACAGTTGATAGAATACACATGAACACCCACATTACCTAAACCACTATATGTCTATGTGATTTACAAATATTTAGGATTTCAACACACGTTCTTAATTGACTATGAATGGTGTCTTGATATATGTCTATCCGAAACACAAAGCATACATCATATTAGAATATAAAATATACAATCAAAAGCTATTAAGATCAGATCCAAAAACATACTTCATCTCTCAAGTCCATATGTATTATCGTAGTAATTGATGGCCAATCAACTAAGCAAGCAAGCATGAATCTTAATAGATAAACCCATAGAAATTAATAAAGATAACAATGAAATATATCTGATTAAACTAATCCATAGACTCCACTGCAATCTCAGAATAGAATTTAAATCATAATTGAATTAATGCTATCATCCACATATTAAAAACACATCATGAGATACAATTACGAATCAAAGAGAGAAAAAGAATAGAGAATTGTAATATGTTCTCATTATCCAAGATTGAATCTCCAATGCTTCCCAATTGCTTTCAGTCTCCACACTAATCAATCTAGGAAGCATCTACAATAATCTACTCTACTCTATAATTGAAAACCCAAGAGAGAAAGCAGCAATAGTTCCTTCTCCCCCACGGGATAGGATCATTTTCATATTGCTCATAGTTCTAATATATTAAGAATCCTAGTCATCGCATTCCTCTCCCAACAATCAGCTTGTTAGATTGAGCAATTAAAAGTCAACTCTAAATCACGTCTGGCGCAGCTGCGCTATGAATAGCTGGGAATGGGGCGCAGCTGCGCTATGCTAGGGCTGGGAAGTCTCTGTCTGTTTGGTGCAGCTGCGCCGTGTCATAGGCCAAGCTGGGTGTAGCTGCGCCGTGCATCAGCTAGGCCTGGCTGTTCTACTTGATCTGCTGCAACCTTCTGCTACCTTTTAGACCCCAAGTACTGTACTCCAAGACATCATTCCAAGATTTGGCAGCATGCTTAACTCCATTTTCTTTCCATCATCAATCCATCATAGCTTTGAACATGACTTGGCTCAACTAACACTAAGGAGGTTTCCAATACTAAAACTACAAAACAAAGCACAAAGACATAAAATTCTATACAATAACATGAGATTAAGCACAAATATAAGTCAGTTAATATCCAAATAAGTGGTTATAAAACCACTTATCAAAAACCCCCAAACTTATACTGTTGTTTTCCCTCAAGCAACCAAAACAAAACCAAATCAAAATGCGATACAGAAGCTACCATGTATGCATCCTACACTATCATGAACATGAATCTAGTAGTCAACTGGAAATGAAATTCAATTGTAATGCCTCAGAAAAACTACAAGATAATCAAAAAAAAAAGTAACCTACGATAAGATCATAATGCACAACACCTTGCAAATCCAAATCTATCCGCACTGATATAGTGTGTGAGTGTAAAGCAACCACTAACATGATACTGAACAAATTTTTCACATAATATGCTTCTTAGGGGGAAAGAACCAGTTTTAACTCACGGATTTCAATACATCAAGTATGTTCTAACCAAGACCATGCATTACTTAAGTTCAGAGTTAACAAGTAAATGTATGCCTTCATTCCCTCACGAGGGCGATTCTCACACTTTCCCATGGGGTTTATAGCGATTACGTTTTACGCTCCATCTCAATTTCCAATTTCCATTGAACGAGTGCGTTTTAACGCTTCATCTCGCTCTTTTTTCTTCTTTTTTTAATTTTTTTATGCATGACACTGAATTCCCCCAAACATAAGCTTTTAACAGTTCTAGCTATCACCAAATGAAGTACTCACATTCATTTATAAAAATAAAGACTTCCCACCAGAAGGCAAATATGTGAAAATTTAAACTAAGCATATCATAATGGTTACTCAGAAGTGCTAACTGATTATATCATATTCAGGCAGATAAGGATTTATATAATGATATGACATCACAGCCAAGCTTAAGTCTCAAATCAAATCAATAATCAAGTAGTTTTAATTTCATCACAGACCAACTTAATAACACATCAATTGACACTAGATTCATACAGTTACAAAATGGAACATTTTTTTAAACATAATTACTCAACATAATGCAACACTTCCTAACACAATCAACTAAAATAGGACAAAATAAAACATGACATGACATATACTAAATGCAACTAAATGGAACAACTAAACCTAGTACCCCCAAACTTAAAAACTATATTGTCCTCATTGGAGATAAAAGGTAAATGAAAACTCCCCTAGCTGTCATCCTCATCACCATCCACCTCTCGCTCAGGTGGAATGTCTGGAGGTAGATAAGGAGTAGTTGTCCCATACGTCGGGAATTGAACTTATGCTCCCAGCTGGCTAAAGGCATTCGATAGGATTCCAAAAAAATTGGCAGTGTAAGCTTGGAAGTTCGTGTGCATCGCATCCATCCTTCTTTGGAGGCGGCGAATGTCATGGTCCTGCTTTCCTAGAGGTGGTCTAGCTGAATGCGGGGCAGCAGTGTCCTCTTTTTTTTTTCTTCTTCTTCCTCATCTTCTTCATTTTCTGACTCCTCCTTAGGAAGAATAAACCCCCAACTCTAGGGATGAGATTCTGCGCCATTCCAAATGGTGTACTTCTGAATAGTTGTATGGTCAATATCTCTTATTGACATCTAAAGAGCCTCAGAATCCCAATCAATTCCCACGGCCAGGCACACTCGAGTGATAAGCAAAGTGTGTGGTATGCCCCCTGAAGTACTCCCTCTCATGTATTTTAACATTGACTGATTTATGATATGCCCGATGTCAATTGATTTCATCTTCAGAGTGTCATATAGCAATGTAGCTCTGTCAGTCGTGACATCGGCATGATGACTCGTGGGGAGTAGGTTATCACATATGAAGCTATACCATGCCTTGGCGTATCGGTTGAGCGAGGTTTGCGGGAAATGAACCTTTCTGTTAGTGCCAGATTTGGTGGTCCATTTTGTGCTTGGCTTGCACAGTTCCTCCACGAGCTTATCTAAGTATGTTTCAAACCTCTTTGACTCAGCCCAGTTTTCAGCACCTGATGGCAATGTCCCTAAATGGAATATCTCGTTGATTGCTTCTTTGGTATATCGCACTTGATTTCCCCACACAAAGGAGATGCCATTTTGGGTTTCGCGAGCATTGGTGTAGAATTCCCTTACTATCGCCATTGGTGATGCCACTAGTTTAGCTACCACTGAGAGCCATCCATTCCCCCTAATCTGTTCCTTCAACTTTCCATCTTCTGCTCCTGGTCTGAATCCCCTCTCTGGTACAAAGGATTTGCCCACTAAGACATCCATATAATAATGCTGGGCCGAGAGGTTCACAAATCGGGCAGTGTCCAACACATTTATGTTGTTATCCCCGCTCTCATGCTCACTGCTTGATGAAGGAGATGGAGTTCTAATTCGCTTGGGTGCCATGATTTTGATGAAAGTATTCTTTTGGATGCCGCTAAGCCCTTCAATGAATCCCCAAACTCTGTCAATTCTGTACCAACCACTGAATTGCACTCAACAGATTACCAAACTCTGCTCTTTTTCTGAGACTGGATTCTCGAATGTACACCCTTACCCCTTTCAGACCTTTAACCAAACACCCTCTGTGCACCACTGCAAGAAATGAGGAGCTAGGTTTCTGTTGAGAGGGAGAGTGGTGATGAGATTTTGGTAGGAATGGATTAGGGGAATAAATTATTGGTGGCAATGCAACCCTAACCTCTTGTTGGAATTCGCTAGAACGGGTGGTGTGCAGACCCGATTCACTTGACTGCTTACAGTGTTCGAGAGCTGCTAGAAGAATTATGATCTAGGGTTTAGTATGGGAGAAGAGACTAGTGTTGGATGAAATAAACAATGGATGTGTAGACTGGACGCAAGTGTTTGATTTAGGGCTCTTGGATGTTTGGTTTTTATTAGAGAAGAGTTTGAGAGTTTTGAAGTTCTAAGGAGATATAGAAGGCGTGGTCTAATCCGACACCTAAACTGATTTTAAAAACCCATATCAAGCTCGGATGCAGCTGCGCTATGAATGGCTGAGAATGGGGCGTAACTGCGTTGTATTAAATCTAGCAGTATTCATATGTCGCATCTGCACTTATTTTTAACTGTGCTGGGGCGCAGCTGCGCTGTGCTGAACCTGGTTTTGACTCACTGCTCCTTAAACTTAATCCCTGTGCTACTGACTTTTCTACCCCATTGGTTACCCCTGATACAGATCAAAAAGAACTATTAGACATTATTTAACTATAATCAATACTTACTACTAAAAATTTAATTACTATCAAAATAACGAACTAATTAATTTTAACAAAAAGAATTAAACATAACGAAAGGAAAATGATAAACTATAGATACTGAAGAATTAAACAAATAGGACGAGAGAGATTTAATGGGGTGCCTCCCATCAAGCGCTCAGTTTATAGTCTGTTAGCTAGACTCTATTTCTGACACCGCTATCCAATTCCCCAACGATAAGTTAGGAATCCTCCATCCATTAGAACTACACTGTGTGTCGGTAGGTTTCCTGTCTTATTAATCTGTGAAGTGAAACATCCTAGCATAATTCCTGTACATGATGTCTCTCGTTCCATTGCATAACTAGGTGTCTCGTCCGTTGTGTTTGAGACTAAATTGTTGCGTTGAGGCATGGACAATACAACGGACTTTTCCTATTTTATTTCCTCTTCTTCAGCCCACCATGGTGTATACAAGGCATCTTTATCATACTGCTCATTGCCTTAAATGTGACTTCCTAGAGGACATGGGTGTGCAAAACTCACTGGATTGTTCAACTCTGGTTGAGAAGGTACTTGGGGTATAGTACATGAAATTTGATATTCTTCATTTTCCACATCCCTAATTGTCTCCTCAACGTCCACTCCTTTCAGTTCATCCAGTGGCATGTACACTTCTGGCTCTCCATCAGTTTCATCATCCATGTTATAGTACCAACTATTTTGAGGGAAATTGTTCAAGACTTCGAACATTTGATCCATCTGATTCTGAAGATTTCGAATCGACCTCTCTTGCTCAATCATCTTCTCCTCAGTTGATGCTACACACTTGAACCAAAAATTCTCCAAACTTGAATTATCTTGTTCAGTTTCGGAATCCATGTATTTATGACTATTCATTATCATATCTTCTTTTTCTGTTATACTCCTTAACATGAACTCCTTCAACTCTGAATTGTCTTCTTGTCGCATTGGAGGCGGATATGAACAATCGGATGGATATGTTGGACTTGGAACACAATATTGGTCTCGATAGTTATAACTCCATTCCGAATCTGGGTGATACCCCCAACCTTGTTGATAATTAGGATAAACATCGTTGTTGAAGTAATCACCCCCAAACTACACTTGTCCAACCTTAATGTTGCACTGATAACTCGGATGATGGCCAGCACAGTATTCACATGTAACTACTATCTCTCGAGTGCTTTGGGTAAGAATATTCAACCTCTCCGAAAGTGTTGTAATATGTGCTGACAATGTAAAAAATATATTGAGTCCTTCAATTCTTGTGTCCCTTGGTTGAATCATATTTGCATAAGGCCGTTGATAAACAAAGTCACCCATGATACCTGAAAAGAGAGAAATATAAGAAGATAATTAAAATAAAAAAATGTTTAAATTAAGACCAATTTGATTGAAATTAATGTTGGCAAAATTTTATTAAGCTAATTTTCCGGAAACGGCGCCAAAAACTTGTTGGTCGTTTTACCGATCAATATATGCGTGCAAGTATACACGGTCAATAAGTAATAAAGAGTAAGTAAAGTATCGTTCCCACAGAGAATTAACTAATAAAATTTACCAAGCACTAGCCCATAACCATTTCAGTCTTATTTAAACGAATGAAATTATATTTTATATTTAAACTATGAAATTAAGTAAACCTAACTATTCCTAGAGTGAGATTAGATAATGAAGACCTGAGATCACAATTTCATCTATTGACTCATTCAAATCCATACGTTTCATGTTAAGCCAAATTAATTGTACCGGTTTGTTAGTCAAGAACACAAAAGTAAAGTATAACCATCTCTCAACGTACTATACCCATATCACATATAATCCACAGTTGATAGAATACACATGAACACCCACATTACCTGAACCACTATATGTCTATGTGATTTATAAATAATTAGGGTTTAAACACACGTTCTTAATTGACTATGAATGGTGTCTCAGTATATGTCAATCCGAAACACAAAGCATACATCCTATCACAATATAGAATATACAATCAAAAGCTATTAAGGTCAGATCCAAAAACATACTTCATCTCTCAAGTCCATATGAATTATCACAGTAATTGATGGCCAATCAACTAAGTAAACAAGCATGAATCTTAATAGATAAACCCATAGAAATTAATAAAGCTAACAATGAAATATATCAGATTAAACTAATCCATAGACTCCACTGCAATCTCAGAATAAAATTTAAATCATAATTGAATTAATGTTATCATCCACATATTGAAAACACATCATGAGATACAATTACGAATTAAAGAGATAAAAAGAATAGAGAATTGTAATCTGTTCTTATGATCCAATATTCAATCTCCAATGCTTCCCAATTGCTTTTAGTCTCCACACTAATCAATCTAGGAAGCATCTACACTAATCTACTCTACTCTATTATTGAAAACCCAAGAGAAAAAGCAACAATATTTCCTTTTTCCCCCACGGGATAGGATCCTTTTCATATTTCTCATAGGTCTAATATATTAAGAATCCTAGTCGTCACATTCCTCTCCCAACAATCAGCCTGTTAGATCGAGCAATTAAAAGTCAACTCTGAATCACGACTGGCGCAGCTGCGCTGTTAATAGCTGGGAATGGGGTGCAACTGTGCTGTGCTGGGGCTGGGCAGTCTTTGTCTGTCTAGCGCAGCTTCGCCGTGTCATAGGCCAAGCTGGACGCAGCTGCGCCGTGCATCAGCTAGGCTTGGCTGTTCTGCTTGATCTGCTGTAACCTTCTGCTACCTTTTAGACATCATTCCAAGATTTGGCAACATGCTTGACTCCATTTCCTTTCCATCATCAATCCATCATAGCTTTGAACATGGCTCAATTAACACTATGGAGGTTTCCAATACTAAAACTGCAAAATAAAGCACAAAGACATAAAAATCTATGCAATAACATGAGATTAAGCACAAATTCAAGTCAGTTAATATCCAAATAAGTGGTTATAAAACCACTTATCAGGTAGTCCGCGTAGACAGATCATTTCCATAATTTAATACCAAATGAATATGAAGGGTTATTCACCAGGCATGCGGTAGTCCGCGTAGAAAGGTTATTCCCACAGAATAATAAATAATGGAATAACAACATGATTTCACCATGCATGCAGTAGTCCGCATAGACAGGTTATTCCAACAGAATGATAAAGAATGGAATAACATCATGATTTCACCATACACGCGGTAGTCCGCGTAGACATGTTATTCCAATAGAATGATAAAGAATGGAATAACAACCCTTACGAGTATTGAAAGAAATAACTCTCTTCATGAATACGAAAGAAATAATACCCCTTACCTTAATAGGAGATTGGATATTGCAATAGTGTAGTAACAGAATACTCTTCTTCTTTCTCTCTTATTCTCTCTATACTTTCTCTCTCTATAGCTTGAATGAATTGGTGAAAAATAATGAAGAAATAGGCTTCTATTTATAGAAGATTTCTAGCTTAGCTTTTGCAATGTGAAAAGGCAAGTGGCTTGACGACTGGTGATGTGAAAAGAAAATTGGTTTGACGCCTGTAATGTGAAACAACTAGTGGTTTGACGCCTGTAATGTGAAACGACAATTGGTTTGATGCCTGTTGTGACACACCCAAATCTAGGTACTTCATTCTCACAAGATTTGGTGTTCACTATCCAAACATTCATACTATCTACCCAAATAAAATAATATTTAAACCATGAATCCTCCCTTAAAATAGGGTTACATTAATCAATAAAAATCTTTCCAGGTTATCTAACCTTAAAACATCATTCAAGTGCGGAAATAAATTATTACATCACATCATTATATAAAAGTCTATCATCAAATCCAAAAGTCTAACATCATAGCAATAAAAATAATTACAAATCTTCATCACTTGTATATTTTTCCCTTTCCTTTGCTAGTTGAAGGCTCATCTACCTTCTCAACTTTAGCTGCAATAAGTGTTTAAATATGAAAGATTGAGCAAAACAATTTCTCACTGGATATAACAATGAATCAACAGAAGAATAATAATAATAACTGCCAACAAATAGGCTTATCAAAACTGAATAGTACTCTAACAATGATAATCAGAAATTGGAATATATATATATATAACTGAGGGTCATAAGACCATGAACTATGTCCACAGTTGAAAGTAATCTTTCAACTCCAACTTTAACAGTTATAAGATTATAAGGACTCCTCGTACTTAGGGGGGTCAGCCTTTCGCACAATGTATTGTGCATAAACATTTCAATGCTAAGCGTAAATTATCCCCTAATAATAATAGGGTTGTTCATCTCAGTATTTGGATTACAAGTCCGCACCAAAGAAAGTTTGGTTTGGATAAGCTTTCAAGGGTAATTTGAAGTTTAACGATCATCAACTAGAGAACTAGTTAAATCAATAACGTTTAATAACACAACAGATGTTTTAATAACAACATAACATAGAACAATTGAGAATCATAAGTGAACTGATTATACATATTAAACTCATGCTTGAAATAACTATAGAGCATAAGTATTCAACAAAATGAATAAAATAGTAAACCTTTGCTTTAACAATAAATAAGCTAAGGTTAGGATCTTATAACATTAGAAATGAAATTACAGAATATATGATACATGATAGCAAGCTGAAAACTAAAAACTTGCCCAATATGGTATTAATTCATGCAAAGAATTAAAAATAGTTCAATAATAGAGACGAGAGTTCAAAACTGCGGTCATTATACCAGAATAGAACATAAGAAACTAGCTTAACTATAAACAAGTTAAAATGAATCAACCAAATACAAATTTCAAATAACATTAGAGTTAAAGTTTCCTCATATGAAATTTAGGAACAATTGACTTATTCAATAACAGTTAGGATAGAAAACTTGCTCAATCAAAAGAATCAAGCTACACAATATAATAATAGAACTAGCTCAACGAAAGTGTAGAGTTAGAAAGATTGCTCAATGTAAAAAGAATAGTTTAGAAACTTGCCTTGATCGTAAGCTATTAAATTAAACTCACGATCACCTACACATAGTTTTAGAACCACAATACCTATTAGATATGCTAACATACCATAACATGTACATTTTTAGCTAATCTTATCATTTTAGCACAAGTCTTTCATTACCAATTACATTTCAGAAATTCCAAGTGTTTTACATCACAACACTTGTCTAACCATCATTGTATAAACTAAGTTATCACATAACACGTTCATGACTTATATATCATTTTTACAACTTTGAAATTAAAATCCACATAGCATGACTCTATTCAACCTTGTTGTTACATGGTTCTCACATTAACATAACATTAAGCTAAGTTACATCGAACGAACAAAGTCTGCAGAATTAGCAGACTTCACTATTTGAGATTGGAAACTGGCACGGCCGCGCCAGTTTTATACTGGCTCACTACGCGCCCGTGCGGCAACTGCGCGGTCGCGCTATGCACAGATTCTAGTTTTGCAGAACAGAGCTACGACACTTTTCTTAAGCCAACTAACACAAATTTAATCCCCCAAACAGTAATAATAACATGTAAAAATGGTATAGAACAATCACAAACATATTTGTGAACATATTCCACCAATTAAAACAATTTAACTACAATTTAAGCTATGTTAATTTCTCAAATTCCATGTTTTTCATATAAAACTCAATTTTTTGATATTCATCCCAAAAATCATCACTGTGATTTCAGAACTTGGCCAAATCACTTCATTCAAACTACGTTATGCTCATTTCTTAATGAACTAACATAATCAAGCTTCAATTTACAATTTCACATACTAATTAGCCACTAAAATTGATACTTTTCATGAACCATATGAATAATACATATACTGACATTATTCTTCCTACTGTCAAATAAATTTAGCATGAAATTTCCTTACTTGAATATAACCTCTAACACTATAAACATGTATAATCACAATTACCAACTATATATCAATAATTCGAAGAGATGAAATTTATAGAACATGCAATTTTTGACGTAAAACCCATATGTGCATAAATATATATATATATATATATATATATATATATATATATATATATATATATATATATATATATATATAAAGGTTAGATAAAATACCTTCAAATAGCTTGGAAATCCTTAAAATTTCAGACCAATTTCTCTCAAATCCTCTCAAGCGCACCCAAGTCTCAATTCTCTAAACTCTCAACTCCTCTCTTCTGTCTCAGACTTAGCTAATATAGACAAATAATGCATATAAGAAAAAAACTGATACCTTAATACGCATACTAATTATATTAACAGTTACAACATAAACGTTTATAATATTAATATATTATATTTATTATTTTAATTTGTTTATTTATTTTATTTCATTTATTTTCAAAAATTAGAAAACCAAAAGCCATAAGGTTTTGTTTGGCAAAACACTTTAAAATTTAAAGACTTAATATATTAAGCCTTGTTTGGCAAAAACTAAATTAAACCCTTTTTAATTTATTTTAATAAACACTTTAGTTTATAATTTATAATTACATACTATTTATTTGAATTTCCATATCCAACATTAGTCAATAAATTAATTAAATACTATATTTTAATTAAATATACCACTTTAGCAAATATCACAAGATTTCAATTTTCATTATAACTTTATTTAATTCAATATAACATCTAAATTATTATGGAAAAACAACAATATAACATCTCATGTTATATTACAACTCTCTAAATTATAAATTAACTAAATTTGAAAATTCTCTAATAAATTTAGATTCATCAATTCAATAATAGACACATCAAATAAATATTTATATTATTCAATAAATATTTAATATTACAATTTAAAAATTTGGAATGTTACATCCGTCCCTCCTTACAAGGATTCTGTCTCCAGAATCACAATTCAAATAATCAAATCGTCACATTCTCCCCTACTTACAAAGATTTTGTCCCCAGAATCGAAGACACATACTAAACAAATAACTCAGGGTAATATTTCATCATATCAGCTTTGAGTTCCCACGTAGTCTCTTCGACATTGTGGTTCCTGCATATCACCTTCACAGAAGGTATCATTTATTCATGAGCACTTGTTCTTTCCTGTCGACTATCTAGATAGGAATCTCTTCATAAGAAAAATCCTTACTGAACTGCAACGGTTCATACTCAATCACATGCTTGTAATCAAGTTTATATGGTCACAACACCGACACATGAAAAATGTTGTGTACATGTTCTAAATCTAGATGTAAAGCTACCTCATAAGTTACTTTTCCCACTTTACGCAATATCTCGAAAGGTCCAATAAACCTTGGGCTAAGCTTTCCTTTCTTTCCAAAAGGAATTTTCCCCTTCCAAGGAGAAACTTTCAGGAACACAAAATTTCCTGCTTCAAATTCACGGCTTTTCCTGTGTTGATCATCATACTTTTCTGTCGATCTTAAGCTGCTACCAGTCTTGCTCTGATGAGTCTGGCAACTTTAGCGGTTTGCTGTACCAATTCTGGGCCTAACAGTTGAAATTCACCAACTTCATCCCATCATAGTGGAGCTCTACATTTCTTGCCATATAATGCCTCGTATGGTGGCAAACCAATGCTTTCATGGTAACTGTTGTTGTATGCGAATTCCACTAACGGTAGATGATCATCCTAGTTTCCTTTGAAATCCATAATGCATGCTCTAAGAATATCTTCATGTGTCTGGATCACTCGTTCTCTTTGCCCATCCGTTTGCGGATGATATATTGTGCTCATCTTTAATTGCATTCCCATGCAATCTTGTAGTCTCTTCCAGAAATTTGATGTGAACCTCGGGTCTCGTTCTAACACAATAGATACTGGAACTCCATGTCTCGACACGATCTCGTTAACATATAATTTTGCCAGCTGATTAAGATTAAATCTAATCTTTATTAACAAAAAGTGTGCAGATTTTGTCAATCTGTCCACTATTACCCATATCACATCGTATAATTTCTGAGTCATTGGAAGACCTACAACAAAATCCATTGTGATATGCTCCCATTTCCATTCTGGTATTTCCAACGGTTGAAGTAACTCGCTTGGTCGTTGATGCCCAGCCTTCACTTTCTGACATTTAAAGCACTTTACAATGCATTCTGTAACATCTCTTTTCATATTTGGCCACAAAAAATGTCATCACAAATCTTGATGCGTCTTTGTACTTCCCGGATGAATCGAATATCTTGAGCTATGAGCTTTTGTCAAGATTTCGTCTTTAATATCATGTACTGCTGTAACCCAAATTTGTCCCTCGAATCTCAGCATTCCCTCAGTATCAACCTTGGATTTTACTTCTCTTCCTTCAATCACACTCTCTTTTACTTTTCTGCATTATTCACCCTGTAGTTGAGCGTTCTTCACTTTGTTTACTAAAGTTTGACTGGCTTCCATTAGGTACAATTTTTCATCAGATTCTTTTGG
The DNA here is from genome assembly GCA_020205505.1 of Panax japonicus. Taxonomy (NCBI): domain Eukaryota; kingdom Viridiplantae; phylum Streptophyta; class Magnoliopsida; order Apiales; family Araliaceae; genus Panax; species Panax japonicus. The sequence goes on from CM035114.1 coordinate 24,308,667, forward strand.
AAATTTGATTTCCAACTCTAGCATTGTCATTGCTGAAATGAGTTCCTCCTTATCGGTTAACAACATTAATTTTTTCTCTGCCTTTCATACTCAAGGCATCTACAACCACATTAGCTTTTCCCGAGTGATAAATGATCTCGCAATCGTAATCTTTTATCAATTCCATCCATCTCCTCTGCCGTATATTCAGGTCCTTTTGAGTGAAAATATACTTCAGACTCTTATGGTCTGTGTAGATTTAACACTTCTCTTCATAGAGATAGTGCCTCCATATCTTCAGAGGTAATACTACTTCCGCCAAATCTAAATCATGAGTTGGATACCCTTTCTCGTAGTCTTTCAACTGTTTGATGCATATGCAATGACCTTGCCATTTTATATAAGGACACAACCCAATCCCTTGTGTGACGCATCACTATACACCAAAGAATTTCCTGTATTATCTGGTAATGACAACACAGGTGCCACACTAAGCCTCTTCTTCAATTTCGCAAAACTTTCCTCACACTTCTCCGTCCAAACAAATTTTACAGACTTTCTCATTAAATTTGTTAACGAAGTGGCAATCTTGGAAAAATTCTGGATAAACCATCTATAATAACCTGCCAATCCCAAGAAACTTTTTACTTCTGATGGAGTTCTTGGTGGTTCCCAATTTATCATGGCTTCGAATTTTGATGGATCTACAGAAATCCCATCCTTATCAATTACATGTCCAAGAAATTGTACACAAAAGGTTAAAGTTAAGAGTGTTATTTAAAAATTTTGCAAAGTAAGCAAGTTGATATATAATATTTGTTGTGCCGGGGAATATTCGTTTTAACAGGGAATATTCGTATGACGACACAATTATTGGTGGACCCCACAACAGAAGTATTGTCATAGTTAAAAAACGATAGAAATGTCTTTTTATAAAAATAACTGCAAAAGTTTTACTGTTAAACTGTTAAACTACATGGTAGTAAAAGTACAGTAATACGCGTGGTTACATAGTAGCACATAGTATTGATTATTGATGCTTATGTAATAAGTCACTCAGTTATACTCAATTATTGCTACAGTAATTACTGTATGATATCCCTCATATTATTGATTCAATTATTGTTACAATGTCATCTTCATAGTATTTGTTATTATTAAATCAATAATTGAGATGACAAAGTTATTCATATTATTATTTACAATATTCACGATGTCTAGAAAGTTCTATCGAGGAGAGGTTTGGTCACCTAATTGTGCGCCAATAGGGTGAAATCCTTATTGGAAAGCCCCCTCTTTACTGGGAATGATCTGATTGTTAAATATTATGAGTTATAATATTAATGATGAATAAGTTCGTGTTCATTAAAGATGAAATTGATAATTCCATTATGTTAAGATTATTAGTGTTAGTGGAAATCGACATCTATTTCAATAATAATTGATGTCTGGAGGTTATATTGACCAATCGGGCAATTAATCGGATAAATGAGCAATTAATTGATATTAATTCACATGATTATAACTATTTGTTCACATGTGTGTACTATTGATTCACATGCATGTACTATTAGGGGAGGTGGTGCAAGATTGATAAAACTTGCAGGACAAAATTAAAAATAAAGGAAAAGATGAAGGTATTATACTGTAATATTTCGAGCCCCAAAACGTGCAATTATCGAAACTATGTTTTCTTATAAATAGAAGCTCATTCTTCCTTCATTCTCATCAATTCACTAAGAATCATAAGAGTAATTATAGAGAGAGAAGCTATAGAGAGAAAGAAGAAAAGAAGTATGCTACTTCACTATTCTTGTATCTAGTCTTTTTCCAAGGCAAATGGTATTATTTATTTCATATTCTGAAGAGATATTATTTTTTGTATTCGTATGAATATTATTTTCATTTAATATTCGTAAAGAATATCATCTTCGTTCAATATTCATAGGAATATTATTTTCGTTCAAAAGTCGTAAGGGGTATTATTTCTTTCGTATTCATGAAGAGAGTTATTTTCTTTCAATACTTGAAAAGGTTGTTATTCCATTCTTTATTATTCTGTTGGAATAACCTGTCTACGTGGACTACCGCATGCATGGTGAAATTCTTTTGTTGTTCCATTCTTTATTATTCTGTTGGAATAACCTATCTACGTAGACTACCACATGCATGGTGAAATTGTTCTGTTGTTCCATTCTTTATTATTCTGTTGGAATAACATGTCTAAGTGGACTACCGCATTCCTGGTGAAATTCTTCTGTTATTCCATTCTTTATTATTCTGTTGGAATAACCTGTCTACGCGGACTACCGCATGCATGGTGAATGACCCTTCGTATTCATTCTTTATTAAAATTGTGGAAAAGATCTGTCTACATGGATTACCGCATGGCGGGTGAAAATCTATTTGCAGTTTTGTATATTTTATTATACTCGTATGAGATATCATTTCTTTTGTACTCGTCATGGAATATCATTTTCTTTGGTATTTTTCTTTTACGAGTTACTATTCTCGGGTTTACTATTCACCCGATTACTATTTACTCTAGTATTATTCACTCAGGTATTCAGGGCACTTTTCGTGCCGGAGTACTATTCACGAGTTACTATTCACGAGGTACTATTCACCCAATTACTATTCACTCTAGTATTATTCACTCGGGTATCCGGGGCACTTTTCGTGACGGAGTACTATTCACGAGTTACTATTCACGGGTTACTATTCACTTAGTTACTATTCACTCTAGTATTATTCACTCGGGTATTCGGGACACTTTTCATATCGGGGTACTATTCACGAAACACTATTCCTGAAGGACTATTCATAGGGTACTATTCACCCAAAAAATATATTTCTTTTTTATCCAAATTATTTTTGATACATGAATATTATTCTTGAATTTTACTCCACAAAGCAGTATCATGTTGACAATTAGGATATTTTTAAACTCTGGATAAATTTAAAGTCTTTAATATTTATCCTTGATTTCATTTGATTAATGCTTATATCATTGTCATCATCCTCATGTTTATATTGTGATGAAAGTCATCTTTGGCTTACGTGCATAGATGGACTGTTGATTGGTATGATTATGACGAGGGATCATTCGATATAATCATGACCCGTAATGTTACAAATGATGTGGTAAAAGTCATCATTGGCCCGTAGTGCATTGATGGACAGTTGTTCGTATGATTATGACCAGGGATTATTCGGTATACTAATGACCATTGATGATTATATGAATATCCTTGGCCCGTAGTGCAGGGGTGATTCGATGATGTGGTTTATTTATTAAGCTGAGTCTCAGTGATAAAGTGGATGAAAAACTTTTTGAATCATAGAAGATAGTAGATATCATACTCTACTTGACTCTTCTAATGGATTGCTTATTCTGCTATAGTTGTTGATCTAAAACTTGTTTTCTATTGTATTCTATCAGTTGTTATATTGTTGAAGGCTATGGATAATTTATTCTGCATTATCTTAGTCATAATATTTCTTACTGGTCTAGTTGAGATCACCCTTTTCTTTCACTGTTCTCTTCAGGAAATAAGAATATAGCTGGGAATGGTCGGGGAATGGATTGACGGTCCAGATGGTTGTTTTAGTAATCCTCACTATTCTATGAGATATTGTGATAATAATTGTAATGAGGACTCCATTGAGAGTGCTTATTGTCTAGAAGGCAATATTCGTGTTTAAACTCTTAGCTATGTTTTGTCGTATATTACCCAATAATTGTATAATTAAGTTTGTATTTGATTTATGTAATATGTATTTGGCAACTCAAGATGGGTGATGTATACCTATTTTGGGGGCGTCACATAAGGTATTGACGAATCTCGGGTTTTAGATCTCTCAAAAAGATCTGTGTCATACATTCCTCATTCTCTACCAAATGAGGTGCAAACTTGGATAACTCCGTGAACTTTTCCTTGTACTGGGACACCGTCATGTTGTTCGGTTCTAGTCTAATAAACTCTACCTCTTTCATATGACGAATACTTTCAAAAAAAGTACTTGTCATTGAATAGTTTCTAAAATCTTTCCCAAGACATGTTGAGTGCGGATGGCTGGGTACGCTTCACAGATTCCCACCAGTAATCTGCCTCACCACGGAGCATAAAGGTGGCAAATGGAACCTTTTGTTCTTCCGTGCATCCCAAGACGTCGAATATCTTGGTAATTTGCTTGACACACGTTTCCTCTTTAATTGGATCCGGCTTTCCCCAGAAATTTGGTGGTCCCAACTCCTTAAACTACTTGGCTGTGACAAGCCGTGCGTTGCTATCATTTCCACCCGTATTTTGTACACGAGTCTCCCTCGTCTGATTTTGTATGAACTGCAAAAAGCTTATAAACATTCCATCATTCATCGTTTGCTCGATAGTGTTGTTTACATGAGGAATATTGCCTTCCTGTTGCACGTTCTCCTGGTTGGTGATTGAAGGTTGTTCCACGGTCTCATACACTCCATTGATAACGTTCTCAGGTTAATTAAACAAATTAACATATCACATAATATCCCTATATTATGACCAACCAACAAATAAGCTTAGGTAAGACACACTAGCGAAGGATTTACTCATCTCTCCCCTCCTAGCTCTATTTCCCAATCTCCGCCAGAGACCATATCCCTAAGCTCTGATACCAACAGTGACGCCTCCAAAATAGGTATACATCACCCATTCTAAGTCGCCAAATACATGGTACAGAAACAACTACAACTTTATTAATACAATTATCGTGTAAAATACGACAACAGATAAACTATGAGTTTAAATACAAATATTATCTTTTAGACAATATCCACACTCAGATAAAGTCCTCATTACATTTATTGATACACTATTTTACAAAAATAGTGAAGATTTCTAAGACAAATTTCTAGGACCATCACTCAATACCTCGACTGGTTCCTGATTTGTTCTCGCTTCCTGAGAAGAAAAATGGAACAAAAATAAAAAGGGTGAGCTCAACTAGCCCGGTAAAGAATATTATGAGTAAGATAATATACAAAAAATTATCATTAGTCTTCAACATGGAAAAATCTAATAAAATATAATAGAAAACAAGTTTTAGATCAACAACTGCAGCAGAAACAATAATTCATTAGAAGAGTCAAGTAGAGAATGAAATATACTATCATCTATGAATTTAAAGTCCATCATCAATATTTTATCACTGTAACGTCAATCAATATATATATCTTGCATCAAATATTCATCTTTGCACTATGGGCCAAAGATATTCATTTGTATCACCAGTTGGTCATGTTTATTTCAACACCTGTTCATCTCTGCACTACGTAGCAAAGATATTCATCAGGTAATCATTCATCTTTGCACTACAGGCCAAAGATATTCATTAAGTATCACCATTAAAGACTGAGGATGATGAAAAACATTTTAGAGAACGAATCCCGTGAGATAAAAAGACAAAGATTAGAGATTCGTACTTTAGATATTTCAAGTTTAAAAATACTCCATAATAAACCATAATGGAGTAAAATTCAAGAATAAAGATCAAAACATGGATACAATCATAGATAGTAAACATAATAGACATCTGGGACAAAGAAGAGAAAATTTTATTTTTCGGTGAATAGTGTTGTATTTATGAATAGTGTCGTATACATGAATAGTAACCTGACACGAAAAGGTAAAAATTTCACAATAAAATTCATATTAATATTTTAGCATAATGATATTGAAGAAAATAATATAATTTACGAAGAAAATAAAATCCCTTACCTCAAAAGAACAGTTTTTCTGACTGAATATCAGATGTAATGCTTGAAGGAAACTCGATACTATAGTGAGAGAGAGAAAACTTGTTTCTAGTGTGATTTTCAATTCTAACTAAACACCCTATTTATAGGAAAATGCTAGAACGCCAAAGGAGACTAAATTAATAAAATATTATTATTATTTTTTCTTCATTCTACGCATGCTAGCCATCCAAGACCAGCATGCCATTTCTGAAAATTTTTTGCAGCCCACATGTTTTAAAAAACAAAAGTGGGTCCCACCCATAATTTTAATAAAAATATTTAATTTTCGAAACATCAACAATTCATAATAAATAGCCTTTTATCAGAAAAATATGAATTTTATGTCCATTCCATAGGAAATCGAATTCTCTACAACTTTGTAGAAGAAAGTTTTTCTAAATTCCAAACAAAAAATGTCCGAAATTCACATACAGATGATTTTTAATACCTCAATTCCGACAAAATACTGATAAAACACCTTAACATTAATTCCTTCAATTATATCCACATAAAAATAAATATTTCCTTCATTTATACCCACATAAAATAAATATTTCCTTATCATATAAATCAGTAAATAATTATTCATAAATAATATTACAGAATCACAATAATGACAACCAGGCCGTTCCCAAGAAATAGAAGGCTTTCCGATAAGGATTTCTCCTTACTGGCGTGCAATTAGGTGACCAAACCTCTCATTGACAGAACTTTCTAGACATTACCAATAATGCTATCTAATAATATTATTTAAATAATATGAATTATTGATCTGATAATGGATAATATTGTGCAGTGATAATTTTTGAAATAACAATAATATAAAATATCAACACAATAATTATTGAACCAATAAAATAAAATATTAAACAGTAATTACTATAACAATTATTTAGTAGTTCATTCTTACATAAGAATCAATAATTCAAAATTACTGTGCAATACCGTGTGCTACTGTGCAACCACAAGTATTACTATATTTTAACCACCAGATAATCCAATAGTGTTAACGGTAACAATTACGTCGTTATTTATATAAACTAAAAATTATCATTTTCTTCAATTGACAGTTATTCCATTATGGGGCCCACAAATGGTTGCACGTCGTACGAATATTCCACGATAGCAAGAATATTCCACGACAAAAAGAATATTTTATAACCACTTGCTTATTTTGTAAAATTTGTACATTTCACCCATAACCAAAGCATTATATCAAATTAACTCCTTATTATTTCAAGAAAATGAATAGAGAAAATTCAATTTTGATTATAATAAGTTGGGGTCTTACACATTATGTTCTACTTGACTCTTCTAATGGATTGTTGATTCCGCTGCAATTATGGTTGAAAACTTTTATTATCTACCGTATGTTCTAAATCTCTGATATATTCTGATGAAGGCTATTCATAAATGAATTATCTTAGTCATAATATTCTTTACTATGCTAGTTGAGCTCACCCTTTTGCTTCACAATTCCTTTCAGGTATTAAGAGTGTAGTTGGGTCGAGCGGGGATAACAAGGGAATAGTGTGATGGTCCGAGACTGAAAGTTTTCCAATACATTATAAAACTGCATGACATGCAATATATAATTATATTAAGGACTTAAGATGGGTGTGTCATATATTATACGTCACTTAATAATTGATTTTGGTAAAAAACAATAGGGTGATGAGAACATGACTTTAAAAGCGTCAAAAGTGCAACTCATTAGAATGAACATGATAGTAATCTTCTCATTCTTCTTTGGGGTCTTGAAATATTTGCTGCTGTATTTTATATGGCGTTGTAATAATTTGAGTTTGGATACTGTCTACGAGACAATATTCTTGTTAAAACTCTCAGCTATGTGTTGTCATATTTTGCACGACAGTTCAATAGTTGTATAAATGAAGTTTGTCAGTAGTGTATTTTCTGGCAACTCAGAATGGGTTATGTATACCTATTTTGGGGGCATCACATTTGGTATCAGAGCTTAGAACTAAAAGGGAAGAGACGAGTAATGTCCTTCGCAAGTGTGTGTCCTACCTAAGCTGAATTTTCTTACTTAAGTTGATAAATTATGATATGGCAATTAACCTTTGTTTTGAAGCTGTATTCTAGAATGATATATGAAATATAGGAGATGAGCAATGGAAAAATCATGATACAGAGGAAATAACCAGGAAGGTACAATCCAAAAAGAAAGTAAGGTATTCTCATCTCTTTGAACTACCAGGTATGTAAATTTCGAGGGCAAAATTTCGTAAACAGTAGAGATTGTAAAACTTTGAATTTTTTGAAATGAAAGTATTCAATTTTCTTATAATTATTATTCTATTTAGTAAATGGTTAAATTGATAAAAGGTTAAAGTTAAGGGTGATATTTAAATGTTTTTAAAGTAAGCAAGTTGTCATAAAATAATCAGTGATAAAATAACAGTAATATACTTGGTTGCATAGCAGCACACGGTATTGTATAGTATCTTTGATTATTGATGCTTACGTAAGAAGTCAATCAGTTATACTTAATTATTGCAACATTAGTTGCTACATAGTATCTCACGTTATTGATTCAATTATTGTCACAATATTTTATATTATTAAATCAATAATTGAGATAACAAAGTTATTCATATTATTATTTTCATTATCGATGATGTTTAGAAAGTTCTGTCGAGGAAAGGGGTTTAGTCACCTAATTACGCGCCAATAATGAGAAATCTTTATCAGAAATCTTCCTCTTTCCTGGGAATGATCTGGTTGTTAATATTGTGAATTATAATATTAATGATGAATGTTATTAAAAAATCGAATTTGAGTTCGGAGTTAAATTTGGAGACGCGGATGAGATATTTGAGTCCGGGACGATGAAATTAGTAAAAATAGACTCTAAACATAAAATTTACTGGGGTTGACTTTTTTGTCAAAAAGTCAACAGTTGACTTTTTTGAAAAAAAATCAAACTTCAAAAATTTTAAGATGAAATTGTTGATAAAAATATTTCTATTGTGTTGGGATTATTAATGTTAGAGGAAATCGAAATTTATTTCGTTAATAGTTGATTTTTGGATGTTAAATTGACCAAACAGGTAATAAATAGGATAAATGAGAAATTAATTGCTATTAGTTCACATACAAATAACTATTTGTTCACATGCATGGAACTATTGGTTTACATGCATGTACTATTAGGGGAGTTTATGCAAGATTGATAATACTTGAAGGACTAAATTAAAAATAGAGGCAAAGATGAAGGTACTAAATTGTAATAATTCGAGCCCCTAAACGTGCAATTATCAAAACTATGTTTTCCTATAAATAGAAGCTCATTTCTTCTTTCCTTCTCACCAATTCACTAAGACTCACAAGATCAACTATAAAGAAAGAAACTATAGAGAGGAAAAAGAAGAGTATTCTGCTACTTCACTATTGCAGTATCCAGTCTTCTACGAAGGTAAGGGTTGTTATTTTTATCCACATGGTACTATTCATTCAGTACTATTCATTCATATAGTACTATTCATTCATATGGTACTATTCATGGATATTATTCATATATACGATATTATTCATTCATACGATACTATTCATGGATAATATTCATATATACGGTAGTATTTAGGGAGTACTATTCATGGGCACTATTCATAAATACAGTACTATTCATAAATTATTATTCATGGGGTACTATTTACAAAGTACTATTCATGGGGTACTATTCATGAAGTACTATTCACGGGGTAAGGATATTGAGTAAACGTATTAAGCCTTTGTCGCAAAGAGAAACTGTTGATTTACATAAAAGTTCTCTTTATCTTGGGTACAACAAAGAATTATTGATTAGAATTACAGATATGAAATATTAACCATGTACTTTTAATTTAGAGGATATAGTAGAAATTATGTTCTACGTGACTCTTCTAATGGATTATTTATTCCATTGCAATTATGGTTGAAAACTTGTATTATCTACTATATGTTCTAAATCTCTAATTTATTCTGATGAAGGCTATTGATAAATGAATTATCTTAGTCATAATATTCTTTACTGGGCTAGTTGAGTACACCCTTTTGTTTTACAATTCTTTGTTACGAGCGGGGATAACAGGGGAATAGTGTGATGGTCCCAGACTATGGAAGTTTTCCAATACATTATAAAACTGCATGACATGCAATATATAATTATACTAAGTGTGATGCCCCCAAATTCGGGTCTCTTCCAACCAGACAGATGGTGCTACATGGTACTACCATTCATTCATTTAATTGAATAGTCACAAAAGGACTAATATAATTTCTATATATCCAAAATAATATTATACTTCCCAGGTTCTTTGTAACCCATTCGTTTGTTCTTGTCATAATATCAAATATATTTTAAATATTCAACTATTCTATTACATAAGTAATCTAAGGGTTCGTCTTCGCCTTGCCCTTGTCCTTGCCTGAGCCTTCGGTCCGCTCGATCTTGGCTGTGTTCATATGGTTCAAGCAAGAGTGAGCAGGACTAGCTCAGCAAGTACTAGAATTCTAATAAACAACATGCTTGAAACATAGAACTCATATATCTTCAGTAAATGAACAAAAGTTACGAAGTACTATCGATAAATCAAAATAACACTTCTTTTCCTTCAAAACATTTTACAACAACCATACTCAGTGGAATATCAATTATGGCTCAAGACTATGAACATATCATAGGTTCTTTTGAAAATGACAACCCGACACTAAGTCCGTAAGTTCGGCATAGCTTACGAGCACGTTTGAGTGATCAGCTCATAGTACTCTATGTTGATCAACACTACATTAATTAAACGTGTATACGTTTAAGTTGTGGAAACCTCACGTTCCTGTCGTTAAGCGACAAAAACATTTTAGCATACTTGGTCTTCGATTGAAAACCATACTAATATAACTCGGTAACATTAATCATGCTTTTATAGAATCATAATATAAGTCTAGCCGAAAGAATTGGCTTTAGACTTCATCATCCAAGACTTCATGCGAAAGAATACATGAATTATAAAACTTGTCCAGACTGAACTGGAACAAGGGTTAGAATACTTACCTTCAGTGTTTGCTTATTGATTAACACAAGTACTCTTTAAGTCTCTATGTTTCTACAACACATGATCATATAGCGTACCACATTAGGTCATATATAATAATGCATGTATATTATTATATCTTACCCTTCATCTCAATGTAAATCCTGACTTAGATCTACTATTATGGGTTTCTGGCTTCCATTATGTCATTCACATTTCATTCATTTTCAAGTGATTATTAAGTCTTAATCATCATACTTAAGTGTCTTACAATGCCTTAACAATGTTATAATAATATCTTAGTTCATTACTATCAAGTTCCCTTTCATTCTACACTTGAAAACATTCTTTACAGTCAAAACTCGTGGACTGGCGCCGCGACGCCACACTTAATTCTGCATCTCGTGCCGCGGAATGAGTTAGCAATATGCACGGTTCCAGCCTCGCGCTACGGTGCGAGCTTTAAGGCTGTGAGTCGTGCCGCGGCGCGGACTCTGTGCCTCAGATAGTTTGCAAAGTTTGAAAATTTTACGAAACTCCCAGACTCATAACTTCTTCGTTATAAGTTCGAATTGGCTCGTTAAAAAGCCTACGGTTCACAAATTTAGTAATCTATGCGTTCATGCAAGATGTTTATCTATTTGACTTTGTTTTCTAAAATTTCACCTTTTATTTCATTTTTAACGAAAACGATAAACGTCCGTGAATGTTCAACGCTCGTTTCTTCGTTCTAAGTCGGAATTCGGTCATTTTTGAGTCCGTAAATCTATAATGCCAAATATGACTTGTCTCCATTGAAAACCAATGTTTCCGACTTCAAACTTAAACTACGACTTTCATTCCAAGAATTTCACGAATTCGACGATATTCGTCCAATTATGTGAATTCCGGTAAAACTACATTCTTATTGATTCTAAATGGATTTCAACCAACATATGATCATTACAAGTTACTTATTAAACCAACTTATCATCAAAGTAGGTTTTGACTTATTCACATAAGTCAATGATTTCTTTAACTTTTGAACTACAATTCCTCATGTTTATGACTTTCTATGAACTTAAGTCCATCAATCAATGTTCTTATGCTATGTTCAACATACTAATCATCATGTGACAACATATGATAAGTTCTTCATGGTTCTATCAACTTATTAGAGTTCAAGTTGCTTATCCAAATTATCCGGCTTAAGTTCATTCCTTATTAACTTATTACATGATCTTAGCATACATGTTCATTAATTACACTTCCCTTATCATCCTATTATAATAGAGATGAAAGAATATTGGACACAAGATCATTACCTTTGAAGTTTATCTTCTTCTTCTTGGAAAGTCTAACAATGGAAACTTTAACTTAAAAGTGCTTATTCTCCCTAACCAATAAGTAGCTTTATATTGAGAGGAAAATGTTGGATGAAATAACAACCAACAAAAATTGAAATGAGCCTTCAATTTATAGGCCATCCAAATCTAGGGTAGAATAGTCATTATAACCTTCCACCTCCTTAACTAACCTCCTCATTCCACCTCATCAATCTTCCACCTCCTTACTATTCATAACCTATCAACTAAGTAAACTTGCTAACCACTTCTAAAACTTGGTCACCACATTTATTGTTTGCCCATCAAGCTTACCCATTTTATACTTGGATTGCCCCATGGATCATGGCTTCACATTGGGCTTTGATAATTAATCTAACTACTTCTTTAATGGGCTTGTGCTACCATAGTTTGGACTAATGACTTATCAAACACTTGGGCTTGATTATCACATTATATTGGACTTCTCTTATTAGACTAATAATCCTACAAGTCCATTATCTTTAATTAAACATCTTAACATTTATACCCCACGTATAACTTCGTATGCTAACTCATATATTAATTAGTAATATACATTATCTCATTCTTCATACATAATAGTATAATAGGTCATATTATACTTACATTCATTACTTCATACAATGTGTAACATTATACGATCACAACTTTCTTCCTTTAACGCTTAATAAACCTAACGTTCCCAAATTAGGTCCGCATGCGAACTGTTACATTTTCCAGACTTAGATTATTATTACATAATCAATATCACCTTTATATTATAACGTTACGTATTTCCCGGTAGTTCAAAAATAATTCCCGAGCAGAAATCGATGAATAATGTTTTTTGAAAAATTTCTCGGAAAGCTTTTATTTTCGTCTTAGAAATTCAAACACTTTAATTTATTCACGTAGTTAAAATACTAAGATGTTTCGACGTTTCTAGGTTATAGAACGACACTCATCTTCTCAACACATAATAATAATAAATAATATTATTTTATTCATTATTAAAAGTAATTACAAAATGTTCGATTTTTCAGGGTGTTACACTCTCTCCCCCTTATAAGGATTCTGTCCCCATAATCTCGTTAAAAAAAATTACACAAATAAATGAGGGTAATTCTTTTTCATTATTTCTTCTAACTCCCACGTTGCTTCTTCTGCATCGTGGTTCTTCCATATCACCTTTACCGAAGGTTTGACTTTGTTTTGCAGAACTTGTTCTTTTCTATCGACAATTTGAATCGGCGTTTCTTCATACGTTAAGTCTTTCTCGACATGAATAGGTTCATATTCTATCATGTGCTTATAATCTGGCTTATAAGGACGTAATACGGATACGTGAAATATATTATGTATTCGTTCTAGGTTTGGAGGTAATGCTATCATATTAGCTACCTCACCTACCCATTTTAATACCTCAAAAGGTCCTACAAACCTCGGACTTAACTTTACCTTATTCCCAAAACGTATCTTTCCTTTCCAGGGAGATACTTTTTGGAATACGTACGAACCTACTTCAAACTCTAGGTTCTCTCTATATGGATCCGTAAACTTCTTCTGTCTGTCTTGAGCTGCTAGAAGACGTATTTGTATCTTCCTGATAATATCCGTTATATGTTGCACCAATTCTAGTCCCAACATTTGGTGTTCTCCTACCTCATCCCAATACAGTGGCGTTCTACATTTCCTCCCATACAAAGCTTCGTAAGGCGGCATACCTATTCTTGCATGATAACTATTGTTATACGCAGACTCCACTAATGGTAGATGATCATCCCAACTACCCTTAAAATTCATGACACAAGATCTTAATATATCTTCTAACGTCTGAATTGTCCTCTCGCTCTGTCCATCCGTCTGTGGATGATACACCGTACTCAGCTTCAACTGCATTCCCAACTGCTCTTGTAGACTCCTCCAAAAGTTCGACGTGAATCGTGGATCACGATCTGACACAATCGATATTGGCACCCCATGTCTAGAGATTAGTTCTTTAATATAGAGTCTAGCTAACTGATCTAAGTTATACTTAACTCTAATTGGCAAAAAGTGAGCCAACTTCGTCAATCGGTCTACTATTACCCAAATCTCATCATACCCCTTTGTTGTAGTCAGAAGTCCTACCACAAAATCCATCATGATATTTTCCCACTTCCACTCCGGAATTTCCAATAACTGTAACAAGCCAATCTGTCGTTGATTTTTGGCCTTAACTTTCTGACAAGTTAAGCACCTACTTACGTATTTTGCTATCTCCTTCTTCATGTTTGGCCACCAAAAACTCTGTCGAAGGTCTTAATACATCTTAGTGCTACCAAGATGAATCAAAAACCTCGAATTATGAGACTCTTGCAATACCTGCTCCTTTAATTTCGTCTCATTCGAAACCCAAATTCTTCCTTCAAATCTCAATAATCCCTCATTATCAAGACTATACTTAGTATCTTTTTCATTGGCTAGCCGCTCCTTTATCCGGCCACATTCATCAGTTTTGAGTTGCACCTCCTTTACTCTCTCTACCATGGTCGATTGCATCTCCGTCACAAACAACATTTGTCCTCCTTCACTTGGTAGCTTCACTTCCAACTCCATCCTAGCCATCCCTGTTATTAACTCAGTTTGAGCCGTTAACAAAAACAACTTTTCCCGACCCTTCCTACTTAAGGCGTCGGCAACTACATTGACTTTTCCAGGGTGATACATGATTTCATAGTCGTAATCCTTTATTAAGTCCAGCCATCTCCTCTACCACATATTCAACTCCTTCTGCGTGAAGATATATTTTAGACTTTTGTGGTCCGTGTATATCTCACATTTTTCTCCATAAAGATAATGTCTCCATATCTTTAGAGCAAAAACTACTGCGGCCATTTCCAGATCATGAGTAGGGTAAACTTTCTCATAATCCTTCAACTGCCTAGATGCATACACAATGACCTTGCCATTCTGTATGAGCACGTAACCAAGTCCTCTATGCGAAGCATCGCTATAAACTACAAAATTTCATGTGTCATCGGGTAATGACAAAACAGGCGCTTCACTCAACCTCTTCTTCAGTTCTTGAAAACTGTCCTCACACTTATCAGTCCAAGCGTATTTCACCATCTTCTTTGTCAAGTTAGTCAACGGAGTAACTATCTTCTAAAAATCCTGAATGAATCTCCGATAGTAACCCGCTAACCCTAGGAAACTTTTCACCTCAGTTGGCATTTTCAGTTGTTCCCAATTCATCACAGCTTCCACCTTTGCTGGATTTACTGAAATCCCTTCATGGTCAATGACATGACCTAAAAATTGTACCTTCTCCAACTAAAATTCACACTTAGTGAATTTCTCATATAACTTCTCATTTCTTAGTGTCTCCAACACTAATCTAAGGTGTTCGGCATGATCTTCTGGCGTCTTAGAATAGACTAGAATATCATCTATAAACATCATGATGAACTTGTCCAAATATTGTTTGAACACTCTGTTCATCATATCCATAAATGCAGCTGGTGCATTTGTCAATCCAAACGACATCACCAGAAACTCGTAATGACCATAACGAGTCCTAAATGTTGTCTTTGGTACATCCTCCTTCCTAACCTTCATCTGGTGATACCCCGTCTTTAAATCTATTTTAGAAAAATACTTAGCCCCTTTCAACTCATCAAAGAGATCATCAATCCTGGGTAATGGATATTTATTCTTTATCGTTTACTTGTTCAACTCGCGATAGTCGATACACAGTCTTAACGATCCGTCCTTCTTCTTGACAAACAGTACCGGTGCTCCCCATGGTGACACACTCGACTGAATGTACTTTCGGTCCAACAATTCTTGTAACTGCACCATCAACTCCTTCATCTCCACTGGCGCCATACGATATGGTTCCCTGAAAACTGGTTCCGCTCCTGGCACGATGTCTATCACGAACTCTGTCTCCCTATCCGGCGGAAGACCCGACAATTCGCTCGGAAATACATCGGCGAATTCCCTCACTATAGGTATTTTTTTCCAATGTTGCTACCACTCTCTGGGTATCAACAACATGACACAAATAGCCTACGCATCCCTTTCTCAATAATTTCCTAGTTTGTGTCATGGCTAGACAACACGAACGTCCCGACAATCTATTCCCATAAAAAACTACCCGAGGTTGTTATAATGTCTTAATGTTCACACATTTCTTTTGACAATCTATAATTGCCCCATGATTCACTAACCAATCCATTCCGAGAATTACGTCGAATTCTCCTAACTTTATCGGTAACAAATCTACCGATAATTTACAACCCCGTATATCTACACAACAATTCTTATGAACATCTTTAACAAGAATTATCTCTTCATTTTCTACCTTAATATTTAAAAGTATAGGCAACTTTTTGGGAAGTAATCTTAATCGTCTAGCAAAATCGCATGCTATAAACGAACAAGTAGCACCCGAATCAAATAGCACGTACGCATTTATATAGTTGATCGGAATAATACTGCGACGACGTCCCCTAATGCAATTGCATCTTGAACTGTCATGTTAAAGGTACGACCCATCGGCCTACCCGGCTGTGCTAGCCCACTAAATGCTAACTTACCGCTATTAGAGCCCCGGTTCCCATCCGTCCCTTCTTCGGGCAGTTCTTTGCCATGTGGTTAGTTGATCTACATACAAAGCATCTGTGGTTTTTCTTCGGACTCAGGCAATTAGGCGCAATATGACCCTCCTGTCCACAATTGTAATATACAACCTTCCCTTTGAGACAAACTCCTAATTGAGTCTTCCCACAGGTCTTGCAGACCTCCATTCTTCTCTTCAGATCTCCTTACTTCACTCCGATATTCCCAGAGCTAAATACCATTCTCTTTTCACCACTGCTACTAGATCCTTCTATCTTGACTCCCCCATCAATCTTCCCCTTATTCTTCTTTTCTTTATGGTACTGGCTCAACGCCTCGCTACCACCCTTGGTGATTATCGCCTTCTCTAAAACGATCCCAAAAGAAATACTTTGGAACACCGATATGCGTTTATAGAGCCAGGGTTTCAAGCACTGCTCGAACCGTCGCGCCTTCCTCACCTTAGTATCCACTAGGTGTGGAGCGAACCTTGCCAGTTCATTAAACTTCGCGGCGTATTGGGGAACCGTTGTAAGACCCCAACTTTTATGAATAAAAATGAATTTTCTTTAAATATCATTTTTGAATATTATGGAATAAATTTGATATAATGTTATAGGTGTGGGTAAAATTTATAAATTTTGCAAAGTACGCAAGTTGTTATATAATATTCGATTAGTCGGGGAATATTCGTTTTAACAGGGAATATTCGTACGACGACACAATCATTGGTGGACCCCACAACAGAATTATTGTTTGATTGAGAAAACGACAAAAATATTTTTATGAAAATAACGACGAAAGTTTTACCGTTGACACTGTTGAACTACTCGGTAGTAAAAGTACAATAATACGCGTGGTTCCATAATAGCACACGGTATTGATTATTAATGCTTAGTGAGAAGTCACTCAGTTTGATTCAATTATTGTCGATATTTTATATGTTATTAAATCAATAATTGAGATGACAAAGTTGTTAATATTATTATTTACATTATTAACGATGTCTAGAAGTTCTGCCAATGAGAGGTTTGGTCACCTAATTGCGCGCCAATAGGAAGAAATCCTTATTGGAAAGCCCCCTCTTTCCTGGGAACGACCTGTTCGATTAATAGTGTGAATAATAATAATGATGATGAAGTTTTGTTTTATTAGTATTATTAACGTAATAAAACAGAAAAACATTTTATATAAAACAGAATACTTTTATAAAGTTATTCGTTTTATTAGGCTAATAGTAAAATCTTTTTATATAAAATAGAATACTTTTATAAAGTTATCTGTTTTATTAGACAAAAATTAGAATATATTATATTTTATTATGCATAGTGTTTGCATAGTGCCTACATAGTGTTTGCATAGTAAATTTTTTTTAAAAGTTATTCATTTTATTAGATTATAAATAGAATATATTATATTTTATTTAAAAGATTTTGTTTTAAATATGGACCGTCCGATTAAAGTTAAACAATCTGGACCGTTCATGGATTGGTTACTATTCATTCCATTCTTCTATAAATAGAAGCTCATTCCTTCATTATTTCTTACAAATGCACTGAAACTCTAGAGAGAGAAACTATAGAGAGAAAGAAGAAAAGTATTCTGCTACTTCACTACTCCGATATCAAGTTTCTTTTACGGTAAGAAGAAAAGTCCTCAATGGCATGTAGTGCATTGATGGACAGTTATTGGTATGATCATAACCATTGATGAATACACGAATATCCTTGGCCCGTAGTATATAGATAATTTGTGGCTGTGACCCTAATGAATATCCTTGGTCGTAGTGCATGGATGATGTGGATTATTTATTAAGCTGAGTCTCAGCGATAAAATTGATGAAAAACCTTTTTAAATCATAAAAGATAGTAGATTTTATTCTCTACTTGACTCTTTTAATGGATTGTATGTTCCGCTACAGTTAAACTTGATGTCTATTGTATTTTATCAGTTTAATACTGTTGAGAACTAATGATAATATATTCTGCATTATCTTAGTCATAATATTTCTTACTGGGCTAGTTGAGCTCACCCTTTCTTTCATTGTTCTCTTTAGGAAAGGAGAACATAGCCGGGACTAGTCGGGGAACAGAGTGATTGTCCGAGATGGTGTCTTAGTAGTCCTCACTATTCTATAAAATAGTGTGATAATAAATGTAATGAGTACTTATTTTGAGAGTGGATATTGTCTAGAAGACAATATTTGTATTAAAACTCACAGCATGTATTTTGTCGTATTTTACACGACTGTTGTATAATTAAGTTGTATTTGAATTTTGTACCATGTATTTGGCGACTTAAGATGGGTGATGTATACCTATTTTAGGGGCGTCACAGTTGGTATCAAATCTTAGGGATATGATCCCTGGCTGAGATGTGAGACAAGAACTAGGAGGGGAGAGACGGGGAATTCCTTCGCTAGTATGACCTACTTAAGTTTATTTGGTATTTGATTGGTCGGTCAGAGTATAGGGATAATATTTGATATGTTAATTAACCCTTGTTTTGTGGCAATGTTTAAAAATGGCATCCGAGAATGTTGAGAACATCAATGGAGCACAGGAGACCGTTGAGTCTCCACAGATCAATAACCAAGACAATGTGCATCAGGAAGGCGACAATCCTCATGAAAACAACAACATTGACCAAATGATGAACGATGGAATGTTCAGAGGCTTTCTGCAATTCATGAAACATCAGGCGAGAGCGGCTCCTGTCCAAAATGCAAGTAGAAACACTGACAACTCTCAGACGGTCACCGCAAAATAGTTCAAGGAGCTAGGACCACCGGAGTTTTTTGGAGAGCCAAAACCACTTAAGACGGAGACGTGGATAAAGTAGATCAACAAGATATTTGATGTCTTGGGTTGCTCCGAGGAGTAAAAGGTTCCCTTTGCCACTTTCATGTTGTGGGTAGAGGCAGATTACTGGTGGGAATCTGTAAAGAATACTCAACCTGCCGCATTGAAGATGTATTAGGAAAAGTTCCAAGAACTGTTCAATGACAAGTACTTTTCCGAAAGTATTCGTCACATGAAAGAGGTAGAGTTCATTAAATTGGAGAAAAATAATGTTGCATTACGAAGCCAAGTTTGCCGAGCTATCCCGGTTTGTGTCTTATTTGGCTGATAATGAGGAGAGAATGACACGAATGTTTTTAAGAGATTTAAAACCCGAGATACGTCAATATCTTATCTCTCATAAACTGTGTTTGTATTCAAATGTTGTTAATAGGGCTCAGTTATTGGAGCGCGATAATGAGTCAACTCAACCAAAGGAAAGCAGCCGACAAAATGATAATACCAGTGATATCAGTCATTGAAGCGGTAACAATAAGCGTGGAGGGAATCAACATGCCAGAAATGGTAACCACTTTGGTGGTAATCATAGCCAAAATAATAATAATGGACATTTCAAGAAAAGAAGATTCAACAATGATGGAAAGACGTCAGCATCAGCACCTGTTATTAAGGAAGGAGAACGACCATCTATCATATGCTTCAAATGTGGAGGGGAGGGACACATCAGTCCAAAATGCGTGATGCCCTCCAAAGCATGTTACAATTGTGGAAGAGAAGGACACCTGGCCCAATTTTGTCATGCACCGAAGACAAGACCAGCTGGGATGGAGGCATCAAAGGCCATCCCAGACAAGACAATCAGTGTAAATCTCATATTTCTCTCCATAGAGATAGTGTCTCCATATTTTTAAAGCAAACACAACTTCCGCTAACTCTAAATCATGAATCAGATACCCTTTTTCGTAGTCCTTCAATTGCCTTGATGCATACGCGATGACTTTTCTGTTCTACATAAGGACACATCCTAATCCTTTGTGTGACGCATCACTATACACCACAAAATTTCCTGTATTATCTAGTAATGACAACACAGGTGCCATACTTAGCTTCTTTTTCAATTCTTGAAAACTTCTTTCACATTTCTCCGTCCAAACAAATTTTACAAATTTCATCGTCAAATTTGTCACTGGAGTGTGGCAATCTTGGAGAAATCCTGAATAAATCATCTGTAATACCCTGCCAATCCCAAGAAACTTCTTACTTCTGATGGAGTTCATGGTTGTTCCCAATTTATCATAGCTTTGACCTTTGATGGATCCACTGAAATTTCATCCTTGTCGATTACGTGCCCAAGAAATTGTACACGTTCTAGCCAGAATTCACATTTAGAGAATTTCGCGTACAACTTTTCTTTTCTTAGCGTCTCCAGCGTTAGACGTAAGTGTTCCACATGTTCTTCTTGAGTTCTAGAATACACCAGAATATCATCGATAAACACCACCACAAATTTGTCTAAAAATGGTTTAAACACCCTGTTCATCAAATCCATGAACGCTGCGGGGGAATTTGTCAAACCAAAAGACATCACCAAAAATTTGTAATGTCCATACTGAGTTTAGAATGTCATCTTTGATACATCCTCCTTTCTTACCTTCAGTTGATGATACCCACTTCTCAAATCTATCTTTGAGAAATATCTAGTACCCTTCAACTGGTCAAACAAATCATCTATTCTCGGCAATGGGTATTTATGCTTAATAATGACCTTGTTTAACTCCCTATAATCAATGCAAAGACGCATCGACCCATCCTTCTTCTTTATGAATAACATCGGTGCTCCCCACGGTGACACACTCGGCTGAATATATTTCTTGTCCAACAGCTCCTGTAGTTGTACCATTAATTCCTTCATTTCTACCAGAGCCATTCTGTACGGGGCTTTCGATATCTGAGCGGTTCCTGGCGCTAAGTAGATCACAAACTTGATTTCTCTATCACGTGGATGTCCTGGCAAATCCTCCGGAAACATGTCCACAAATTCCCTAACCACTGGTATTTCTTCTAGTTTCACACCCTTCTTCTGAGTATCGACTATGTAAGCTAAATAACCCACACAACCTTGACTCAACAACTTCTTGGCCTGCATAATCGTCAGATATCTCATTTATTTAGGCAATTTGCTACTATTAAAAACTACCTTTGACGGAGTCATAAGGTTTACACATTTCCTTTAGCAGTCAATTATTGCTCCACAATTGAACAGCTAATCCATTCCCAAAATAACATCAGACTCTCCAAGCCTAATCGGAATTAAATCCACCATGAAAATATTTCCCTTAATATTCACCCTACAGTTCTTGTATACAAACCTAACAGGAATTACTTCCTTATTCGCAATTTCTATGTTTAAAGGGAAATTCAATTCTTCACTAAGCAATCCTAATCTCATAGCAAATTCATCAGATATAAATGAGCAAAAGAACCAGAATCAAATAATACATAAGCATCAATATCATTGATTGGGATAATACCTGACACCACATCTTTTGATTGCACAACATCTTGCACAGTCATGTTGAAGGTTTTGGCTGTGGGTTTGGTTGATGTCGTCGGTCCAGTAATGGCCCATGTACCTCCACTACTACCACCCTTGCTTCCCGTTTTTTCTCCAGCTTTCTTCTTGGGACACTCACCAACAAAGTGATCCTTGGACCCGCAAGTGTAGCAAACATTTTTCTTGGGTTGATTGCAATTTGGGGCGATGTGACCCTCCTGGCCACAGTTAAAGCATACTCATTTCCCCATCAAGCATACACCTTTGTGAAACTTCACACATGTAGCACATGCTTCAAACTTCTTATTCTGATGGTTACCTTGTTGATTCCCAGCACCCACATTTCCATTCCACTTTCTTTTCAGATTATTATTACCATTTCCATTACCACCACCTCCATTCTTCACTTCCACTTCATTTTCCTTCTTTTTCTGTTCTTGATTGAACTTGGTTACAGCCTCACCTCCACCTTAGGCAAGAATTGCCTTTTCCATCACGGCTGCAAACGTCTTCAACTGGAACAAAGAAACCCTACAAAACAATCAGGACTTCAGTCCTTATTCAAACCTCTTCGCCTTGCGTTCATCTATGCTGACTTGGTATGGCGCAAACCTTGCCAACTCATTGAATTTCGTGGCATACTACGACACCGTCATCGTTCCCTTCTTCAGCCCTAAAAACTACACCTCTAGCTGACTCTTCGAGCTCTCTGGGAAATAGGTCTCAAATAATATCTCCTTGAACCTATCCCAAGCCATAACCCCTGGTCCTCCTCGAGTTTTATTAGTCTGCCACTAATAACTAGCCTCTGCTTTCAACATAAATGTTGTAAAAGCAGTCATCTGATCTTCCCCTACTCCCGTAACATCAAACACTTTCTCTATTTCCATGACCCAGTTTTGTGCCTCAATCGGGTTCATGGACCCACGGAATTCCGGTAGTCCAACCGCCTTGAAGTCTTTGAATGTTGTAGCCTAATTTTGTGGTTGATTCTGTAGTGCACTTTTCAACAACATCACCAGCTGCTGAACGGGGTTAGCTTTAGCATTAACATTGTTGGTTCCTTTGGTGGTTCTCTGACGGGGTGGTTGACGTCTTGGAGGCATTTTCTATTAAAAAAATACACTCATTAGATTATTACTCAACTTCTTTCAAGTAATTTCTACTTAACTTGCCCCCATAAAAATAATCACCACATAACATATAACACTTTGGATAAAAGAAGATAATAACTTTTATTCATACTTAATCTTTGTAAACATCATATCAGTAGCATCACTGTTATTTACATTATTTTACTGAACTACTAAAGTTTTAGGACATCATCATCATATCCCATAAGTTGCATAACACTTGGGATTTACATAATACTTATCATAACATAAATCATAAATCAAGTACACTTCCTATGATGTCCTATTAAGATACTGCAAAGCCTTATAACACTCTTCTTCCATAATTCGGAACATGGTTCGATGATCTAGTATGAACGAGGGTAGCGTCTCGAACTAAATTGGGTAACCCATGACCCGATCCTGAGCTTGATTGATCGCTATGTTGAACACGTTATCCATCTCTTCCATCTTCCTTCTTTTTACTTGTGCGTCCCTCTCTGCTGTTCCAGCTTGTTGATAAGCTTCACCGTACGCGTCTTCGTCTCTTGCCCTTTTTGCAGATTCTTCTCTCAACTTGCTCTTCAACTCTTAAATCTCTGCTCTCATTTGCTCGTTCTCTTCTTCAGTGTGAACCAGCTTCTCTTCAATATTGTTCAGTTGTTCCTCTCGATCGTGGATCTCGTCGTCCTTTTGTGCCATCGAGGTCTGTTGTTCAGCTACTATCTCTTGCAATTTCTCGAAAGTATCTTGAAGTTCCACGTTGTGGTCATGCACCTCATCGTATATACGGCCAGCTATCGAGTTAAGTGGAATCCTTTCCTCCTCGTCCTCTTCATCCATTTGTGGCAGCTCCACTGGATCCTCCTCGTCTGTCTCTATCTCATCATCCTCATCAGTTACTCTCTCCTGCTCAACTACTGTGACCAACAGAACTGTTTCTCGTGGTAGTAATTGTTCCCAAACTACCTAAATATCTTGAGGCTCCTCCTCCCTAGCTTGACTGGATCCTCCTATATTAGACATCCTGTCAACCAAAGTTTAAGTTTTAATTACTAATCATTACTACTCGACACTCATGAGCACATAAGTTGTAAACACATAAGCACATAAGTATTTTATTACTTCCTCCTTAAAACTCGATAAGAGTTTATTATCACTATCTTTTCGAAGGTTACTTCCTAAGGCTTTTCCCCACCTAAGGTTCATAACCTAAAGCTTTGATACCAACTTATGACACCCTCAAACCCGGGAACTTTATTCCCATAAGATCTGGTATTCACTTAATCAAACATTCATATCTAACTACCCAATCACAATAAAATTGGATAAATAAAACCTTTCCCATTAAAGGGTTACATAATAAAAATCTCCCCAGGCTATCTAACCTTTAAATACAATCATTCAAAATGCGGAAAATAAATAATCTTTATTACAACCATTCAATCAAAAAATAATAATAAAATATCATATTACAAGTCTTCAAAACTTGTTCATCTTTCCCTTTTCCTTACTGGTGCTAGGTACATCAACCTTCTCATCCTTAACTATAATAGTTATATAAGCAAGAGTGAGCAAACAAAGCTCACTTGATACAATACTGAATGAAAAACTTTTACAACAAATGTCAAATAAGAGGCTCAAAAGAAGTAACAATAAGATTTCTCAACATTTTGAAGTATATAACTGAGGGTCCTAAGACCATGAACTATGTCCATAGTTATAAGTAATTTTTCAACTTAAACTTTAACAATCATAAGACTATAGGGACTCCTCATACTTAGGGGGGTCAGCCCTTTGTACAATGTATTGTGCACAAACATTTCAACGCTAAGCGTAAGTTATCCCTAATGATAGGGTTATTCATCTCAGTATTAAGAGTACAAGTCCGCACCAAAGTGAGTTTGGTTTGGAAACATTTCAGGGTAATTTGGAATTCAACGAACATCAAATAAGGATTAGTTGAATATAACCAATAACATCGTACTATAGAATAATCGTAATTGAATCAACATGGTAAATTAAAGTCATTCTTTAGGAATAATCTAATAGCATACAACTTGAATAACTATAACCCACCTTGCTTGAACAATATTAAGCCAAGGTTATTTAGAATTGAATACTAAGCATGCATGGCAATATGAACGATAAAACTATTCAAATATATTTGGGCATGCTTAACAACAAGTTAAATACAAGAATAACTTGTTCAATATCAAAATCAAAGTTTAGAAACCTTGCATTATTATATTGGAAACAATAATTGATTCAACAAGATAATAGATTAGAGAACTTGCCTTGTTCGTAGACTAAACTGAACAATTAGAATCACAATATCCTATAAACATATGTCATCATGATATAGTTAGCCATTACCACTTTACAAACATAACTAAGTACGTTCATAATTTAAAAATTGGGTTTTTAATAACATAATCAAGTTACAAAACAATTTAATTGTTAATAACATGTTCATTCTAGGTGTAGAAACATAAAAATCAACATTTTATAGTCCTACTATTATCACATAACAATTCCTTCAAATTTTGAGTACAAAAAGTACACGGTCAGACCATTCTGCTAACTCGCACTGCGGCGCCATAGTTTATACTATGGTGAGGCGCTGCGGAGCGGAGATGGCGATGTGGCGCGAGAGTAAATCTACAAGGCCGCGCTGCGGCGTGGCGCCGACGCTGCGACGCGAAAAATGAACTGCTGGGCCGTGCTGCAGCGCCAAACTATAGTCTTCGACTGACAGCTTCGGCAACAGTATAAACAAAAGCAAATTTTGGCCTACAAACTCCTTTCCAACAGTCTATTTCACATGTAATTCATACAAAGACTTCATGTAAACATAATTCAAGAACCCCTAACATGTTTCTACCCATACAACAACATAAACAAGAAATTTAAAACATCTAATTTAACTGTTTTTGATAAAAACTCACTTTTTGATATTTTTAATGAAATTAAACACTGTTATTTTGTTTTTCATCCAAAACAGGTAATTCAAAGAGTTTTATCAATGTTTATACATACTATATCAAATTTAATAGTCAGTTTATCAATTAAACAAATAATAAAACCTTAATTTCTACTTTAAACTAAACCATATATATTCACAAAAACTCTTTGTAGAAACATTTTCTTCACAAATTACATACATAACAATACATAACTTATGAAAATAGTTTAACATCATTAGTTTATCATATAAAGCCACATAAAACAATAATTTATCCTTACACAAGAATTTACAGAGAATTAGGGAAAAGAAAAACTAAACTTTTAAAAACTAAAAAGAGTATGATGATACCTTGAAGAAGAAGATGATGGCTATTCTTTTTTAATCTCAAGCTTCTTCTTCTCCAATTATCTAGCCTTTCTTCCTCTCTTCTTTTCTCTCTCACTTTTCTTCTTCTCCAATTCTCTAGCCTTTCTTCCTCTCTTCTTAGGTGGGGGAAACCTTAGGAAGTAACCTTTAAAGAAACAGAAAACATAAAGATTTCTAAGGAATGAACTCCTTAATTCATTAAAGGTAAATAATTAAAGCCTTTATGTGTCTATGTGCTGAAAACTTATGAGCTCGCGAGTATCGAAGTGTGTCACATAGTAAATAAAACTTAAGGTTTTTTATTGTCAGAATGTCTACTACTGAAGGTTCCAGTCAAGCTAGGGATGAGATACCTCAGGTGCCTATAAATTAGGAGCCCCGATATGTCCATATTATTCGGGAGTAGTTGATCCAGAGGGAGCCTTCTCTATTGGTCGCTGATGAAGGACAGGGGAATGAGCTCGTGTCTGATCCAGAGGGAGCCTTCTCTATTGGTCGCTGATGAAGGACAGGGGAATGAGCTCGTGTCTGATCCAGAGGAGGAGGACTTTGAGGAGATATAGGTGGAGGATGAGGAAGAGGATCCTGTGGAGTTTCCCCCAAAATCCAGTGCAGTAGGGATGTATGATGAATTATATGACCATAATATAGAATTACAGGCTAAGGTTGAGGAGCTGAAGGAGCTGGCTGACATGCGTCAGGCTACTATAGAGTAGAAGAATGTGGAGATTCAGGATCTCGACATACGTCTTAGAAACGCAAAATGGAACCTAGTTCACATAGAGGGTCATCAAAAGGGGCTATTGACTGAGAATGAAAAGATGAAGACTAAAGTTGAGAAGCTAAAAAATGATTTGAAGGAGGAGTCAGCTAAGCATGCGAGAGAGTAGAAGACGCTTGGATGAAGGCTGCTCAGTGTGTAGATTGTACTGAAGACAATGTTCAGACGAAGAAGGCCAAGATGAATGAAATGGATTATTCTTTTCATTCTGCGATTAATAGGGCCCAGGACCGAGTCTTTTATTATCTAGCTCAGTTTGAAGACTTGCCATGGTATATGATGGATCATAGAATAATGTTTCGTATCATGGAAGAAAAGCGTAGAGAAGCTTCTCGACCTCTTAATATGCCAAGATAGGAGAGTAATAAGTTATGTAGTTAAATATGTGTTAAATAAATTGTAAATCTCATATTTTGAGATAAATAATGGTGTAAGATGAGTATGTAATCCTGGAAATTTTCAAGTTCAGGAAAGTTGATGTTGATAGCAGAGATGATATCCTTTGTATATTTTGAAAGTTATGAATAAATAAGATATATAAGTTTATTAAAATATAATGTGTTAAGCTTTAATCTTAGAATGTTTAAGTTAAAATTTAAATATTCAAGAAATTGAGTAGTGATCTAATAAGCGTATATCTTAAACAAAAAATGTCTCCTAAAAGAAGACAACCACGCCAACAATCACCCATTGAAGAGTCTACTAACAACAACAATAATGAGGCTAACGCTAACCCGATTCAATAGTTAGTAACCTTGTTAATAGGAGCACTTGTAAATTAGCCGCAATCTCAAGTCATAACTTTCAAGGATTTCAAAGCGATTGGACCGCCGTAGTTTCAAGGGTCTATGAATCCAATTGAAGCCCAAACCTGGATCATGGAAATGGAGAAAATTTTTGACGTTGCCAGGGTCAATGAGGATCAGAAAAGATCCTTCACAACATTTATGTTGAAGTCTTAAGCTAGTTATTGGTGGCAAACGAATAAGGTTTGTTGGGGACATGGAATAGTAGTGTGGGATAGGTTTAAAGAAATGTTTTTTGAGATGTACTTTCTAATGAGTTCCCGAAACCAGATGAAAGTTCAATTCTTAGAATTAAAGTAAGGAACCATATCTATTTCAGAGTATGCTGTGAAGTTTAATGAGCTGGAAAGGTTTGCTCTGTACCAAGTCAATACAGATGAGTGTAAAGAAAAAAGGTTTGAAAAAGGGTTGAAGCCCTGACTATATAGAAAAGTTTCAATGTTTTAATTAAATATGTTTGTAGTAGTACTATAAAAGGCAATTATTGCGAAAGGTTGAAGCGATGCCTTAACCAAGTATATTCAAGAACAGAAGAAGGGAAAGAATGAGAATGAAAACAAGGCTGGTGGAAGCAATAGTGGAGGTAATAACCAGAAGAGGAAATGGAATGAAAATCCAAATGTAGGAGGACAACAAGGAAGTCAACAAAAGAAGAAGATTGAAGCTTATGCTACTTGTGGAAAAAACCACACTAATATATGTTTAAAGGGTAATCGAGTGTGTTTTAATTGTGTCCATGAGGGTCACATTGCACTAAATTGTTTTAGTCTGAAGAAAGGAGCTTGTTTCACTTGCGGGTTGAAAGATCATATGGCTTGTGATTGCCATAGAAAAACAGCGGGAGGTGCAAGTAGAGGTAAGGGAAGCAACAGTGGTGGTACTGTGACGCCCCCAAATTCGTATAATCATCGATTACAGAATTTGGTGCTCACGATACAACATACACCATCATCTAACTAAGTAAACCATAACAATAAGGAATAATAATATTTATCCGGGTTCCAAATCGCCGCGGATCCGGTATACTAATTCTATCACTATTTGCGGAAGATATAAACATACATTGTTTATACTTTAAACTTTACACATCAGTCCCAAGGTCTACAACCTTAACTTAATACATACCTTCAATATTAAAAAGGTTTACAATGTTATTTTCAATAGAAAATTTATAGACTTAACTGCAACATAAATTAATCTTACAGTTTGACTTTGCTTCTGACCTTATTCAAGCTTTCTCCTTAATCTGAAAATTTTATCATGATATAGCAAGAGTGAGCAACAAATTTGCTCAGCAAGTTTTACATACAATGAAGATATATATCATGATTGAAAAGAATGAATAAGCTTTCAAGTTTTCAACAATATAATAATTATGAAATAACATGAATCAAGTTTCAACGATTGAATGACTGAACCAATAATATTGGATGTCAACAATTAACATGAACAAGTTTAACTGAAACCTATGGTAATGAAGGTGATCAGCCATTCATACCTGATGAACATATACAACATGCACAATGTGCGAATCAATAAATTATTGACGTGGTATAATCAACAATAATTAACCACTAACATGCTTTGAATTAACAACTCAAGTTGAGTTAGGAAACTTGCACCATAATTAGAAGTTCAAGTTTAGGAACTTGCCTTGCTCGTTGTTTACCAATAATAGATTAACAGCTTACAGCTATCTACACTTCACGTGCCCTACACAATTGTAAAATCATGCACATCAACTATTAGCAACGCATAGTAGTTATAATATAAACTTTACTCTATAACTTTCAGAGTTTACTCTACGATTTTCATTGACTCTATGATTTTCAGAGTTTACTCTACTATTTTCAGCTTTACCATATCTCGCTAAAACACACATAACTAACTCGTTTTAAAACATTTTTGATCGATTCTTGCGCTCACGCGAAGCTAACTTCCGGGGCCACAACTTTCGTTCATGGACCAACTTCAAATTCCAAACACAAAATTCCAGAAAATCCGTGCAAGAGGACTGCACCGAATTTGTTGGACAGATTTGACACAACTACTTTGAAAAGTCATAACTCCTTGCTCCGAAGTCGGAATTAGTCCGTTCCGGAGTCTATGGAAAGCTTATTCAGAGTACTACAACATACCAAAAACCCATAAATTTTAAAGCACAAAAACGGGACGAAATTGCCCCTATTTCAGACTGCCCCGAAACTGTCTATTTTTGGTTAGAAAAACGGGACTGTTTTCACAAAATCAGTCACTACCCCATGCAAACTCAACATTTTTGAGTGCTACCACTTGGGTTAACTACTAAACACATATATCTAACATCCCTTTTTAACGGATTACAAAAAGAAGTCATAGATTTAAAATGGTGAAATTTCAAAGTATAAAGAAATTTCGGTTCCCAAAACTAGAAAATAAATTTTCTTTAGTCTTTTGATTCACCCAAATCAACATCAAAATGAGTAAATCCATACATGAATCCATATATATCACATAGATCTTAGGGTTTTAAACCTCCAAATCAAAAATCCTCATCATCAATAAGCAGTAGCATGGCATCATAGCATCAACACAAAGTAGTTCCAATGGCCACTCAAGCATTTTCTTACTAATTTCTAAAAACATATACATGGGTCATGGCTTACCTCTTGCTGCAAATTTCTTCTTATAGATGGAGATAGCTACTGATCTCTCCCTTCTTGCTTGCTTGATTATGCTCCTCAAATTCGTAGACAACCTTGACCCACTCTCAAACTCTAATCCTTTCTTCTCTATTTTTACTCTCTTAGTTGTAATGTTGCAAAGTGAATGAATGCTTTAGTTGGGTGTATATATATATATTATTAAGACTGATATGCTCAGCCTTTTCACCTCTCCAACCATCAGTTATATATTCATGGATCATTATACACTAGTTAATGGTTATAAGGGAGGGAGTTAAGAACATGGAAAGCCTTTGCCAAATAATTATAACCTCCTCTTTCCTCACACTCTATATTATACGTATATACACTCCCTCCTTGTCCCAATATACCTGTCACGTGTGACCCACCAGCTGTTGTCTTGTATAAAATTAAAATAATAATCATTTAATCAATTAACAAGTCATTTTGACCATTTTGCCCCTTGTAGTCAAATGTGTCAATACTTATATCGATTCCTACTAAAGTCGACGTCCCGGACGTCATGGAACTCCCCGTTTCGTCAAAATCAACTTCAAAATTCGTAGTTGACTTTCCCCCCAAAAAAGTCAACCCGTTGACTTTGACCAAAAAGTCAACCACGGCGCATTTTCGTGGTTACAGTCTATCCTGACTAATTTCGACGTTCCAGACTCAAATACGCTGTATGAGTCTCTAAATTCTGCTCCGAACTCAAAAATCATGTTTTAAATGTTGGCTTTCCCTCCTTTGTGGGAACTATATATTTCTTAATTACAGTATTTAGCATGCACCTTGGTAATATGTATGGTTTTATTTTTGGGTGATTTTCCCATGCATGACTCTTGGTATTAACAAGGCTTGGCTTGGAGTCTTCAAGAAGATACAAATCCTTATAAATATGAGACATGTCCCATTTCTAATAGAGGTAGAACATTCATTTTTGATACATTCTCCTATTTTGATAAATTTGTTCTTGGAGATTTGTTTTCTCATTGGTGAGGTATTTTCCTCTTGTGATTTACACCTGTGGGAAAGTCATATTTTTTTTCCAACATTAAAGTCATCCCACGAAATTAATTAAAATTAATTCCATACTTAGCCAAATTGAATAGCTGACTCAACTGAAACAACCATTCCAAAACATCTTATCACATAACATATAATAAAAATAAATAATTCATCTAACAATAATTGTCATCTAAAAATAATTGTCACATACAAACGTAACTAAATTATTATACCACAATTTCATAAATTATTTATTTTTCTCAATAAATAAATTATTTAAAATATTTATTTAATTTAATAAATATTTAAAATTAATTACCAAATTTATTTATTTTCTTCAATATTTAACTTAACTATTGAACATCACTTTCCCAATATATGAATATATATTTCTTTTCACACCAGATCACATATTTAAAATATATAGCATGTATATATAAATACTCAAACTCAAAATATCTCATAATAAGAATCTTAATTATTAAATTCTTATTTTAATAACTTATAAAAATTCGGGTTGTCACATCCTTCCCCCCTTATAAGGATTCCGTCCTCGGAATCACCGAAACCCTACTTTACTCAAGTTTTCATCAAATATCTTCGTTGAATAACTTCAACATATTACCTTAATATAGATTTTATATTTCTACTCCCACCATTCTTGATAATAAATTATTGTAAGTTTTATTTCATAACTTTCACTTGAACTCAATTATATTTTGAGTATTATATATATTCCTTAACCCATTCATTTTCCTTTTCTAAGGATCGTTATCATAAACACTCGGGATATTACATTCACCCATTCTTCTAAGAATTTCGTCCTCGAAATTTTATTTATTCATTCAATCTAACAAAATAGATTTTACATTAATACTTCATTCATTCATTGGGTTCTATAACCACTTCTTTTCACAAAGATCTTTTTACAATTATTAAACTTTTCTATTAAAAGTTTTACATTATTCTTTGAGAACTCATCACCTCCTCATTTCAAAATTTCTTTTCTCACTTATTCAATATATTTATCATTCAGTGACGCATTCTACGACTCACTTCTTTTTAAGGAATAACATCCTTACCACATTCGCCTTTTAGAATTGCAAGAATCTCCCATAATTGCTCAATAATTCGGGAGCAATATGAATAACTCGGGAATTTAAAAGATTCCAAATAATGCTGAGGGGTCATAAGGCCATGAACTCATCTCTAGGTTTTATAG
Organism: Panax japonicus; assembly: GCA_020205505.1. Lineage (NCBI taxonomy): Eukaryota > Viridiplantae > Streptophyta > Magnoliopsida > Apiales > Araliaceae > Panax > Panax japonicus. The sequence continues at coordinate 24,341,663 of CM035114.1, forward strand.
TGCTTCACCCCTGGTTCTTCACACTTTAAACCCTTTTAACAGAATGTTTATCAATCACAAAGACTGAAAACATTCTCTGTAAGTACTCCAGGTGATCAACCTATCGTACCCCTACGTCGTGCACAACGTATTACATCTCAACATCGTAACGACTATATACGTTACTTTCGGAACCATTGTCTCCGATAACATGTCCCCTTTTATAGGGTTGTTCACCTCAGCTTTTCAACATCTGAATCCGCACCAAAACAATTTGGTTTGGCATAACTTTTCAATAAACGCTTGAATTTCATGAACATCTTTCAATATTCGTCTAGCTGAATCAATTAGCATAGACTTTTACAACAATTCGGATATCAATTGAAATATACATATATATATATATATATTCTCATATCTTAAAGAAATCTCAAATTTTTTTTTTTTTGACGTCATGATACCGCACTGTATATACAGTCCGTTTGAGGATTCCACCATTTTATGACTTTGTCATACTACATCATACTATAGTGGGCTGACGATCCTTAGATCACATCCAACACTAAGTAATTCTGCATTGATAACTCCATCATTTTTATCATCTTTGCACCAGGTTGCATGATGCTTTAACGATATAAAAATACATTTTGACATCTCAAATCATTTTTTGTCTAGCCGAATCAATTAGCATAGACTATTCTTTAAATCGTTCAAAAATCTTTACAAATTAGTTTTATCATCTCAACAGGTAACGAGGTGTCGGTGGCCCGAAGTCCACGCATACACAATAGTCACCAGGAGTTGAGAATAAAAATTCATTTTTCAAAAGCACATAGTGCGTATTTAGCTTGATGTCAAAAACTTCGAAGTCTAGCATAGCTAGAAGATTTGGAATACCTATGCTTCCATCATTAACTTCACTTTCTCTATTGATCAATTTCTTAATAGATCTATCTATTCATATAATCCTCAATGCTCCATTCAGATTTAGCTATACCCCAGTTCATCAAACTTACCACACATTATGAGTTCAGGAACTTGCCACAATCATATGGGTTTAAGAACTTATCCTAGTCAGACCATAGGCGTCCATTCGCTGAGGGGTTCAAAACATACCATATAATTATGAGTCATGAACTTACCATAAGTATGAGTTTTAAGAACTCGCAAATTAACCTTATATCCTCTACCTATTCGTTATATACATGAGAAAAGAATCACCTTCTCAACATGCATATAGCAAATAGCGCGACATTAGGTTCCAATGATTATCAATGTTAGAAACTAAGTGGTTGTCAAACCAAACTCAGCCACTAATCAATATAGGAAGCTAAGCGGACAATTCCCCGCCCATACAAAGAATTAGTCAACCTAACCACTATATCGACCAGGAAGCTAAGTGATTCTAAAACCAAGTACAAATTCCCCGCCCATACAAGGAATCATACAACTCAGCTACTGACATGAGTCCTCAATTAAAAACCCACATAATCTTAACTTTTTCTTTTCTAAATATGAATTTTCTTTAATCCGTATCTTAACATTTACTACTCTTTTCTGAGTTTACATATTACTATTTCATAGTACCTTCTCTTTATAGCATCAAGCTATAACATTCCAATCACTTAACAAATCATATGTCATTCAATGATTTAATCTGATCACGTGGTGATCTTATTTTAGTAATCATTTCTCCATATGCTTACGATCGTTTTATTTTACGATCTTCTTATTCTTCTCTTTAATCATATTATATTATGATTTTATTTACACTTTTCATCCTATAGACACCGTCTATTTAGTATCACCTTTCATCTCTATTACTGGAGTCAGGTAACTCCGGATTCTTATCCTTATAGTTCTTCAAGATTCTTCTTTGAATCTTCTTTATCTTTCTCTTTACTTTAATAATGAATTTCCAAAAATTCATCTCTTATCGATTAAACTCTATTCGAGTTTATTACTTATCATCTTCGCGGTTATAGCCTAAGGTACACTTACCTAAGGTTTATAACCTACAGCTCTGATACCAACTTGTGACGCCCCCAAATTCGTATAATCATCGATTACAGAATTTGGTGCTCACGATACAACATACACCATCATCTAACTAAGTAAACCATAACAATAAGGAATAATAATATTTATCCGGGTTCCAAATCGCCGCGGATCCGGTATACTAATTCTATCACTATTTGCGGAAGATATAAACATACATTGTTTATACTTTAAACTTTACACATCAGTCCCAAGGTCTAAAACCTTAACTTAATACATACCTTCAATATTAAAAAGGTTTACAATGTTATTTTCAATAGAAAATTTATAGACTTAACTGCAACATAAATTAATCTTGCACTTTGACTTTTCTTCTGACCTTATTCAAGCTTTCTCCTTAATCTGAAAATTTTATCATGATATAGCAAGAGTGAGCAACAAATTTGCTCAGCAAGTTTTACATACAATGAAGATAGATATCATGATTGAAAAGAATGAATAAGCTTTCAAGTTTTCAACAATATAATAATTATGAAATAACATGAATCAAGTTTCAACGATTGAATGACTGAACCAATAATATTGGATGTCAACAATTAACATGAACAAGTTTAACTGAAACCTATGGTAATGAAGGTGATCAGCCATTCATACCTGATGAACATATAAAACATGCACAATGTGCGAATTAATAAATTATTGACGTGGTATAATCAACAATAATTAACCACTAACATGCTTTGAATTAACAACTCAAGTTGAGTTAGGAAACTTGCACCATAATTAGAAGTTCAAGTTTAGGAACTTGCCTTGCTCGTTGTTTACCAATAATAGATTAACAGCTTACAGCTATCTACACTTCACGTGCCCTACACAATTGTAAAATCATGCACATCAACTATTAGCAACGCATAGTAGTTATAATATAAACTTTACTCTATAACTTTCAGAGTTTACTCTACGATTTTCATTGACTCTATGATTTTCAGAGTTTACTCTACTATTTTTAGCTTTACCATATCTCGCTAAAACAGGCATAACTAACTCGTTTTAAAACATTTTTGATCGATTCTTGCGCCCACGCGAAGCTAACTTCCGGGGCCACAACTTTCGTTCATGTACCAACTTCAAATTCCAAACACAAAATTCCAGAAAATCCGTGCAAGAGGACTGCACCGAATTTGTTGGACAGATTTGACACAACTACTTTGAAAAGTCATAACTCCTTGCTCCGAAGTCGGAATTAGTCCGTTCCGGAGTCTATGGAAAGCTTATTCAGAGTACTACAACATACCAAAAGCCCATAAGTTTTAAAGCACAAAAACTAGACGAAATTGCCCCTATTTCAGACTGCCCCGAAACTGTCTATTTTTGGTTAGAAAAACGGGACTGTTTTCACAAAATCAGTCACTACCCCATGCAAACTCAACATTTTTGAGTGCTACCACTTGGGTTAACTACTAAACACATATATCTAACATCCCTTTTTGACGGATTGCAAAAAGAAGTCATAGATTTAAAATGATGAAATTTCAAAGTATAAAGAAATTTCGGTTCCCAAAACTAGAAAATAAATTTTCTTTATTCTTTTGATTCACCCAAATCAACATCAAAATGAGTAAATCCATACATGAATCCATATATATCACATAGATCTTAGGGTTTTAAACCTCCAAATCAAAAACCCTCATCATCAATAAGCAGTAGCATGGCATCATAGCATCAACACAAAGTAGTTCCAATGGCCACTCAAGCATTTTCTTACTAGTTTCTAAAAACATATACATGGGTCATGGCTTACCTCTTGCTGCAAATTTCTTCTTATAAATGGAGATAGCTACTGATCTCTCCCTTCTTGCTTGCTTGATTATGCTCCTCAAATTCGTAGACAACCTTGACCCACTCTCAAACTCTAATCCTTTCTTCTCTATTTTTACTCTCTTAGTTGTAATGTTGCAAAGTGAATGAATGCTTTAGTTGGGTGTATATATATATATTATTAAGACTGATATGCTCAGCCCCTTCACCTCTCCAACCATCAGTTATATATTCATGGATCATTATACACTAGTTAATGGTTATAAGGGAGGGAGTTAAGAACATGGAAAGCCTTTGCCAAATAATTATAACCTCCTCTTTCCTCACACTCTATATTATACGTATATACACTCCCTCCTTGTCCCAATATACCTGTCACGTGTGACCCACCAGCTGTTGTCTTGTATAAAATTAAAATAATAATCATTTAATCAATTAACAAGTCATTTTGATCATTTTGCCCCTTGTAGTCAAATGTGTCGATACTTATATCGATTCCTACTAAAGTCGACGTCCCGGACGTCATGGAACTCCCCGTTTCGTCAAAATCAACTTCAAAATTCGTAGTTGACTTTTCCCCCAAAAAAGTCAACCCGTTGACTTTGACCAAAAAGTCAACCACGACGCATTTTCGTGGTTACAGTCTATCCTGACTAATTTCGACGTTCCAGACTCAAATACGCTGTATGAGTCTCTAAATTCTGCTCCGAACTCAAAAATCATGTTTTAAATGTTGGCTTTCCCTCCTTTGTGGGAACTATATATTTCTTAATTACAGTATTTAGCATGCACCTTGGTAATATGTATGGTTTTATTTTTGGGTGATTTTCCCATGCATGACTCTTGGTATTAACAAGGCTTGGCTTGGAGTCTTCAAGAAGATACAAATCCTTATAAATATGAGACATGTCCCATTTCTAATAGAGGTAGAACATTCATTTTTTATACATTCTCCTATTTTGATAAATTTGTTCTTGGAGATTTGTTTTCTCATTGGTGAGGTATTTTCCTCTTGTGATTTACACCTGTGGGAAAGTCATATTTTTTTTCCAACATTAAAGTCATCCCACGAAATTAATTAAAATTAATTCCATACTTAGCCAAATTGAATAGCTGACTCAACTGAAACAACCATTCCAAAACATCTTATCACATAACATATAGTAAAAATAAATAATTCATCTAACAATAATTGTCATCTAAAAATAATTGTCACATACAAACGTAACTAAATTATTATACCACAATTTCATAAATTATTTATTTTTCTCAATAAATAAATTATTTAAAATATTTATTTAATTTAATAAATATTTAAAATTAATTACCAAATTTATTTATTTTCTTCAATATTTAACTTAACTATTGAACATCACTTTCCCAATATATGAATATATATTTCTTTTCACACCAGATCACATATTTAAAAATATATAGCATGTATATATAAATACTCAAACTCAAAATATCTCATAATAAGAATCTTAATTATTAAATTCTTATTTTAATAACTTATAAAAATTCGGGTTGTCACATCCTTCCCCCCTTATAAGGATTCCGTCCTCGGAATCACCGAAACCCTACTTTACTCAAGTTTTCATCAAATATCTTCGTTGAATAACTTCAACATATTACCTTAATATAGATTTTATATTTCTACTCCCACCATTCTTGATAATAAATTATTGTAAGTTTTATTTCATAACTTTCACTTGAACTCAATTATATTTTGAGTATTATATATATTCCTTAACCCATTCATTTTCCTTTTCTAAGGATCGTTATCATAAACACTCGGGATATTACATTCACCCATTCTTCTAAGAATTTCGTCCTCGAAATTTTATTTATTCATTCAATCTAACAAAATAGATTTTACATTAATACTTCATTCATTCATTGGGTTCTATAACCACTTCTTTTCACAAAGATCTTTTTACAATTATTAAACTTTTCTATTAAAAGTTTTACATTATTCTTTGAGAACTCATCACCTCCTCATTTCAAAATTTCTTTTCTCACTTATTCAATATATTTATCATTCAGTGACGCATTCTACGACTCACTTCTTTTTAAGGAATAACATCCTTACCACATTCGCCTTTTAGAATTGCAAGAATCTCCCATAATTGCTCAATAATTCGGGAGCAATATGAATAACTCGGGAATTTAAAAGATTCCAAATAATGCTGAGGGGTCATAAGGCCATGAACTCATCTCTAGGTTTTATAGTGCTTCACCCCTGGTTCTTCACACTTTAAACCCTTTTAACAGAATGTTTATCAATCACAAAGACTGAAAACATTCTCTGTAAGTACTCCAGGTGATCAACCTATCGTACCCCTACGTCGTGCACAACGTATTACATCTCAACATCGTAACGACTATATACGTTACTTTCGGAACCATTGTCTCCGATAACATGTCCCCTTTTATAGGGTTGTTCACCTCAGCTTTTCAACATCTGAATCCGCACCAAAACAATTTGGTTTGGCATAACTTTTCAATAAACGCTTGAATTTCATGAACATCTTTCAATATTCGTCTAGCTGAATCAATTAGCATAGACTTTTACAACAATTCGGAAATCAATTGAAATATACATATATATATATATATATATATTCTCATATCTTAAAGAAATCTCAATTTTTTTTTTTGACGTCATGATACCGCACTGTATATACAGTCCGTTTGAGGATTCCACCATTTTATGACTTTGTCATACTACATCATACTATAGTGGGCTGACGATCCTTAGATCACATCCAACACTAAGTAATTCTGCATTGATAACTCCATCATTTTTATCATCTTTGCACCAGGTTGCATGATGCTTTAACGATATAAAAATACATTTTGACATCTCAAATCATTTTTTGTCTAGCCGAATCAATTAGCATAGACTATTCTTTAAATCGTTCAAAAATTTTTACAAATTAGTTTTATCATCTCAACAGGTAACGAGGTGTCGGTGGCCCGAAGTCCACGCATACACAATAGTCACCAGGAGTTGAGAATAAAAATTCATTTTTCAAAAGCACATAGTGCGTATTTAGCTTGATGTCAAAAACTTCGAAGTCTAGCATAGCTAGAAGATTTGGAATACCTATGCTTCCATCATTAACTTCACTTTCTCTATTGATCAATTTCTTAATAGATCTATCTATTCATATAATCCTCAATGCTCCATTCAGATTTAGCTATACCCCAGTTCATCAAACTTACCACACATTATGAGTTCAGGAACTTGCCACAATCATATGGGTTTAAGAACTTATCCTAGTCAGACCATAGGCGTCCATTCGCTGAGGGGTTCAAAACATACCATATGATTATGAGTCATGAACTTACCATAAGTATGAGTTTTAAGAACTCGCAAATTAACCTTATATCCTCTACCTATTCGTTATATACATGAGAAAAGAATCACCTTCTCAACATGCATATAGCAAATAGCGCGACATTAGGTTCCAATGATTATCAATGTTAGAAACTAAGTGGTTGTCAAACCAAACTCAGCCACTAATCAATATAGGAAGCTAAGCGGACAATTCCCCGCCCATACAAAGAATTAGTCAACCTAACCACTATATCGACCAGGAAGCTAAGTGATTCTAAAACCAAGTACAAATTCCCCGCCCATACAAGGAATCATACAACTCAGCTACTGACATGAGTCCTCAATTAAAAACCCACATAATCTTAACTTTTTCTTTTCTAAATATGAATTTTCTTTAATCCGTATCTTAACATTTACTACTCTTTTCTGAGTTTACATATTACTATTTCATAGTACCTTCTCTTTATAGCATCAAGCTATAACATTCCAATCACTTAACAAATCATATGTCATTCAATGATTTAATCTGATCACGTGGTGATCTTATTTTAGTAATCATTTCTCCATATGCTTACGATCGTTTTATTTTACGATCTTCTTATTCTTCTCTTTAATCATATTATATTATGATTTTATTTACACTTTTCATCCTATAGACACCGTCTATTTAGTATCACCTTTCATCTCTATTACTGGAGTCAGGTAACTCCGGATTCTTATCCTTATAGTTCTTCAAGATTCTTCTTTGAATCTTCTTTATCTTTCTCTTTACTTTAATAATGAATTTCCAAAAATTCATCTCTTATCAATTAAACTCTATTCGAGTTTATTACTTATCATCTTCGCGGTTATAGCCTAAGGTACACCTACCTAAGGTATATAACCTACAGCTCTGATACCAACTTGTGACGCCCCCAAATTCGTATAATCATCGATTACAGAATTTGGTGCTCACGATACAACATACACCATCATCAAACTAAGTAAACCATAACAATAAGGAATAATAATATTTATCCGGGTTCCAAATCACCGCGGATCCGGTATACTAATTCTATCACTATTTGCGGAAGATATAAACATACATTGTTTATACTTTAAACTTTACACATCAGTCCCAAGGTCTACAACCTTAACTTAATACATACCTTCAATATTAAAAAGGTTTACAATGATATTTTCAATAGAAAATTTATAGACTTAACTGCAACATAAATTAATCTTGCACTTTGACTTTTCTTCTGACCTTATTCAAGCTTTCTCCTTAATCTGAAAATTTTATCATGATATAGCAAGAGTGAGCAACAAATTTGCTCAGCAAGTTTTACATACAATGAAGATATATATCATGATTGAAAAGAATGAATAAGCTTTCAAGTTTTCAACAATATAATAATTATGAAATAACATGAATCAAGTTTCAACGATTGAATGACTGAACCAATAATATTGGATGTCAACAATTAACATGAACAAGTTTAACTGAAACCTATGGTAATGAAGGTGATCAGTCATTTATACCTGATGAACATATACAACATGCACAATGTGCGAATCAATAAATTATTGACGTGGTATAATCAACAATAATTAACCACTAACATGCTTTGAATTAACAACTCAAGTTGAGTTAGGAAACTTGCACCATAATTAGAAGTTCAAGTTTAGGAACTTGCCTTGCTCGTTGTTTACCAATAATAGATTAACAGCTTACAGCTATCTACACTTCACGTGCCCTACACAATTGTAAAATCATGCACATCAACTATTAGCAACGCATAGTAGTTATAATATAAACTTTACTCTATAACTTTCAGAGTTTACTCTACGATTTTCATTGACTCTATGATTTTCAGAGTTTACTCTACTATTTTTAGCTTTACCATATCTCGCTAAAACAGGCATAACTAACTCGTTTTAAAACATTTTGATCGATTCTTGCGCCCACGCGAAGCTAACTTCCGGGGCCACAACTTTCGTTCATGTACCAACTTCAAATTCCAAACACAAAATTCCAGAAAATCCGTGCAAGAGGACTGCACCGAATTTGTTGGACAGATTTGACACAACTACTTTGAAAAGTCATAACTCCTTGCTCCGAAGTCGGAATTAGTCCGTTCCGGAGTCTATGGAAAGCTTATTCAGAGTACTACAACATACCAAAAGCCCATAAGTTTTAAAGCACAAAAACTAGACGAAATTGCCCCTATTTCAGACTGCCTATTTTTGGTTAGAAAAACGGGACTGTTTTCACAAAATCAGTCACTACCCCATGCAAACTCAACATTTTTGAGTGCTACCACTTGAGTTAACTACTAAACACATATATCTAACATCCCTTTTTGACGGATTGCAAAAAGAAGTCATAGATTTAAAATGATGAAATTTCAAAGTATAAAGAAATTTCGGTTCCCAAAACTAGAAAATAAATGTTCTTTATTCTTTTGATTCACCCAAATCAACATCAAAATGAGTAAATCCATACATGAATCCATATATATCACATAGATCTTAGGGTTTTAAACCTCCAAATCAAAAACCCTCATCATCAATAAGCAGTAGCATGGCATCATAGCATCAACACAAAGTAGTTCCAATGGCCACTCAAGCATTTTCTTACTAGTTTCTAAAAACATATACATGGGTCATGGCTTACCTCTTGCTGCAAATTTCTTCTTATAAATGGAGATAGCTACTGATCTCTCCCTTCTTGCTTGCTTGATTATGCTCCTCAAATTCGTAGACAACCTTGACCCACTCTCAAACTCTAATCCTTTCTTCTCTATTTTTACTCTCTTAGTTGTAATGTTGCAAAGTGAATGAATGCTTGAGTTGGGTGTATATATATATATATATATTATTAAGACTGATATGCTCAGCCCCTTCACCTCTCCAACCATCAGTTATATATTCATGGATCATTATACACTAGTTAATTGTTATAAGGGAGGGAGTTAAGAACATGGAAAGCCTTTGCCAAATAATTATAACCTCCTCTTTCCTCACACTCTATATTATACGTATATACACTCCCTCCTTGTCCCAATATACCTGTCACGTGTGACCCACCAGCTGTTGTCTTGTATAAAATTAAAATAATAATCATTTAATCAATTAACAAGTCATTTTGACCATTTTGCCCCTTGTAGTCAAATGTGTCGATACTTATATCGATTCCTACTAAAGTCGACGTCCCGGACGTCATGGAACTCCCCGTTTTGTCAAAATCAACTTCAAAATTCGTAGTTGACTTTTCTCCCAAAAAAGTCAACCCGTTGACTTTGACCAAAAAGTCAACCACGGCGCATTTTCGTGGTTATAGTCTATCCTGACTAATTTCGACGTTCCAGACTCAAATACGCTGTATGAGTCTCTAAATTCTGCTCCGAACTCAAAAATCATGTTTTAAATGTTGGCTTTCCCTCCTTTGTGGGAACTATATATTTCTTAATTACAGTATTTAGCATGCACCTTGGTAATATGTATGGTTTTATTTTTGGGTGATTTTCCCATGCATGACTCTTGGTATTAACAAGGCTTGGCTTGGAGTCTTCAAGAAGATACAAATCCTTATAAATATGAGACATGTCCCATTTCTAATAGAGGTAGAACATTCATTTTTGATACATTCTCCTATTTTGATAAATTTGTTCTTGGAGATTTGTTTTCTCATTGGTGAGGTATTTTCCTCTTGTGATTTACACCTGTGGGAAAGTCATATTTTTTTTCCAACATTAAAGTCATCCCACGAAATTAATTAAAATTAATTCCATACTTAGCCAAATTGAATAGCTGACTCAACTGAAACAACCATTCCAAAACATCTTATCACATAACATATAATAAAAATAAATAATTCATCTAACAATAATTGTCATCTAAAAATAATTGTCACATACAAACGTAACTAAATTATTATACCACAATTTCATAAATTATTTATTTTTCTCAATAAATAAATTATTTAAAATATTTATTTAATTTAATAAATATTTAAAATTAATTACCAAATTTATTTATTTTCTTCAATATTTAGCTTAACTATTGAACATCACTTTCCCAATATATGAATATATATTTCTTTTCACACCAGATCACATATTTAAAAATATATAGCATGTATATATAAATACTCAAACTCAAAATATCTCATAATAAGAATCTTAATTATTAAATTCTTATTTTAATAACTTATAAAAATTCGGGTTGTCACATCCTTCCCCCCTTATAAGGATTCCGTCCTCGGAATCACCGAAACCCTACTTTACTCAAGTTTTCATCAAATCTCTTCGTTGAATAACTTCAACATATTACCTTAATATAGATTTTATATTTCTAATCCCACCATTCTTGATAATAAATTATTGTAAGTTTTATTTCATAACTTTCACTCGAACTCAATTATATTTTGAGTATTATATATATTCCTTAACCCATTCATTTTTCTTTTCTAAGGATCGTTATCATAAACACTCGGGATATTACAGGTACGTTGACTATCATTGGGCCAAGGCCTTCAAACCGACCCACTGCCAGAACTTTTAATATGACTGTACAAGATGTTGTGCAGTCAAAGGATGTGGTGTCAGGTATCATTTTGATCAAAGGTATTAATGCTTATGTGTTATTTGATTTGGGTGCAACTTGTTCATTTATATTCAATGATTTTGCTAGGAATTTAGATTTGCCTCGGGAAGAATTAGATTTCTCTTTAAGCATAGAGATCGCGAATAGGGAAGTAATTCCTGTTAGGTTTATATATAAGAAATATAGGGTCGATATAAAGGGCCACGAGCTGATGGTGGATTTGATACCAATTAAATTGGGGAATTTGATGTTATACTGGGAATGGATTGGTTATTAAATTACGGGGAAGTAATTGATTGCCAAAAGAAATGTGTTAACCTTATGACTTCGTTAAATGTGATGTTTTATGGCAGCAAGTCACCTAGACAAGCAAGTTGTTTGATGATGATGCAAGCCAAGTTATAGAGACAATGATATGTAGGATACTTAGCCTACATAGTCGACACTCAAAAGAAGATTGCGAAATTAGAAGAGATACTGATCATTAGAGATTTTAATGATGTATTTCCAGACAATTTCCCTGGACTACCATCGGATAAAGAGGTTGAGTTCGTGATTGATCTAGCACCAGGAATGGCCCCGATATCTAAAACCCAAAATAGAATGGCCTAGTGGAGATGAAGGAGCTGATGGTTCAGTTACAAGAATTAATGGACAAGAAGTATATTCAGCCGAGCGTATCACCGTGGGGAGTGCTGGTGTTATTTGTTAAGAAGAAAGATGGATTGATGCGACTCTGAATTGATTACATGGAATTGAATAAGTTCACGATTAAAAATAAATATCTATTACCAAGAATTGGTGACTTATTCGATTAACTGAAGGGAGCTAGGTACTTTTCAAAAATAGACTTAAGAAATGGATATCATCAGTTGAAGGTAAGGAAGGAGGATGTACCGAAAATGGCATTCAGAACTTGGTATAGTCATTACGAGTTTTTGGTTATGTCATTTGGTTTAACCAATGCAACTTCAACGTTCATGGATTTGATGAACAATGTGTTTATACCTTTCTTTGATAAATTTTTAGTGGTGTTTATTGATGATATATTGGTGTAGTCTAAAACCAAGGAGGCTCATCCATGTACCATGGCATGTATATATATGAGAATACGTACAGTAGCAGAACATCTACTCTGGCCAAATGCCAATGATCCTCCAACATGGTAAAATCCCGGGAATGCCGTGTATAACTATCCACTGAGCCAAATTTGTCCATTAGAAAAAGCTGGGATACGACGTGGCCTAATGTGATCTCATCCTGCATAACTCTACGCCTTAGCCCGGTGAGGGTCATAAACTACCGGCTCATGTCGCCGATAGCCATCCGCGTGTAAGGCCTGTCTAAGGGTAGCGCCATCAACCGTGCATACTTCTCTAAGGTAGGAGTCAACTCATGGATACCAAACTAGAAAACCTGCCTCTTTGGTATCCAATGCTCCAGTATACCCTCTACAAGCCTGCAGGAACTTGAAAGATCAGGAGAGTCATAATATGCTACAATAACTGATCTACAGTCACCCTTTCTAAAGGTGACATACTATTATACCACGATCTCAGACGGTATGCCACTAATACTGGTGGGGTATGATCAATACGACTAACTGTCGAAGAAGACATCTGTATGGGCCTTGTCGTAAGACCATCTGTTGGGAAAAATCTATATACGCTCACACGCAAGTATACGTGGTCAACAAGTAATAGTAAGTAGAGTATTGTTCCCACAAAGACAATTTAGTAAGAAATTTAACCTCACAATTATTAATTTCCTATTAATTCTAATTTTATTAAACTATCCAAATTAATGATTAAAATTATAAAAACTAAATTATTAATAAATATACTATCACAAAAAAACCACAAATATTAAAAACTAAATTTTCAAACAATTATTGGAAAATTAGGCTTACGATTTCACCCTAAGCTTCATTATAAATTTTTCACCTTAATTCCAGTTCAATTTACTATCCCGGTTTATTAATCAAGAACACGAATGTAGCACTAGCCACCTCTCGATGCACTAATACCGTATTAACTTAAATCCACAAATTAGATAGAAACAAGTTCTATATCTGATTAAATGCGATGTCAAGCATATCTCTACCTTAACATTCATCAAGATTCTGTTCATTCACACAATTCAAGAACACATGCTATATTAACTAAGTCTAGACTTGTATTTCCTCTCTCGAATCCATACAAGTCCATAGAGAATTTTTGATCAGGAAATTCATAAATTCAAGCTTAAATTAATATAGATAAACTGGATAATAGCTTATTAAACTGAATTCAAAGATTACAAAATCATCGTTTCACTTAAGGATCCATCAGAAGCCTAAAAAGTGAATTAGTTCATCATGAATGAAATAATAACTGAATAAATCAAAGAAAAAATCTTTTCAATTACAAATATAAGACTAAGAAGAAGAATAATGCAGTACAACCTTCACGTAGCCTTAATATGCAATCGTCACAAAAATCTTTTCAAAATCTCCCTCCAAAGATTACTAAGAAATTTTGGAATTAATCTAGGTAATTTCCCTTGCATGTCTTCAATCCTATTATTTGTTGTGAATTATATACTTAAACATGTATTCTGATTATAATTCCATGCCAATATGAGTCCCAAACCATCGCCAACATTTAAGGTCCACATTTATAGCATTAGAAACCAACTAGGAAACCACTCTATTCTTGTACCCAAGCCCCAGCTTGGGTACTACCTTTATAATAGCAAGCCCCAACTCATTTACACCCTTATGCTAGGCTGCTATAAATAAGCTCAGGACCCCAAGCCCCGGCTTGGTTGATAGGCCAAAAAGAGCAAGCCCCAGCTTGCTATGCTACTGTTTCTTTGCTGTAGTGTCCTCTGGTAAAACTATCATAACATTTAATCCGGATGGAGTTACGGGGCCTGCCGCCTATCAAAGCGAAGCTATCGACAAGTTCTACAACTTTCATTCTTTGAGTTTTTAGAAATAACGAACAAATAAAGGTCGAAATTGGACTGGAAGTAGCTGCTGTGTAAATGGCAAACGTGACAACTCTTAGCTTTGATCTTTGTTGATAAAAAGGCCATAACTCTCGCATCCGAACTCCGATTGGAATGCTTCAAGATGTTTTAGAAAGCTAAGAAGAAGTTCTACAATATAGTCCAAGTTCCAAGCCAAGAACTGTAGTAGCCCCGAATCCGGGCCCCAAATCACCTCGGATCCGGTATACTATTTCTATAACTATTTGCGGAAGATATAAACATAAATTGTTTATACAATACATTACACACTATTTCCCAAGGTCGATTAACCTTAACTTAATACACATTTCATAAATTTTCTAACATATAACACATTTATTAAACTATACTATTACATACTAGCCGCACTTTATATCCCAAGCTGAACTTGACTTAGTCTTTTTCCTGTATCCGAACGCATTCTCCTTATCTGCAATGTTTTATCATGATATAGCAAGGGTGAGCATGAAAGTTGCCCAGCAAGTTTTTATACAATAATATAACGATATATCATGATTGAAGAGTATGAATAATGGCTTGCTATAATTCATCAATATAATTGAGAACTAGCACGAACAAATTTTTGACTGAACAAGTATTATACATGAACAAACATTTCTGAACCAACTAGTAATGAAGGTGATCAGCCTTTCATACCTGACTTATACATGCAAGATGTACAGAATACAATTTTCTTGGCAATCAGCAATGATAAACCATAAGCTTGAAGAAACTACTCTTATTAGAGTTAAGTAAAAGAAAACTTGCCTGAACCGTTGATTACCGCAACACAATTAATAACGCTTTATCCGAAGACCTAGTATTAATAATATAGATCTCCAATATTAGAATAATATTATCACAGTATAATACTGTTATATTTATACACATAGAATAACCTAAACACATTACCACATAAGCCTATCAGTCTATACAGCACATAAGACATAGCATCAAGTCAAACTATTGCAGTCTGACTTGAAACCGACACAATTCTATCATCCCGACGGTCTAGTCGGACAAATATCGAATTTAAGTTCAATTAAACTCTGTCTAACCACTTAACCATTAACACAGATAATTTCTATTCAGACAAAACATTTTTCCTAGGCTCGTAATAATTTTCGAACAATTATTACCAATTATCAACATTTTTCAATCATTAGTACCGTATTTAAATGAATTAAATACCACATAATTCCTTAATCATTAATATTCATTTAATATAAAATATTAATGAAAATCATTACATAATATTATAATATAATTATAATATATCAAAGTATTTTTAATACCTTAAAATCATATTTATATGATTTTTAAACCATTAAATCCATTATCTGATAATTTCTATTAATATTAAAATATTAATATTTTCATGCCAAAATATCAAAAGTTACATTTTATAACTTAAAATATTTTTAGATCACTTAAATCATTTTTATATAATTTTTAAAACATTAATACTAATTTTCCATAATTTATTTAATATATTTATTAAATAAACTAATTACCATTAATAATAAATTATTAATGAATTTCATCACAAAATATTAAAAGTCATCAAAAATAACTTAAAATATTTTCTTATACTATAAAATAATTTTTCATGATTTTTCTTGAATTAAAACTATTTTTAAATAATTTATTTAATATTATAATTAAATAAATAAATACCATTTATATTCCAAAAATATTAAATATTTTCAAAATATACTCAAAATAGTTAAAAACTATTTTTCAGACTTTAAAATAATTTTTCGGAATTTATTTTGTATTTTTAATAATTAAAAATCATTTTTTTCTAATTTTAAATCAATTTCCGAAATTAAGTGTCGCTATAGGGGTTTCTGGCGACGAATCCGTCGCTAATGGTGTTCTTCAGCTGTTCTTGAGTGTTCATGTCAGAGTTCAGGTTGGGTAGTTTGACCGCGATTTAAACAGTGTTCTTGTTACTTTCTGGGTTGGTTAAAACTTTCAGATTGTAGAACTCATGTAACTTTACAACCTCAAACGGATTTCATGGTCATACAACATCAGATCAGAGAGCTTTAAGTCTCCAAAATATCTGACAACGCTGTTCTTCATTTTTTGGGTTTTCCCGAAAATGAAAAACAGTCGAGGTTAATAGCTTTCGATCCTTATATCTTGATTTCTGAGTTTAGTTTGGGTTATCCATAAGTTCTAGCACGTAGTCCGTATGTCAAGGTACAATAAACAATCATCAGATCAACTTACAAACATTAAAATAGTAAGCTATAAATCGGTCAAACTAAGGGTCACGAAGTGTTCTTGAAGATCTGGGTTACCCAGAAAATCTTCATCAGCCATTTCGGTCAACGCATTTTGACCTTGCATATCTTTGTTTCTGTAATCGATATAAGTGTTATAAAGGCTTTATATTGTAGTAATTATACCATACTATAACTTGAAAACAACAACATGGACAAAACAGCTACACACAGCAAGATCAAGACCCTGCAAATTAATTGTCAGACGAGATCTGGGTTTCTGGGTTACCCAGAAACCAGATTCCGTGAATGGTCAACGGTCTTTGACCGGTCATATCTCTTGATCTATACATGATTAGACCCTGATTCCAATTTTAGATCCTAGTCCTCATGACATAGAACACATCCAAAACATAAAATACACAAAACAGTTAACACATAAAGATCTAAGGCCTCTGACTTTAGGCTGTCAGACCAATTTTTTTCAACATTTCTAGATTTGCAAAATTACTAGATCCGAGCACTTTGATGTTATAGGTTTGTGTTTTGACAACCCAGATCATCATTTAACACTATATATTACATGTTTAAACACTAAAACATAACATTTATCAAAGAATCAAAGATCGAATTTCTTGGTTAGGGTTTAAACCTTTATGCATCAATTCTTGATTCTATGTTTCTGATCTGTTGTGGATAAATGTGGGGCTTCAATATATGACTGATTTCACACTAAATTTCGTAGGTGTTTGACAGAGAAGGTCTTGGATGATGGTTGTGAAAAAAATTAGCAACTAAGAACACTTTTCTCTCTCTAATTCTATAAATAATACATGTGCAATGTATGGGGCTGTGAAATAGCTGAGCTTGCTGGACATAAATCACATGCTAGTCTAGGTTTAGGGCTAGGGTTGTTCAACCACCCATGATTTTGCATGATTTGCAAGCTACCTAAAATAATACACTAAAAGGGCATTTTTGTCCTTTCCTTATATTTCTAGAAAATTTGCCTTAGGGTTTAGGGTTTAGACATTTTAGGGTTTAAGGTTTAACCCTTTAGGGTTTATATTTTATCCCTCAAATATTTAGCAACTTGGATTTTCAAAAATTTTCTAATTAAATTAAAATAGAAAATTTTGATTTCTAATTTATAATTAGGGCTTCCTAATTATATCATAATTTCCTAATCATGTATCAATCTTGCTAATTAGGACTAATTTATCCTAATTAAAATTGCTAATTAAGCACTTAGGGTCAAATTGTACATTAGGTTTCAAAACCACATTCTAGGGTTTTAAATAGAAACATAATATTTAAATTTTAAAAATTAGATTTCCTAATTAGATTAGGGTTTCTAATAACTTGACAATTAGGATATATATATTTCCTAATTAATATTGCTAATTAAGCAATTAAATCCATCACTGCACAATTAGGGTTCAAAATGGTCATTAGGGTTTTCAACCCACAAATTAGGGTTTTCTAATAGAAAATAATTTTCTAAAAATTGAAATTAAATCTCATGATTAGATTAGGTTTTTCTAATTACACATAAATTGAAATAATTAGGATTAGGGTTACTTAATTAGCATTGGTAATTTTAGCAATTAAATCCACAACTGAGCATTAGGGTTTCTGATGGAACAATTAGGGTTCCTAAAATTGGAAATTAGGGTTTGCTAATTAATTAACCATTACCCTAATTAATACTTAATTAATACCATATAAGCATTATAATTCTCCGTTATATTCCCAAATTAGGGTTTCACTTTATCAGAATCTGAAACTAGGGTTTTCAGATCTGATATTAGGGTTTCCAAACAATCAATTAAGATTTTAGATAATTCATTAGGGTTTTCCCTAATTAATAAAAATTATTGACGTTTAACCTTGTTCATAACATTGCATTCCCAATCTAGGGTTTTCAATATTCGATTTATGGATTTCGGATTTCCCGGAACTGAAACTAGGGTTTACAGAACCGATTTCTAGGGTTTCTTATTAGACGTTAGGGTTTTCGAACTGAACGTTGGCGTTCTTAAAAATATACTTAAAGTTTGTCACAGATATAATTTATCTGATCAACCCATGACCCTTAACCACATTTAGTACACATACATAACCATATTCACAACACATAGTCACATAAATCCTTAATCCTGAATAATTCACCTATATCCTTCATCGAATTTTGAAATCCTCAAAATTCAATCCCAATAACATCAAACGCATACACTCATTTCTTGTCTAGATCTATTATTTAACCTTAAATCAATCATTTAAGATTTTAATAAATTGCCCAAATTCTCGGGTTGTCACAAGAACAATAAATGAACATAAAATCAACATGAAAGCCCAAACGATGTCTGGATTGCTTTTCCTTGCGTTTTCATACCAATAGTCGATCACACAGCTCCCAAACATATAATCTACAAAATGAACACAAAATGCATTAAACGTAACTAAGAAACACGAGTTTAAGCAAATAATTTAACTAATATATACCAGATAAGTAGATATAAAATCTACTTAATTATCAAATACCCCAAACTTAAACCTTTGCTTGTCCCCAAGCAACAACACAAAACAACAATGCTATGCAATGCAACTAATCTACATGCCTACAAATCCAGTAGTAATGACAGAAACAAGTCTATTCCCTCGGCCTTAGAGAAATTAAGTAAACATGATAATACATCATATCAAAACTCATCAGTAATTTCCCAATCAATCATCAAATCTTAGACTGTTATTATTGATATAGTGTGTGTATGATCAATATCCATGATAACTGATAAAATTTCAAATTTAATACATAACCAATCTCTTATAAGGAATCATACAGAGTAAACTCCAAAGTTTTATAAACAGGCGAATTCCAACTAAAATCAAACAGTAACCAATATCAAGGGTTCATATAGGGTACTTATGCTTTATATATATATATATATATATATATATATATATATATATATATATATATATATATATATATATATATATTATTTTTATTTTTATTTTTTTTATCACGGGGGCTTTTCGCACTTATTTCCCGTTTTATTCTTCTTCTTTTTTAACCACGGCTGTGCAATGTCTCATTCCATTAAGCTAACAGTGCTACCCCTTAGCGAGCTTTCAACCAACGACTCCCAGACCATATAAGACCTTAGGGCGCTAGGTGTAGAGACACTCCCTCGGGCGTACTTGCTCAAGTAACAAAGGCCTCGAAATAAGACTAGCCACGATAATTTTTTTTAAAGCTTATATACCCCAAATTTTCCCTTAAACTTAGGTTCTTGCCTAATTCTTTGTTTTCACTGCTTATCCTTGTCATTTTCTCATTTACACTAGCATTATCTTTTAGAAACTTCTTATATATCAATTTGAACTAATCAGTCAACATAGGTGTTATTAATGTGCTACCCTTTTTATAACAGTTTTAAACAAGCACAAGATCCCATTCATAACAGAAACTATATCAAGGTTCTAATAATCAGTACTGTACTTGTCTACTTAATCCCAATCACATCATTGGCCAAAATAAAATGAACAACAACAACTGTTAGACATATGTAAAATAATACAATACTTAACTATATATATATATATATATATATATATATATTTACATATGTGGTAAACATAACATGATTGAAAAAATAAATAAAAACTATTTACAGCCTTAAGCTATTATGCAACTACATGATTACATGAATGCAACATTTAATAATCCTAAAACTAAACAATGAACTAACATATGTAACTTAGCTAATGAAATTAAATATGCAAACATGAAACTAAATCCCC
The DNA here is from genome assembly GCA_020205505.1 of Panax japonicus. Taxonomy (NCBI): domain Eukaryota; kingdom Viridiplantae; phylum Streptophyta; class Magnoliopsida; order Apiales; family Araliaceae; genus Panax; species Panax japonicus. Next base: position 24,362,438 of record CM035114.1, read on the forward strand.
CAAACTTGAAAATGACAATGCCCTCATTGTATAGATAAAGCAATAAATAAGAGAGGACTTCACTGTAATCGCCTAAGTTTTGGGTGGTGGTGTATTACTTGTTAGACCGCGTATACTTGCGCGTGTTTATCGGTTGAGAAACCGACCAACAAGTTTTTGGCGCCGTTGCCGGGGAATTATTATTCTAATATTTTCCAATATTGATTTCAATCAATTTAGTCTTCATTTGAATGTATATTTATCTGTTATTTGTTTGATCTTTATTTTCACGTGTTTTCCGATTACGATAAATAGGCTGACAAGACTGTATGTAAATGCAGCTCTTGTGCAAGACTTGGCGTAAGCTGGGGCCTTACAGTTCTATTTATTGTTATCATTTGTGAGATTGGATTGACAAGACTGTATGTAAATACAGATCTTGTGAAAGACTTGGCGTAAGCTGGGGCCTTACATTTTTATTTTGCATGACACATTTTTATTAAAATTGTATTTCTATTTTAAATAAAGTCGGGCTGAAGACTATAAACCAAGCGCTTGTTGGGAGGCAACCCAAGGTGTAAAGTTTTGTGTTTCTTTCAGGTACCGAGTATCGCGCAACAAGTTTGGCACTCCCGACTTGGAGGACTTGGAGGAAGATGTCGATGACGATTAACATATTCTAAGGGAAGTCATCTAGTTTTAATTTTATCTATCTTTACATTGAGGACAATGTTCTTCTTAAGTTTAGGGGTACTTGTGATATTCTTGGTACTTGAGTTGGTATTATATTATTATGTCAGTTATTTGGATGTTTTTATGTTTAGTAGTGCATATTAGTTAAAATTTTGAAAATTTTCCATTTTATGTTATATCTTAGCAAATAGTAGACGTCGGTTGCGGAAGGCGACAACTGATAAATGATCACGGAAGTTCTTTGCATTGAATTCTTTTATTGCGTTTAGTAAGGACATTGTCAGTTTCAAGTTTGGGGGTCTTCTACGTTTTGTTTTGATATGTTTTATTTTATTTTATTTTGTGGGCTTAATTGCATTTCTAGTATAGGTTATCTCTTGAGCATTGATTTAATTTGAATTGAGCTATAATATATGATAAGGCAAATGATTGTTAAGGTTATAACTCATGAAAAATGGATAAATGTTGCTTAGTTTGGGTGATTGACTTACTGTTGGTTATTGCTTTGCTTATGACTCCTACTTTTGAGCACTCATCCATTTGTAATGAACTAGTTGTATACTTAGAGAAGGCTTATATGACCGAATGCTTATGAGAGATATCAATAAACTCTAGAACTCGTTTAAACATCACTCGAAGCAATATACTTAGGTTTGATTAATTGGTCATGTGGTGGGTTGAGATGGAGCGTAAAACGCACTCACTCATAAACACATACTTAAGGGAGATAGAGCGTAAAACGCACTCACCTATGAAAAAAAAAAAAAAAAAAAATATATCGAGAATCTTGCGGTGGGTTGAGATGGAGCGTAAAATGCACTCGCCCATAAAAGCAGACTTAGGGTGAGATGGAGCGTAAAACGCACTCGCCCATAAAAGCGGAATTAGGGTAAGAGGGAGCATAAAATGCACTCACCTAAGAGTCCTTTGATATCAAATTTTTGGAATGTTTGATTTGTCTACAATTGCGATGAGTGATGTGTTAAGAATGTAGTTTTTGAAGTTTATTTCTTTCATAAGGTAATATGGTTGCATAAGCTAATCCGAGCTATAATTGGTTTAGTGTAAATGGATACACACACACACACACAGAAAGGATCTAAAGCAAGGTATGACTAACAAGCAAGTTGAAATCCTAGACGTTGTGACATTTTGAAAGTTTTCTAGAGTTATCATGTTTTGATATCTTTAAGGTCATTGTTCAAACTTATTGATTCATTGCTCAAGTAGTAGATTGTTAGAATTTATTTTTATAGTTTTTGTTCTTAGTGTTTTGCTTAAGGACAAGCAAAGATTCAAGTTTGGGGGTATTTGATGAGTGTGTTTTATATACACAAATTAGGTACTTTTGAGTTTGATAATTTGTAAATCCTAAGCTAGTTTGTTTGGTTTTTATGTGTTTTCATTGTATTGTTGTGTAATATAGTTTTATATTGCTTTTATGTATATTTGTATTAGTTTTATGTGTTTTTACTTTGTTTTGTAGGAATTGGATGGAATGTCATTTGGGTCGATGGTTGGAATCGCCAAATTCGCATTTTCGGTTTGCCATTGACGTAGCAGTCCCGTAAAGCCCAATTTTAGCCATGATCCGTTCATTATCTGTCCAAACTTCAAGAATGGAAGTTGTAGATCAACGTCTCTTCTTTTCGGATCATCTTGAATCGCCTCAATCGGAGTTCGGATACGAGAGTTATGGCCATTTTCCCAACGGGTGTCAAATCTGGAAACTACCAACTGCTATTTGCATAACAGTCACTTCAAGTCCAATTTGAGCATTGATCTATCCATTATTTCGAAGAACTCAAAGAATGAAAGTTGTAGATCTACTTCTCCTCTTTCCGGATCATCTTGAATCGCCTCAATCGGAGTTCGTATGAAGAAGTTATGGCCATTTTCCCGACAGATGTCCGAGCAGAAAATGGCCCGGCGCCGCAGCGCGAGTTGCTAGTGTATTTGCGGCGCCGCAGCGCCACTTAGCAGTACCCAGCCCCTTCTTCCGCGCTGCAGCGCCCCGTTCAAGCCAAATCATGGCGCCGCAGCGCCAGACACGAATTTTGGACAGATTTTAGCTATTAAATGCTCAACCTAATGACCCAAAAACATAATCCTTCACTTCTACTTGCAACCTAGAGGAGAAATAGAGAGAGGTGGTGGCTTGGAGAAGAGGGAGGCCATGGCTCTTGGCCATGGTTCTTCAAGAGCTTCAAGGAGCATAATCCTTCACTTCTACTTGCAACCTAGAGGAGAAATAGAGAGAGGTGGTGGCTTGGAGAAGAGGGAGGCCATGGCTCTTGGCCATGGTTCTTCAAGAGCTTCAAGGAGCATCAATGGTGGGAGCTTCAACAACATCAATGGAGGAGTTTCAACCAACGACTAAGGGAAGCCATCATTTCTTTCTTCCATTTTCCTCTAGTGGCTAGAACTCATTCTTGGGGATCTAGTGCAAACATTTGTAACACCTATGCAGGCAAGGAATTGAATTAAACTTCTAGCTTTTCTTTGATACTTGTATGATCCATTGGATGATTACCTAATATTTGGAATAGTTTGATTTATTTGTTATGAATTAAACATCTAATTTACTTTCTTTATGATTGGTGTCATGCGAATTGGTTCTTTATGTGATTATGTATATGCATAATTTATGTATTGCCAATTCATAGTGGCCGCCATGATCATAAAGAGAGTTAAGAGATTTGAACAAAGTGATGCACGCCAAGTGTTTGACAAAATGCTTGTGTGTGGATATTGTGTTCTTAGCTCTTTATCTATCTATCTATGTTATGTTTTTCTACTATTTTGATTAATTGTAATCATAATCTATCGTTTTAATTAACTGTTTAAATAAGACTGATGCGATATAAAGTCAGTACTTGATAGATATTAGTGATAATTCCTCGTGGGTTCGACAACTCTCTTATCATTATATTACTTGTTAGACCGCGTATACTTGCGCGTGTTTATCGGTTGCGAAATCGACCAACATAACGTAGATAGATAGATAGATAAAGAGCTAAGAACACAATATCCACACACAAGCATTTTGTCAAACACTTGGCGTGCATCACTTTGTTCAAATCTCTTAACTCTCTTTATGATCATGGCAGCCACTATGAATTGGCAATACATAAATTATGCATATACATAATCACATAAAGAACCAATTCGCATGACACCAATCATAAAGAAAGCAAATTAGAAGTTTAATTCATAACAAATAAATCAAACTATTTCAAATATTAGGTAATCATCCAATGGATCATACAAGTATCAAAGAAAAGCTAGAAGTTTAATTCAATTCCTTGCCTCCATAGGTGTTACAAATGTTTGCACTAGATCCCCAAGAATGAGTTCTAGCCACTAGAGGAAAAAGGAAGAAAGAAATGATGGCTTCCCTTAGTTGTTGGTTGAAACTCCTCCATTGATGTTGTTGAATCTCCCACCATTGATGCTCATTGAAGCTCTTGAAGAACCATGGCCAAGAGTCATGGCCTCTCTCTTCTCCAAGCCGCCACCTCTCTCTATTTCTCCTCTAGGTTGCAAGTAGAAGTGAAGGATTATGTTTTTGGGTCATTAGGTTGAGCATTTAATAGCTAAAATCTGTCCAAAATTCGTGTCTGGCGCTGCGGCGCCATGATTTGGCTTGAACGGGGCGTTGCGGCGCGGAAGAACGGGCTGGGTACTGCTAAGTGGCGCTGCGGCGCCGCAAATACACTAGCAACTCGCGCTGCGGCGCCGGGCCATTTTCTGCTCGGACATCTGTTGGGAAAATGGCCATAACTTCTTCATACGAACTCCGATTGAGGCGATTCAAGATGATCCGGAAAGAGGAGAAGTAGATCTACAACTTTCATTCTTTGAGTTCTTCGAAATAATGGCTAGATCAATGCTCAAATTGGAATTGAAGTGACTGTTATGCAAATAGCAGTTGGTAGTTTCCAGATTTGACACCCGTTGGGAAAATGGCCATAACTCTCGTATCCGAACTCCGATTGAGGCGATTCAAGATGATCCGGAAAGAAGAGACGTTGATCTACAACTTCCATTGTTGAAGTTTAGACAGATAATGACCGGATCATGGCTAAAATTGGGCTTTACGGGACTGCTACGTCAATGGCAAACCGAAAATGCGAATTTGGCGATTCCAACAATCGACCCAAATGACATTCCATCCAATTCCTACAAAACAAAGTAAAAACACATAAAAACAATAAAAATATACATAAAAGCAATATAAAACTATATTACACAACAATATAATGAAAACACATAAAAACCAAACAAACTAGCTTAGGATTTACAAATTATCAAACTCAAGAGTACCTAATTTGTGTATATAAAACACACTCATCATGGTGTCTGTTGTTCTTCATCAGAATTACTTTGTGGGAACCTTGGCATTAGGGATGATTGCTGGTATGGGATTGTGCATTGGGATTGAAGCTCTGAAGCATCGTGTTCAATGAGGCGAAAGATAGATTCATGGCCTCAAACATGTGATCTTGCCTCGCTACTAGTCTCTGCATTTCTCTTTGTGCCTCCTTGTTGTGCTTATCCACTTGTCGTTGAAGGTTGAGGAACTAATGGCTAGATATGACTCCGGGCTGTGGTGTCGTCTCTCTTTCTTTTTCTCCCATTGTCGCATTCCCCTGAAACTCATCATCATCCGAGGTGTCCTCAGCATCAGCCTAATCCTCCGAGGCTGAGGGAAATACAAATCCTACTCCTCTAGGGTGCAACTCACCTCCTGGCCACACCTGTGAGATCCCAAAATTTATGAAATAAAAGTATTCAATTTTCTTATAATTATTATTTTATTTAGTAAATGGTTAAATTGTGAAAAGGTTAAAGTTAAGGGTGATATATGAAAAATTTTCAAAGTAAGAAAGTTTTAATAAAATAATCGGTGATAAAAGTACAATAATACTCTTTGTTCCATAGTAGCACACAGTATTGATTATTGATGCTTACATGAAAAGTCACTCAGTTATACTCAATTATTGTTACATTAATTGCTGCATAATATCTCTCATATTATTGATTCAATTATTGTCATAATATCATCTGCATAATATTTATTATTATTAAATCAATAATTGAGACGAAAAAGTTATTCATATTATTATTTGCAATATTGACGATGTCTAGAAAGTTCTATTACTGAGAGGTTTGGTCACCTAATTACGCGCCAATAGGGAGAAATCCTTATCGAAAAGCCCCCTCTTTCCTGGGAATGATTTGGTTGTTAAATATTGTGAGTTATAATATTAATGATGAATAAGTTCGTGTTGATTAAAGATGAAATTGATATTTTTATTGTGTTGGGATTATTAGTGTCAGTAGGAATCGACATCTATTCCGATAATAATTGATGTTTGGAGGTTATATTGACCAATCGGGTAATTAATTGGATAAATGAGCAATTAATTGTTATTAATTCACATGCTTATAACTATTTGTTCACATGTGTATACTATTGATTCACATGCATGTACTATTAGGGTAGGTGGTGCAAGATTGATAATACTTGCATGACTAAATTAAAAATGGATGTATAAATGAAGGTACTATACTGTAATTATTTTTTTCACATGTATAGTTCTATTGAGTCACATGATTGTACTATTGATTCACATGATGTACTATTAGGTGAGGTGGTGTAGGTTTAATAATACTTGCAGGACTAAATTAAAAATGAAGAAAAAGATAAAGGTATTATACTGTAATATTTCGAGCCCCAAAAGTGTAATTATCGAAACTATATTTTCCTATAAATAGAAGCTCATTCTTCCTTCATTCTCACCAATTCACTAAGACTCACAAGAGCAATGATAGAGAGAGAAGCTATAGAGAGAAAGAAGAAGAGTAGTTTGCTACTTCAGTATTCTAGTAACCAGTATTTTTCTGAGTTAAGGGATATTAGTATTGTGGTATGAGATATTATTATTGTGGTAAGGGGTATTATTTTTCATATTCATGAAGACAGTTATTTTTATTCAATACTCGTAAGAGTTGTTATTCCATTCTTTATTATTCTGTTGTAATAACCTAACTACGCGGACTACCACATTCATGGTGAATTTCTTTTGTTATTTCATTCTTTATTATTCTGTTGGAATAACCTGTCTACGCGGACTACCGCATGCATGGTGAATTTCTTCTGTTGTTTCATTCTTTATTATTTTGTCAGAATAACCTGTCTACGCGGACTACCACATGCATGGTGAAATTCTTCTGTTGTTCCATTCTTTATTATTCTGTTGGAATAATCTGTCTACGTAGACTACCGCATGCATGGTGAAATTCTTCTGTTCTTCAATTCTTTATTATTCTGTTGGAATAACTTGTTTACGCGGACTAACGCATGCATGGTGAATGACCCTTTGTATTTATTCTTTATAAAATTGTGGAAATGACCTGTCTACGTGGATTATCGCATGGCAGGAGAAAATCCATTTGCAGTTTTATATAATTCTATTATACTCGTATGAGATATAATTTCTTTTGTACTCGTCATGGAATATCATTTTCTTTGATATTTTTCTTTTACGAGTTATTATTCATGGGTTACTATTCACCCGGTTATTATTCACTTTAGTATTATTTACTCGTGTAGTCCAGGCACTTTTCGTACCTGGAGTACTATTCACGTATTACTATTCACCCAGTTACCATTCACTCTAGTATTATTCACTCGGTTATTCTGAGCACTTTTTATATCGGGGTACTATTCACGAGGTACTATTCCTGAAGTACTATTCACGGGATATTATTCAGCTAAAAATGTATTTCTTTTCTGTCCAAATTATTTTTGTTACATGAATATTATTCTTGAATTTTACTTCACAAAGTAGTATCATGTTGACAATTTAGATATTTTTAAACTTTGGATAAATTTAAAGTCTTTAATATTTATCTTTGATTTCGTTTGATTAATGTTTATATCATTGTCATCATCCTCATGCTTATATTGTGATGAAAGTCATCTTTGGCTTACTACAAAGATGGACTGTTGATTATTGGTTTTATAGTTGTATATCTTTGGCTTACGTGCAAAGATGGACTGTTACGGCCAATGCTATTCATTAGTATTAGGACCACGAAATATCCATGCAATACGGGCTAAGAATATTCGTGTTTTCACCAATGGTCATGATCACGCCAAACAACAATTCATCTTTGCACCCTTGTCCGAAGAGAACGCATGGTCATGATCATACCAACAACTGTCGCTGAGACTCAACTTAAATAAACCACATAATTGAATCATCCCTGCACTACGGGCCAAGGATATTCATGTAATCATCAATGGTCATGACTATTCCAAATAATCCTTGGTCATAATCATACCAATAATTGTCCATCAATGCACTACGGGCCAATGAGGACTTTTACCACATCATTTATAACATTACGGGTCATGATTATACCGAATGATCCCTGATCATAACCATACCAATCAACAGTCCATCTCTGCACGTAAGCCAAAGATGACTTTCATCACAATATAAGCATGAGGATGATGACAATGATATAAGCATTAATTAAACGAAATCAAAGATAAATATTAAAGACTTTAAATTTATCCAGAGTTTAAAAATATTTAAATTGTCAATATGATACTGCTTTGTGGAGTTAAATTCAAGAATAATATTCATGTATCAAAAATAATTTGGACAGAAAAGAAATATATTTTTTAGGTGAATAGTACCATGTGAATAGTACTTCGGGTATAGTATCTCGTGAATAATACTCCGACATAAAAAGTGCTCCAAATACCCGAGTGGATAATACTAGAGTGAATAGTAACTGGGTGAATAGTAATCCCTGAATAGTAACTCGTGAATAGTACTCTGGCATGAAAAGTGCCCCGAATACCCGAGTGAATAATACTAGAGTGAATAGTAACCAGGTGAATAGTAACTCGTAAAAGAAAAATACCAAAGAAAACCTTATTCCATGACGAGTACAAAAGAAATGATATTTTATACGAGTATAATAGAACATACGAAACTGCAAATGGATTTTCACCCGCCATGCGGTAATTCACGCAAACAAATTATTTCCACAATTTAATAAAGAATGAATAAGAAGGGTCATTCACCATACATGCGGTATTCCGCATAGACATGTTATTCCAACGAAATAATTAAGAATGGAATAACAGAGGAATTTCACCATGTATGCAGTAGTCCGCGTACACAGATTATTCCATCAGAATAATAAAGAATGGAACAATAGAAGAATTTCACTATGCATGCCGTAGTCCGCGTAGACAAGTTATTCCAACAAAATAATAAAGATTGGAATAACAACCCTTTCGAGTATTGAAAGAAAATAACTCTCTTCATGTATACGAAAGAAATAATACCCCTTACCACAATAATGATATCCCTTACCTCAGAAGAAGACTATATACTGGAATAGTGAAGTAGCAGACTTCTCTTCTTCTTTCTCTCTATAGCTTCTCTTTCCATAATTGCTCTTGTGAGTCTTAGTGAATTTGTAAGAATGAAGGAAGAATGAGCTTCTATTTATAGAAAAATATAGTTTCGATAATTGCATATTTTGGGACTCGAAATATTATAGAATAATATCTCCATCTTTTCCTTCATTTTTAATTTTATCCCACAAGTATTATCAAACTTGCACCACCTCCCCTAATAGTACATCATGTGAATCAATAGTACAATCATGTGACTGAATAGTTCTATACATATGAAAAAATAATTACAGTATAATACCTTCGTCTATACCTCAATTTTTAATTTAGTTATGCAAGTATTATCAATCTTGCACCACCTTACCTAATAGTACATGCATGTAAATCAATAGTACACACATGTGAACAAATACTTATAAGCATGTGAATTAATAGCAATTAATTGATCATTTATCCGATTAATTACACGATTGGTCAATATAACCTCCAGAAATCAATTATTATCGGAATAGATGTCAATTTTCACAAACACTAATAATCCTAACACAATGGAAATATCAATTTCATCTTTAATCAACACAATTTTATTCATCATTAATATTATAACTCACAATATTAAACAACCATATCATTCCCAGGAAAGAGGGGGCTTTTCAATAAGGATTTCTCCCTATTGGCGCGTAATTAAATAACCTAAACCCTTTCCTCAACAGAACTTTCTAGACATTGTCAATAATGTACATAATAATATGAACAACTTGTCATCTCAATTATTGATTTGATAATATAATATATTGTGACAATAATTTAATAAAACTGAGTGACTTCTCAAGTAAGCATCAATAATCAAATATACTGTACAATATTGTGTGTCACTGTGTAACCACGCATATTACTATACTTTTATCACTTTAATCATTTACTAAATAGAATAATAATTATAAAAATTTAATACTTTCATTTCATAAAATTCGGGATCTTACAATCTCCCCTCCTTATGAAATTTCGCCCTCGAAATTTACGTATTTGGTAGTTCGAAGAGATGAGAATACCTTGCTTTCTTTTCGGATTGTACCTTCCCGGTTATTTCCTCTGTATATTGATTTTCCCATTGCTCATCTCATGTATTTCAGATAACATTCTAGAATATATCTTCAAAACAAAGGTTAATTGACATATCACAATTTGTCAACTTATCAAGTAAATAATTTCAGCTTAGGTAAGTCACACACTAGCAAAGTATAATACTCATCTCTCCCCACCTAGTTCTAGACTCATATCTCCACCAGAGACCATATCCCTAAGCTCTGATACCATAGTGTCGTATTCGTGAATAGTAACGTATACGTGAATAGTAACTCTGACACTAAAGGTAAAAATTTTACAAGAAAAATCATATGCTTCGTGAATAGTACTCGTGAATAGTAACTCATGAATAGTACTTCATGAATAGTAACTCATGAATAGTAACTCATGAATAATAACTCGTGAATAGTAACTCCGACATTAAAAGATCAGAATTTCACAAGAGAAATCTTACCAATATTCTGGCATAATGACATTGAAAGAAATAATATCATTTCTAAAAAAATAACATCCCTTACCTCAAAAGAATAGTACTTCTGGTTGGAATATCAGATATAACGTTGAAGAAAACTTCTACCATATAGCAACACTCAAGATATCAAAATACTCACCAGAATACGCTCGATAATATAGAGAGAGAAAACTTCAGTTTCTGGTGTGATTTTTAATTCTAACCTAAGCACCTTATTTATAGAAAATTGGTTAGAACAATAAAGCAGAAAATTTATTAAAATAATTTTTTTATTAAATTTTCAAGCCCACCACCAAAGAATCTGAATTCGGCTCATTTACCAAACATGTGGGGCCCACTAATAATGAAAAAAAACATTTTTCTTAAAGAAAACAATTAAAACTTCCAAAAATCAATTATTCTGGAACTTCAGAACTTCAATAATTCATAATAAATAGCCCTTTTATCAGAAAAATTTAAACCTTATATCCTTTACATAGTAAATTCCATTCTCTACAACTTTGCAGAAGAAAGTTTTTCCAAATTTCAAATAAAAATTGACCGAAATCCACAAACGGGCAATTTTACAGACTATAATCAAATTTCAGTCAAGAAATGGGGTCCACAAATATGAAAAATATGTTTTTAATATTAATTGTAACAAAAATATTCTTCCTCCTCATTTATTCATATATCACACTTTCATTATTAAAATATCACCATTATTATATTATTAAAATATAATAATATATTTAAATAAATTATTTTATCGAAAAAGATAAAATATCAATTTTTAACAATTGTCACATTAAAAATTTTCTCCATCTATATCCACATAAAATGAATATTTTCCTTATCATATAAATTAATAATTAATTATTCACAAATAATATTACAGAATCACAATACTGACAACCAGGCCGTTCCCAAGAAAGAGGGGGCTTTCCAATAAGGATTTCCCCTTACCGGCGCATAATTAGGTAACCAAACCTCTCCTTAGACACAACTTTTTAGACATTGCCAATAATGCTATCTAATAATATTATTCATATAATATGAATTATTGATCTGAGAATGGAAAATACTGTGTAGTGACAATTTTTAAAACAACAATAATATAAAATATCAACGTAGCAATTATTAAATCAATAAAATAAAATATTAAACAGTAATTACCGTAACAATTATTTAGTAATACCTTCCTACGTAAGAATCAATAATTGGTGCAATAACGTGTGCTACTGTGTTTTAACCACCGGGTATTCCAACAATATTAAAGGTAACAACTACGCTGTTATTTATAAACAACTTATACTTGTCGTTTTCTTCATCCAATCGCTTTCTGTTATGGGGCCTACACAAGGCTGCGCCGTCGTACGAATATTCCCCGACAGCAAGAATATTCCACGACCAAACGAATATTCCCCGATAACAATGAATATTTTATAACCACTTGCTTATTTATGATATTTGCGCATTTTACCTATAACTAACCACATTAATCAAATAAACCCTTACTATTTCAAAAATAATAAATAGAGGAAATTCAATTTTATTTATAATAAGTTGGGGTCTTACAACCCCCCCTCCTTATGAAAATTTGTCCTCGAAATTGACGTACGTACCTAATGTTTCGAAAATGTGAGGATACCTCGCTTTCATTTTCGTTTCCAACTCCTATGTCATTTCTTCAATAGCGTGGTTCCTCCACAAAACATTGACTTGCGGTATAACCTTTGTGCGTAGGACATGCTCCTTCTTATCCAAGATCTTGACAGGTACCTCTTCGTACGTTAAGTCTTCGACTATCTCGTCTGATTCTAACTCAATAACGTGGTTCGGGTCGTTCACATATTTTCGTAACATCAATACGTGAAAAATGTTATGAACACGCGACATATTTGGCCGTAAAGCGAGTCTATAGGCTACAGTTCCTACTCGATCGAATATTTTAAATGGACCAACAAATTGAAGGTTTGAGCTTTCCTCACTTTGTCGATTCTCGCTTTTGGAATAACAACTTCTTACACCTTTTTCTTCATATTCATCATCTCTTGTGTATAGCTTGAGCGATTTTAACTATCGATTAAAATTGATTCTACTCGTATATCATCACGTGGGTCCCTAGAGTTTTTAACTCTATTTCTATCATTTGTAAGTTATACGAAATGAGTCTTTAACAATATCGTACTCGTACTCGTATACAGTCTTCTACTTAACACGTCAGCTACCACGTTCACTTTTCCAGGATGGTATGGTCAGAACATGTGCCGAAATGAGTCTCCTCTTGAGTTCTTAGAAGCTCTTCCCACATTCCTTTCTCCATTCAAACTTTGTATAATTTCGAGTCAGCTGAGTTAATGGAGTAGCAATTTGAGAAGATCTTTCCACGAATCTCCGATAGTAACCAACTAAGCCTAGAAAGTTATGTATTTTGATTACTGACTTAGGTTGCTCTCAACTGTGACTCATATCCCAATCTTGGATAACACATCATAATGGAACCTATCAGTTTACTACCGCACGAATATGACATCCCCTATGGAGAGTCTAGCTTCGATACATTCCACAAAGGAAGTCACCAGATAGAGGCTTGGTTTATCAACTTCTACAATTAGGTTTTTAACTCCTGAAGTTCAATAGGAGTCATTCAATATAAGATTTTAAAAATGGGTTTTGTGCTAGGTTCAAAGTCGATACAAAATTCAATATCACGCTCTGGGAGTAGGCTAGGAAATTTTTCAGGAAATAAATCAGGAAATTTACTAACAATAGAAATATCATTCAAATCTGACATATTTTTGTCAAAGTTCATGACATGGGCTAAGAAAGCTTGACATCCATTTTTTAATAAATGAATGGCTTTATGGCTTGATATGAAAGAGTTTGAATTCAATGGTTTGGTTACTTGAATTCAAATAACAGGTTGCTTAGGAATATGAAAACTAACAACCTTACGAAAGCAATCAATTTTGGCATGATGAGTAGTTAACCAATAAATCCCTAAAATCACATTAAAAGCAATAATCTTTAAAGAAATAAGGTCAACAGGTAATGTGATCATTCCAACTTGGATCAAACAAGATTTATAAACATTGAATGTAATGAAAGTTTCTCCTAACGGAGTCTCCACAGATAGGCCAAAGTCTAATTTCTCCGGAGTCAAGTTTAAACGTTGAGCAGAAGCATGAGAGATAGCCTTTTGAGTCACCATCCCCCCTGGACTTGGTTTCGGTACCGTACAATCTCAAGCGATATGTCCTTCTTTTCCACAATTATAACATACCTTGGAAGGTTGTGCACAGTTTGGACTTATATGTCCTTTCTCTCCGTATTTATAGCATCTAACTGGCGGTCATTCTCCTCCCCTAGAATTTGTTGCTGGTGCTGGTGCTACTGCCGACGTCTTCCCATCATCGTTAAATCTTCTCTTCTTGAAATTCCCACTTGAGTTATGTCTTCTATTATCTTGGCCATGATTACCACCGAAGTGGTTACCATTTCTGGCACGATAATTTCCTCCACGATGGTTATCCTTGTTCTGATGACCGTTGCGATCGGTACGATTATCATTGAGTTGTTGCTCGTTATTCTTCGGTTGAGCTAACTCATTATCGCGCTCCAATAACTGAGCCCTATTCACAACATCTGAATATAAAGAAAATTTATTGGAAATGAGATATTGACGTATGTTGGGTTTCAAACCTCTTGGAAACATCCGCGTCATACGTTCCTCATTCTCCACTAAATGAGGTGCAAACCTGGATAACTCCACTAACTTCGACTCGTACTGGGACACCGTCATGTTGTTTTGTTCTAGTCTAATAAACATTACCTCCTTCATATGAAAAATACTTTCAGGAAAGTACTTGTCATTGAACAGTTTCTGAAATGTTTTCCAAGACATGCTAAGTGCGACTGGATAGGTACACTTCACAGATTCCCACCAGTAATCTGCCTCATTACAGAACATAAAAGTAGCGAATGAAACTTTCTGTTCCTCCGTGCATCTCAAGACATCGAATATCTTGGTAATTTGCTTGACCCACGTCTCCGCCTTAATCGGATCCGGCTTTCCCCAGAATTCTGGTGGTCCCAACTCTTTGAACTGTTTGGCTGTGAAAAACCGTGTGTTGCTATCATTTCCACCTGTATTTTGTACACGAATCTCACTCGTCTGATTTTTCATGAATTGCAAAAAACTTCTAAACATTCTGTCGTTCATCGTCTGATCAATGGTGTTGTTTACAGGAGGAACAATGTCTTCCTATTGCACGTTCTCCTGATTAGTGAGTAAGGTGTCTCCACAGTCTCATTTACTCCACTGTTAACATTATCAGTTGCCATTCTTAAATACTGCCATAAAACAAGGGTTAATTAAATAATTTAACAAACCACATAATTTTCCTATACTCTGACCAACCAACAAATAAGCTTAGGTAGGATACACTAGTGAAGGAATTACTTGTCTCTCCCCTCCTAGTTCTATTCCCCGATCTCCGCCAGAGATCATATCCCTAAGCTCTGATACCAATTGTGACGCCCCCAAAATAGGTCCAATCCACCCAACATATTCCGAGTCGCCAAATACATGGTACAGAAACAACTACAACTTCATTATTATAATTGTCGTGCAAAATACGACAACACTTATGCTGTGAGTTTAAATACAAATATTGTCTTCTAGACAATATTCACACCCAAATAAAGTCCTCATTACAATTGTTGATACTCTATTTTACAGAATAATGAGGACTACTAAAAAAACTATCTTGAACCATAACTCCACACCCCGACTAGTTCCCGCTATATTCTCGCCTCCTGGGAAGAAAAATAGAACAAAAAGGAAAAGGGTGAGCTCAACTAGCCAGTAAAGAATATTATGACTAAAATAATGTATAACAAATTATCGTTAGTCCTCAACAGGTAAAAATATGATAGAATACAATAGATAACAAGTTTTAGATCAACAACTGCAGCGGAAACAATAATTCATTAGAAGAGTTGAGTAGATAATGAAATCTACTATCATCTATGAATTTAAAAGTCCATCATCAATATTTTATCCCTGTATCATCAATCAATATACATCTTGAATCAAATAGTCATCTTTGCACTATAGGCCAAAGATATTAATCAGTCGGTCTTGTTCATCTCAACACCTGTTCATCTTTGCACTACGGGCCAAAGATATTCATCAAGAAATCATTCATCTTTGCACTACATGACAAAGATATTCAGTTATATCATCATTTAGGACTGAGGATGATGAAAAATATTTTAAAGAAAATGAATTCAGTGAGACAAAAGAACAAATATTAAGGATTTGTACTTTAGACAATCCAAGTTCAAAAATACTCCATAATAAACTATTGTGGAGCAGAATTCAAAAATGAAGAGCAAAACATAGATCCAATCAAAGATAGGAACCATAACAGATAATCTTAGACATAGAAAAGAAAATTTATTTTTTCTGTAAATAGTGTCGTATTCGTGAATAGTAACGTATACGTGAATAGTAACTCCGACACTAAAAGGTAGAAATTTCACAAGAAAAATCATCATGTTTCGTGAATAGTAACTCATAAATAGTAACTCATAAATAGTAACTCGTGAATAGTAACTCCGACATGAAAAGATCAGAATTTCACAAGATAAATCTTACCAATATTCTGGCATAATGATATTGAAAGAAATAATATCATTTCTAAAAAAAATAACACCCCTTACCTCAAAAGAATAGTACTTTTGGCTGGAATATCAGATATAATGTTGAAGGAAACTTGCACCGTATAGCAACACTAAAGATATCAAAATACTCACAAAAATACGCTCAATAATATAGAGAGAAAACTTCAGTTTCTGGTGTGATTTTCAATTCTAAACTAAGCACCCTATTTATAGGAAATTGCTTAGAACACCAAAGTAGAAAATTTATTAAAAATAATTTTATTTATTAAATTTTCAATCCCACCACCAAAGAATCTGAATTCAGCTCATTTACCCACATGTGGGGCCCACCAATAATGAAAAAAATGTTTTTCTTAAATAAAACAATTAAAACTTCCAAAAATCATTTATTCTGGAACTTCAGAAGTTCAATAATTCATAATAAATAGTCCTTTTACCAGAAAAATTTGAACCTTATGTCCTTTCCATAGGAAATTCCATTTTCTACAACTTTGTAGAAGAAAGTTTTTCCAAATTCCAAACAAAAATTAACCGAAATCCACAAACGGGCGATTTTACAGACTATAATCAAATTTCAATCAAGAAATGACCAGAGATTATTCGGTATAATCATGACCGTAATGTTACAAAAAATGATGTGGTAAAAGTCCTCATTGGCCCGTAGTGCATTGATGGAAAGTTGTTGGCATGATCATGACGATTGATGAATACACAAATATCCTTGGCCCGTAGTGCATGGATAATTTATGGTTGTGATACTAATGAATATCTTTGGCCGTAGTGCAGGGATGATGTGGATTATTTATTAAGTTGAGTCCCAGTGATAAAAGTGATGAAAAACCTTTTAAATCATAAAAGATAGTAGATTTTATTCTCTACTTGACTCTTTTAATGGATTGCATGTTCTGCTGTAGTTAAACTCGATGTCTATTGTATTTTATCAGTTTAACACTGTTGAAGACTAATGATAATTTATTCTGGATTATCTTAGTCATAATATTTCTTACTAGGCTAGTTGAGCTTACCCTTTCTTTCACTGTTCTCTTCAGGAAATGAGAACGTAGTCGGGACTAGTCGGGGAACGGAGTGACAGTCTAGATGATAGTATTAGTAGTCCTCACTATTCTGTTAAATAGTGTGACAATAAATATAATGAGGACTTATTCTGAGAGTGGATATTGTCTAGAAGACAATATTTGTGTTAAAACTCACAGCTCTGTTGTTGTATATTAAAGATTATATTTTTATTCTGTACCATATATTTGGCGACTCAGAATAGGTGATGTATACCTATTTTGGGGGCATCACAGTTGGTATCAAAACTTAGGGATATGATTCCTGGCTGAGATGTGAGATAAGAACTAAGAGGGGAGAGACGAGGAAATCCTTCGCTAGTATGACCTACCTTAGTTTATTTGATATTTAATTGGTCGGTCAGAGTATAAGGATAATATATGACATGTTAATTAAGCCTTGTCATGTGGAAGTGTTTGAAAATGACATCCGAGAATGTTGAGAACATCAATGGAGCACAGGAGACCATTTAGTCTCCACAGATCAATAATCAGGATAATGTGCATCAGGAAGGCGACAATCCTCAGGCAAACAACAACACTGACCAGATGATGAACGATGGAATGTTCAGAGGATTTATGCAATTCATGCAACATCAGCCAAGAACGGCTCCTGTACAAAATGCAGGTGGAATCACTGGCAATTCTCGGACGGTCACCGCTAAGCAGTTCAAGGAACTTGGACCACCTGAGTTTTTTGGAGAGTCAAAACCACTTAAGGAGGAGACGTGGATAAAGCAGATCTGCAAGATATTTGATGTCTTGGGATGCTCCGAGGAGCAAAAGTTTCCCTTTGCCACCTTCATGTTGCGTTCAGAGGCAGATTACTGGTGGGAATCTGTAAAATGTAGTCAACCTACCGCACTAAAGATGACTTGGGAGAAGTTTCAAGAATTGTTCAACGACAAGTACTTTCCCAAAAGTATTTGTCACATGAAAGAGGTTGAGTTCACAAAGCTGGAACAAAACAACATGACCGTGTCGCAGCACAAAGCCAATTTTGCCGAGTTGTCCTGGTTTGCGTCCCATTTGGTTGATAATGAGGAGAGAATAACGCGAATGTTTCTAAGAGGTTTGAAACCCGAGATACGTCAATATCTTATCTCTCATAAACTGTGTTTGTATTCAGATGTTGTTAATAGGGCTCAGTTATTGGAGGACGATAATGAGTCAATCCAACCATAAGAAAGTAGCCAGCAAAATGATAATACTAGTGATAGCAGTCATCGAAGCGGTGACAATAAGCGTGGAGGGAATCAACATGCCAAAAATGGTAATCACTTTAGTGGTAATCATGGTCAAAATAATAAGAATGGACAATTCAAGAAGAGGAGATTTAGCAATGATGGAAAGACGTCAGCACCAGCACCCGTTGTTAAGGAAGGAGAATGACCACCTATCATATGCTTCAAATGTAGAGGGGGGGACACATCAGTCCAAACTGTGCGATGCCGCCCAAAGCATGTTATAATTGTGGAAGAGAAGGTCACCTAGCCTGATTTTTTCATTCACCGAAGACAAGTTCAGTTAGGATGGAGGCATCAATGGACGCCCCAGAAAAGTCAAAGCCAGTCGTGCAAGGGAGAGCGTTTGTCATGACCTCCCAGAAAGCAAGGAACCCGAATGAGGTCATCACGTGTAAGCTTATCATAAACTCTAGCAAAGTATATACCTAATTTGATACCGGTTCTACCCATTCTTTTATTTCTCCTACTTTCGCTCAACGTTTAAATTTGACTCCCGAGAAATTAGACTTTGACTTATCTGTTGAAACTCCATTGAGAGAAACCTTCATTACATCCACTGTTTATAAGTCTTGTTTGGTTCAAATTGGTACCCTCACATTACCTATCGATCTTATTTCATTAAAAATATTTGCATTTGATGTAATTCTAGGGATTGATTGGTTAACTACTCATCATGCAAAAATTAATTATTTTCGTAAGGTTGTTAGCTTTCATATTCCTAATCAACCTATTATGCGAATTCAACCAACCAAACCATTAAAATAAATCATTGTCATCTCAAGCCATAAAGCTATTCATTTATTGAAAAACGGATGTCAAGCTTTCTTAGCTCATGTCACGGATCTAAACAAAAATACATCAGTTTTAAATGATATTTTTATTGTTAATGAATTTCCTGAAGTATTCCCTGAAGAACTTCCTGGCCTACCCCAGAACGTGAAATTGAATTTTATATCAACCTTGAACCTGGTACAAAACCCATTTCCAAAGTCCAATATCGAATGGCTCCTATTGAACTTCAGGAGTTAAAGACCCAACTGCAGGAATTGTTAGACATTGGCTTTATTCTTCCTAGTACTTCTCCTTGGGGTGCTTCTGTTCTATTCGTGAAAAAGAAAGATGGGAGTATGCGTATTTGTATTGATTACCGGGAGTTGAATAATGTCACCATCAAAAATAGGCACCCATTTCCACGTATTGATGACCTATTTGACCAGTTGCAAGGTGCCAAATTCTTTTCAAAGATTGATCTTCGTTCCAGATATGACCAATTGAAGATTAGAACCGATGGAATTCCAAAGACGGCTTTCAGAACTTGGTACGGGCATTATGAATTCCTAGTCATATCTTTTGGATTGACTAATGCTCCTGCTGCCTTCATGGATATGATGAACCGAGTATTCAAGGAATATTTGGATCACTTTGTGGTCCTCTTTATTGATGACATATTTATTTATTCCAAAAGCCGTGAAGATCATGAGCAACACTTGAGGCTGATACTCCAAAAGCTTCGTGAATATAAGCTTTATGCCAAGTTGAAGAAATGCGAGTTCTGGCTTGAGGAAGTAGAATTTCTTGGGCACGTGGTATCAAGTTATGAAATATCTGTTGACCCAACAAAGATTGAAGCTATTCAAAGCTGGGAGCAACCTAAATCAGTGACCGAAGTACGTAGCTTTTTCGGCTTAGCTGGTTATTATCAGAGATTCATAGAAGGGTTTTCTCGAATTGCTACTCCCTTAACTCTGCTGACTCGGAAAGATACAAAATTTGGTTGGAACGAGGAATGTGAGAAGAGTTTTCAAGAACTCAAGAGAAGACTCATTTTAGCACCTGTTCTGAAAATACCATATGGCTCGGAGGGATTTATCATCTACAGTGATGCTTCAGGCAAAGGGTTAGGATGTGTTTTCATGCAACATAGGAAAGTCATAGTTGGCAGATGTTGTCTTCGCACTTAAAATTTGGAGGCATTACTTGTTTGCGGAGCAAGTGGAGATCTTTACGGATCATAAAAGTCTCAAATATTTCTTTTATCAAAAGGAACTCAACATACGACAATGACGTTGGCTTGAACTATTGAAAGATTATGATCATACCATCCAATACCATCCTGGAAAAATGAACTTGGTAGCTGACGCATTTAGTAGAAGATCATATGCGAGTACGAGTGCAATATTGTCAATGTAAAGGCCCATTTTGTATGACTTACAAAGGATGGAGATAGATATAAAGACTCTAGGGACCCTTGTGATGATGGCAACCGACTTTAATAGATAAAGTTAAAGCTGCTCAAATTACAGACCTGGAGCTGATGCGTATGAGGAAGAAAGTGCAAGAAGGTGCTATGCCGGAAGCAAGAATCGATGAAGAAGGAATACTTCAAGTCAACTATAGACTTTGTGTTCCTAACGACCCTAATTTAAAGTATAAAATCAAGATGGAGGCGCACAACACACCATTTGTAATCCATCTTGGGAGTACCAAAATGTATCATGATCTTCAATATACATTTTGGTGGGGCAATATGAAGAGGGTGATAGCGCTATTTATCTTAAGGTGTTTAACTTGTCAACGAGTCAAGGTGGAGCATCAAGTACCAAAAGGTCCATTGCAACCACTTAAAATTCTAGAATGGAAGTGGGAGCACATTATCATAGATTTCGTTACTGGTCTTCCCAAGGTTTCTCAAGGCATAGATGCAATTTGGGTCATTATTGATAGATTGACAAACTCTGCTCATTTCTTACCTATACGAGAAACTTATACACTTGAACGTCTTACTCGTATGTACATAAATGAGGGTGTAAGATTGCATGGTATGCCAATATCCATATTTTCTGATCGAGACCCAAGATTCACTTCACGATTTTGGGTTAGTTAGCATAACATTATGGGCACAGATTTACGATTTAGTTTGGCATATCATCCTCAGAAGGACGGATAATCAGAGAGGACTATTCAAAATATTGAAGATTTATTAAGGCTCTGTGTCCATGACTTCAAGGGAAGTTGGGACAAGTTCTTACCATTGGTGGAGTTTTCCTACAACAACAGTTATCAAGTAAGTATTGGCATGGCTCCATTCGAGGCGTTGTATGGAAGAAAGTGTCGTTCTCTAGTATGCTGGGATGATGTGGGTTAAACAACGTTGTTGGGACTGGAGTTAGTACGTATGACTACAGAAAAGATTCAAATATAAAAACCTCACAAGATCGACAAAAGTGTTATGATGATCTTCATCCAAAGGACATGGAATTCGATATTGGAGATCACGTGTTGTTACGTGTTTCTCCATGTAAATGGGTTATGAGATTTTAAAAGAGAGGAAAGCTCAATCCTCGATTCTTTGGTCCATTTTTAATACTCGATCGAGTAGGGACTGTAGCCTATAGACTTGATTTATCGCCAAGTATGTCTCGTGTTCATAATGTTTTTCGTATATCCATGTTACGTAAATATGTGAAAGACCCGAACCACATTATTGAGTTAGAACTGGACATAATAGCGGAATATTTAACGTATAAAGAGGTTCATGTTCAAATCTTGGATAAGAAGGAACATATTCTACGCTCCAAGATTATACCTTAAGTCAAAGTTTTATGGAGGAACCACGATGTTGAGGAAATGACCTGGGAGTTAGAATCTGGAATGAAATCAAGGTATCCTTACTTCTTTGACATACCAGGTACGTACCCTAATTTTGAGGACGAAATTTCATAAGAATGAGAGATTGTAAGACCCCAACTTCTATGAATAAAAATGAATTTTCTATAAATATCATTTTTGAATATTATGGAATAAATTTGATATAAAGTTATAGTTGTGGGTAATATTTATAAATTTTGCAATGTACGCAAGTTGTTATATAATATTCGATTGGTCGGGAATATTCATTTTAATAGGGAATATTCGTACGATGGCAC
This sequence comes from Panax japonicus, assembly GCA_020205505.1. Classification (NCBI taxonomy): domain Eukaryota; kingdom Viridiplantae; phylum Streptophyta; class Magnoliopsida; order Apiales; family Araliaceae; genus Panax; species Panax japonicus. The sequence goes on from CM035114.1 coordinate 24,385,030, forward strand.
AATCATTGGTGGACCCCACAACAGAATTATTGTCGGATTGAGAAAACGATAAAAATATTTTATTGAAAATAACGGCGGAAGTTTTACCATTAATACTGTTAAACTACTCGGTAGTAAAAGTATAAGAATACACGTGGTTTCATAGTAACACACAGTATTAATTATTGATGTTTACATGAGAAGTCACTCAGTTTTGTTCAATTATTGCTTCAGTAATTGTTGCATATTATCTCACATTAATTGATTCAATTATTGTTGATATTTTATAATTGAGATGACGAAGTTATTAATATTATTATTTGCAATATTAACGATGTCTAGAAGTTCTGCCAAAAAGAGGTATGGTCACCTAATTGCGCGCCAATAGGGATTGGTTACTATTCATTCCATTCTTCTATAAATAGAAGCTCATTCCTTCAATATTTCTTACGAATTCACTGAAACTCTAGAGAGAGAAAACTATAGAGAGAAAGAAGAAAAGTATTCTGCTACTTCACTACTTCTATATCTAGTTTCTTCTTTATAAGGTAAGGGGTATTTTTTTTTTCATTCTCATGAATAGAACTTCTGTTATTCCATTCTTTATTATTATGTTGGAATAATCTGTATACGTGGTCTACCCTATACTTGGTGAAAATCTTCCATTATTCCATTATTTATTATTCCACTGGAATAACCTGTCTATGCAAAGTACTGCATACATGGTGAAGTTCTGTTGTTATTCCATTCTTTATTATTATGTTGGAATATCCTGTCTGTGCGTTTTACGCCAGACCTGGTTCCGTCTTTATTATTCTGTTGGAATATCATGTCTGTGCATTTTACGCCGGACCTGGTTCCATCTTTATTATTCTGTTTGAATAACCTGTCTATGAGAAGTACCGCATGCATGGTGATTTCTGTTGTTATTCCATTTTTATTATTCTATTGGAATATCCTGTCGGTACGTGTTACTCCTGACCTGGTTCTATTATTTATTATTCTATTGGAATAACCTGTCTATGCGAAGTACCGCATGCATGGTGATTTCTTTTGTTATTCCATTCTTTATTATACTTATTTGGTTAAGGTTTTGACTTCTATACTCCATGAAATTAGTGGAATATCCTTGATATTTGCTCTTCATCCAGTATCTTTTTTGTGGAAATATTCTTCTGAGCATTCTTGAATTTTACTCTACAAAGAAGTATCATGTTGACAAAGAACTTGTTTTATTGAATTCTTATATCATTGTAATCATCCTCATGTTTATATTATGTTGAAAGTCATCTGTGGCTTGTAGTGCATAGATGGACTTGGTATGATTATAACCAGGGATTATTCGGTATAATTATGACCGTAATGTTACAAATGATTTGGTAAAAGTCCTCATTGGCCCGTAGTGCATTGATGGACTTCAGAAGTTCAGAAGTTCAATAATTCATAATAAATATAGTCCTTTTACCAGAAAAATTTGAACCTTATGTCCTTTCCATAGGAAATTCCATTTTCTACAACTTTGTAGAAGAAAGTTTTTCCAAATTCCAAACAAAAATTGACCGAAATCCACAAACGGGCGATTTTACAGACTATAATCAAATTTCAATCAAGAAATGACCAGAGATTATTTGGTATAATCATGACCGTAATGTTACAAAAAATGATGTGGTAAAAGTCCTCATTGGCCCGTAGTGCATTGATGGAAAGTTGTTGGCATGATCATGACGATTGATGAATACACAAATATCCTTGGCCCGTAGTGCATGGATAATTTATGGTTGTGATACTAATGAATATCTTTGGCCGTAGTGCAGGGATGATGTGGATTATTTATTAAGCTATGTCCCAGCGATAAAAGTGATGAAAAACCTTTTAAATCATAAAAGATAGTAGATTTTATTCTCTACTTGACTCTTTTAATGGATTACATGTTCCGCTGCAGTTAAACATGATGTCTATTGTATTTTATCAGTTTAACACTGTTAAAGATTAATGATAATTTATTCCGCATTATCTTAGTCATAATATTTCTTACTGGGCTAGTTGAGCTCACCCTTTCTTTCACTGTTCTCTTCAGGAAATGAGAACGTAGCCAGGACTAGTCGGGGAACGGAGTGATGGTCCAGATGATAGTATTAGTAGTTTTCACTATTCCGTTAAATAGTATGATAATAAATGTAATGAGGATTTATTCTGAGAGTGGATATTGTCTAGAAGACAATATTTGTATTAAAACTCACAACTTTCTTGTTGTATATTAAAGATTGTATTTGTATTCTGTACCATATATTTGGCGACTCAGAATAGGTGATGTACCTATTTTGGGGGCGTTACAGTATTTAACAACTAGATCATTCACAGGAAAGAGGGGACTTTTCGATAAGGATTTCTCTCTATTGGCGCGCAATTAAATAACCTAACCCCTTTCCTCGACATAACTTTTCTAGACATCATCAATAATGCAAATAATAATATGAACAACTTGCCATCTCAATTATTGATTTAATAATATAAATTATTGTAACAATAATTGAATAAAACTGAGTGACTTCTCACGTAAGCATCAATAATCAAATATATTATACAATACCATGTGCCACTGTGCAACTACGCGTATTACTGTACTTTTATCAATTTAATCAATTAATAAATATAATAATAACTATAAAAATTGGATACTTTCATTTCGTAAAATTTGGGGTCTTATAGTAGCACCCGAATCAAACAACATGTAAGCATTTATTTCATTGACTGGAATAATACCTACTACTACATCCGCTGATGCAACCGCATATTGGAAAATTGTATTAAAAGTACGGGCCATGGGTCTACCCGGTGGTGTTGGTCCAGTAATGGCTAACTTACAACTACTAGCGCCCTTGTTACCCTCTGACCCCTTCTTGGGCAATTTTGTTCCATGTGGTCCATCGACCCACATATAAAACATCCCTTGTTCTTCTTAGGGTTAGGACAATAGGGTGATATATGACCCTCCTGTCCACAGTTATAACAAACCAGCTTCCCCTTAAGACAGACTCCTAGATGAGTCTTTTCGCGTGTCTTGCATGCTTTAATCCTACGGTTAGGATCCCTTTGTTTTACTCCAATATTCTCAGAGTTAAAACCCTTCCTCTTAGACACACTTCCACTGCCACCAGCTCCCCCCGCCTTGGATACTCCCTCTCCTTTTCTCTTATTCTTTCTTTCTTTGTGGTATTGGCTTAAAGCCTCACTACCACCCTCGACAATAATTGCCTTCTCCATAATGGTTTCATACAAAGCACTTTGAAACATAGAAGTCCTACTATAGAGCCAGGGTTTTAGTCCCTGCTCAAACCTACGGGCCTTCCTCTCCTCGGTGTCCACTTGACGTGGAGAAAATTTAGCCAATTCATTGAACTTGGCCGTATACTGGGGAACCATCATGTCCCTTTTTTTAAGATCTAAGAACTTAATCTCCATCCTTCCTTGCATACTCGTAGGAAAATAGTTCTCAAAGAAAACCTTCTTGAACTGTTCCCACATAACAACATCGGTTCTAGCCCCACCCTGATGAGCCTCCCACCAGAAGTTTTCTTCTTCCTTCATCATATAAGTCGCAAAAGAAGTCTTTTGCTCCTCCCTGACTTTTGTCATTACAAACGCCTTCTCAATCTCCCTCACCAATGCCTGGGCCTCAATAGGGTCTGTGGTTCTTTTGAACTCTAGAAGACCTACACTTTTAAATTTATTAAAGGTAGTCATTCTAGCTACCCTTGGGACTATGGGTGCTCTACCCCTAGCTTGATTAAATACAACCGTTAATAAATTAACGAACTCCAACATAGGGTTGCTCTGACCCCTTTGGTTGTCATTATGGGATTCAGCTTCCTGATTACGTTGTCTTCTTCTTGGCGATATTTTTCTAATTAAATAAATAAAGTTTCATTATTATTTATTCATTCTAATTAAATAAATAATGTTTCATTATTCGTCATACAACAACTCATACCATAATAAATCACATTTGATAAAACCTAATTATATTAATATGCTTCTTCATAATTCGAACTATTTATAGATTAATTCCATAGCCAGAGCTATTACATTTCTATCACACGATTGAATTTCACAAAAATTGGGATTTACTAAAAGACTACCCTTTAGTAATACAAAAGAGGGTTTTACATCACTATAAAAAAATATTTACTAATCTAGACTTTCTCTTTCTACTACTAATACTGCATAACAATATTTTCGCGCTTCTGATTCGCAAGAATCGACACATAATCCCGACTAATAGTATGACGAGTTTTCCCTGACTAAATGGAATAATAAACAATTTTTAGCTTGAAATTCTCATGAGCACTCTCATGGATGTAAGACATCCGTGCTATCTCCTGGTTACTCTTCCCTAGTTCTTTACGAAGCTCAACAATCTCATTCTTAAAATCCATTGACTTATCCTTCATGAGAACCTTCTCATCATGCTCTATCTCAAAATCTACTTCTGCAGACTCCTTGGCTTCATAGAGGTCACTAACCTCCTCCCTCAGGTTCTGCACAACAGTGTGCAGTTGCACATTTCGGTCAAACACCACCAGATATAATGCCTTTATTTCCTCTGAAGGTGTTGGCTCTAGTAAATGTACCACCATATCAAACGATCCTACCTCCATATCCTCATCCACATCGACCACCACATCAAAATATGATGTCGATCCCAAGTTTTGCAAGTCCTCATCTGGTTCAGACTCATCTATATTCACCATTGGTACCTCCGCCACTGGCACTGGTATTAGCTATATCATGTTGACTGATTCTTTACTCACCACGTGTATATCCCAATACATAAAGCTATTGGTGGACATCTACAATAACACATAACATGTTGATTAGTACATAAGACACAATAATATAAGCACAAATCACATTTAGTTTATTTAAGGTTAATTTCCATCTTTTAATTCTTTTGGTAAAGTATTTTCTCAATACTCAATTAACAAATTCTACTAGAATTCAGTTATTTCCCACTTCTCATTTTACTAACGAGGTTATTAGCCTAAGGTGTGAGACTCAAGATTTTATGAATAAATATTTAAATTTCTCGAAATATTTTTTTATAATATTATGGTGTGGATTTGATATAATGTTATAGTTGTGGGTAATATTTATAAATTTTGAAAATTATGCAAGTTGTTATAAAATATTCAATTGGTCATGGAATATTCATACGACGACACAATCATTTGTGGACCCCACGACGGAAGTATTGTCGTATTTAGAAAACGACAGAATTATCTTTTTATAAAATAACGACGGAAGTGTTACCGTAAAAACTGTTGAACTACCTGGTAGTAAAAGTACAGTAATACGCATGGTTGCATAGTAGCATACAGTATTGGTTATTGATGCTTGCGTAAGAAGTCACTCAGTTATACTCAATTATTGCTACAGTAATTGCTGCATCATATCTCTCATATTATTGATTCGATTATTTTCACAGTATCATCTACATTATATGTTGTATTATGAAATCAATAATTGAGACGACAAAGTTATTCATATTATTAAATTACAATATTTACAATGTCTAGAAGTTCTGTCAAGGAGAGATTTGGTCATCTAATTGCGCGCCAATAACCAAAAATCCTTATCGGAAAGCCCCTTCTTTCCAGGGAACAATCTGGTTGCTAAATATTGTGAGTTATAATATTAATGATGAATAAGTTCGTGTTGATTAAAGATGAATTTGATAGTTTCATTGAGTTTGGATTATTTGTGTTAGTAAAAATCGACATCTATTCCGATGATAATTGATGTCTGGAGGTTATATTGTTCAATCGGGTATTCGGGAAATTTTTCATGTCGGAGTACTATTCACGAGTTACTATTCATGAATTACTATTCACAAGTTACTATTCACGAGTTACTATTCACTCTAGTATTGTGCATTCGGGTATTTGGGTACAATATTATTCCATGAGAAGATGTGCTAATTTTTTAGATCGTTGGTTGAAGTTATATTAGTGAATCAATATGGACCGCTGGTTGAAAATTATAATAGTGAATCAATATGGATCGCTGGTTTAAAGTTTTAATAGTAAATTAGTATGGACCATTGCTTTAAGTTTTAATAGTAAATCAATCTGAATCGTCCGTTTAAAAGTAAATCAATCTGGACCGTTCAGGAATTAGTTACTATTCAATCCATTCTTCTATAAATAGAAGCTCATTCCTTCATTATTTCTTACGAATTCACTGAAACTCTAGAGAGAGAAATTATTGAGAGAAAGAAGAAGAGTATTCGGCTACTTCACTACTTTGATATCCAGTGTCTTTTACGGTAAGGGGTGTTATTCTTTCTTATCCATGAAGAGAACTTCTGTTATTCCATTCTTTATTATTCTGTTGGAATAACCTGTATACGCGGCATACCCTATACTTGGTGAAATCCTTATGTTATTCCGTTCTTTATTATTCTGTTGGAATATCCTGTCTGTGCATTTTACGCCGCACTTGGTTCCGTCTTTATTATTCTGTTGGAATAACCTGTTTACGCGGACTCCCCTATACTTGGTGAAATCCTTATTTTATTCCATTCTTTATTATTCTGTTAGAATATCATGTCTGTGCGTTTTACGCCAGACCTGGTTCTGTCTTTATTATTCTGTTGGAATAACCTGTATACGCAGACTCCCCTATACTTATTGAAATCCTTATGTTATTCCATTCTTTATTATTCTGTTGGAATATCCTGTCTGTGTATTTTATGCCGGACCTGGTTCCGTATTTATTATTCTATCGGAATATCCTGTTTGTGCGTTTACGACGGACCTGGTTCCATATTTATTATTATGTTAGAATAACCTGGATGTGCTATCTATCACATGTCTGGTGATTTCTATTGTTATTCCATTCCTTATTATACTCAGTTGGTTAAAGTTTTGACTTCTATACTCCATGAAATTAGTGGAATATCATTGATATTTGCGCTTCATCCAATATCTTTTCATGGAAATATTCTTTTGAGCATTCTTGAATTTTACTCTACAAAGAAGTATCATGTCAACAATTTGGACTTTATTAGTTCCTGGATAAACTAATTCTTGAACGTGTTTTATTGAATTCTTATATCATTGTCATCATCCTCATGTTTACATTTTTAAAGTCATCTATGGCCTGTAGTGCATAGATGGAATTGGTATGATTATGACCAGAGATTATTCGATATAATCATGACCGTAATGTTACAAATGATGTGGTAAAAGTCCTCATTGGCCCGTAGTGCATTGATGGACAGTTGTTGGCATGATCATGACCATTGATGAATACATGAATATCCTTGACCTGTGACAACCCGATATTTTCTATATAAATAAATCATAAATTTACGTATAAATTTTTTTTAAAAATAAATATGAATGATATGTGCCAAGGTAATGTGTAATTATAATTATATGTGTGATAAATAAAATTTATTTATTACATTAAGTATTGCAAATAAATTTATTTTAGAATTATTGATTATTATCAATTATATTTTTATACTAATTAATTCCTTATTGTAAATGTTTTATTAATTATTTTTCAAGGAAAATATAATCTTATATTATTTAAGTAATATATAAAATAATTTTAGAATAATTATTTATTCTAAAAGTAAAAATGCATGAAAGGTATTATGTATGTATTTATGTGATGAATATAGAATATATTTATTACATGAATGATTATGAATAAAAAAAATTTAGAATTATTGCTCATTATAAATTATATTCTAATCATAATTAGTTTTATAGTAAAAATGTTTTTAATGTTTATTTTTCATGAAAATATGATAATTATATTATTTAAATAATATATGATATGATTATAGAAGTATTATAATAATTATTTATTATATGAAATTATTTTAGAATAGTTAAGTAAATTATTTTTACTTAATTAATAAAGATATATATGAAAGATAATTCAGATATGGAATCCAAACCCTAATTTTGGGTTTTGATCAAGGAATGAGAATAATAATATTATATTATTATTTACCAGTGTTATATATAAGTATGGTTATGTGTGTAATGTTAATGTGTGGAACAGTTTTAGTGTTAATGATAACCTTAACTTTGGTTATGGGAAAAGGAATAATGATAATAAAATTATAATATTAATTATATTTTGATTTTTCAGTGCTACGAATATGTACTGTATTTCTGTATTGATAATGGTTGGTCAATTACGGTGTATTATGATCAAACCTTAGTAATAATGTTAAACCCTAATTTGATATCCAAATTAGAGTGCAAGATTGTTTTATAAGTGTGTTATATAATTTATGGCATGTATTAAATGTATTAATTTGGTAAACCCTAATTAAAATTCTAGAAACCCTTAATAATTTTTAAAAACCCTAAATTATTAAAAATCCTAATTTTAAGTGTTAAAACCCAAATTTGAAACTCAGCTGTGAGTTCAAGATTGTTGTTTAACTATGTTATATGATATATGTTATTCATTATATAATTTTGTTATTAAACCCTATTTAATAAATAAAAACCCTAGTTTCAAACTGTTAAACCCTAATTGATTTGAAACCCTAATGCGAAAGTCATTCACGACTTTGAGAATTCGTAAAGTCGTTATGTAATCATGATAATGTGATTTATGATCGGTGTTATATGTATTAACCCTATTTAGGGAGAATCGTAATTATTCAAAATCCTTATTAATTTTCCTAAATTATAAACCCTAATTTCAAAAGTTAGAAACCCTAATTTGTAATTGTAAACCCTAATTGCTTGTTTGGGAAGTGTAATGCTAAATAGTGTTGCTTAAACCTAATTAGAAAAGTGCTATAATTAAAGATCTAAATTAAATTAGTAAACCCTAATTGGTATTTTTAGAAACTAAAATTTTAGTTTATTATTTTATTTTATTTTATTGTACAAATCCTAAATTGAAAATCCTAGATTTTGTTTGCTTATAAAACCTAAATTGGCACAAATCATAAACCCTAAGGGTTTGCTAAGATTACATTTTTGCCATTTAAAAGTATAAGCCAATTGACTAAAATGCCCTTTTGTGCATTATTTGAGCTAACTTGTCTAAGTAACCAAAACTTTAGTTGTTGAACAACTTCTACCAACTCTTGTGACTGAAAAAAGGACAGCACACAGCCTCTAGATCAGCCAAATGCATGTATCTTGTGTTTATAAAAAGATTAGAAGAGAGATAAATCACTTTTTGTTCACTTATTTTGTGCAAAAACCCTACTCAATACTCTCAAGTCTCACACCTCCGAAATTATCAATCATATCAGTCCTATATACAAGCCCCGCGATCACCAAGAAGAAATCAGAAACATTAAATCAAGAATTTATCCAAGAAAGGTATAAAACCCAATCTCGAATTCTGTGCAAAATCTGTTGTTAGATTTTATGTTTGAGTGTTAGAATATGTTGTATTTAGTCTCAAATGATGACCTGGGTTGTTGTTTACTAGATCCATAACATCTAATGCTCGAAATCTATGTTTTTCAAAAATGTGGAAAATTATTTTTTGTGTTCTGACATCAAATGTCAGACGCTGTAGATTGTTATGTGTTTAATGTTTTTGTTGTTTAATTGTTTGATTATGTAGCCTTGTATGAGATCTTTAATCTGGTTCAACAAGTAAAGTCCGATCTGTTGTAGATTTAAAGATACTGATGGTCAAAGGTCGTTGACCGACCATGACCGAGGATAATCTGGGCAACCCAGAATGCATAAACAGGCGTCTGACAAGAACTTTTTAAGTCCGGATCTGTCAGGTTTTAAGTGATTTAATCTTTTTGTTTGTTACATGTTGTATCTGGTAATATGGACTGTAGATTCATGATTTAAGATCCCATGAACAATTAGCAGATCAATCATGGAAAGCAGTCAAAGTAGGCCACTTGTACTGTTTTTGTATTTCTGGAATTTCCAGAAAAGTATATGAGCAAGCTTTCTGACAGCCTTTGACCGGCTTATAAATTATGATTCCGTTGTTTTTGATCTAATATGTTGCTTTCTAAATATTCTATGATACATGTACTATAACTTTGAATCATAAAATCACCTTAAACAAGACTGGAACATAGATTAAATCGAGCATCAAAGTGACTGCTTGATCAGTCTGGGTTTCTGGAAAACCCAGAACCCACCTGACAGCATCTTTGAAGATCCAGATCTCCTTGTGTTTTTGTAGTATGGCCTAGATGTTGATTTCTAGTTGTAGTGTTGTGTAATGACTACAAGATCAAAGTAATAACTTGCCCAGAAACACAACACTCACGATTGTAATCTCGGTCAAACAAGCCACCATGAAGCTGGGCTGTCAATGTTCTTGAGGCTCAAGAACACCTACAACGACGCTTTTTGTCGCTAAAGACCTACAGCGACGGTTTCTATTATATATTTTCTGAAAATTACTTAAAAAAAGAAATAAATTATAAAAAATACAAAATAAATTATTAAAAATTATTTTAAATTCCGAAAATTAGTTTTTAATTATTTTAAATATATTTCATAAATATTTAATATTTTTGGAACATTAAAAGTATTTAATTTATTTAATGATAATATTAAATAAATAATTTAAAAATAATTTTTAATATTAAAAAAATTATTTAAAATTATATTATGGTATAAGAAAATAATTGAAGTTATTTTTGATAACTTTTAATATTATGTGATAATTTTCATTAATAAATTAATATTAATGATAATATAGTTATTTATTAAATGAATTAAATAAATGAATTACGAATGATTTTATTAAATTAAAAATCATTTTAAATAAGAATAAGGTATTTAAAAATATTTTAAGTTATAAAATATAACTTTTAATATTTTAAGGTAAATTTCATTAATTAATTATTATTAATTATATTAAATAATTTAGTTTAAAAATGATTTTAATATTATAATAATCATTTTAAATTAAAATAAAGTGTTTAAAGATATTTTAAGTTATAAAATATAACTTTTAATATTTAAAGAATAATTTCATTAATAATTTAATATTAATGATATTTATTTAATGATTAATGATATTAAGTTTATTTAATAATTATATTAAATAAATAGTTTAAAAATGCTTTTATTTATTTAAAAATCATTTAAAAAGGGTATAAGTGAATTAAAAATATTTTAAAGTTGTAATTAATAACTTTTAATATTTGGATAATGATAAATTAATATTTTAATATTAATGGTAATTGTTTAAGAATGATTTTAAATGTTTTAAAAATCATTTAAGGGTAATATAAATGTTTTAAAAAATATTTTTGAGTTATTATACATAACTTTAATATTTTGGCAATGGTTTCATTAATAGTTTAATATTGATTAAATGTTAATGATAATATAGTTGTTTGATATTTAAATTATTTAATAATGATTCTGATATTTCAAAAATTATGGTAAATAGTAATAATTATTTAATAATTATTATAAGACTATGAAAAATAGTATGATTGATGTTTAAGTTAACTATTTGGATATTGAACTTCGGGATAGAGTCTTAGACTCGATTTTTACCCGATAAAGATGTCGGTAAACCGACATGTTTCAGAAATTGATCTGGACTTAGAAATTTAGTTAGTTAATTATTTTATTTTTGATTCAATGGTGGATAAAGTGGTGTGACAATGTGATTAGGAATGAGTTGATGTTTGTTTGTGATGCCATGATTGTGAAACATGTGTGATAAGGTGATTAGGTTATGTGCTGACTGCGAAATGCAGTACTATGTGTTAAGGTATATTGTTCTAATCGAATAAATGATTTGATTAATGATAGGTCGTGATAGAAAAGATAAATCTAAGTTACGTAATTGTAAGCAGCGCATCAGACAAGTATCCTAACTTTGCATTTTCTTTATGCAATGGACATAAGTGAGAAGTTCAGAATTATTATTATTAATATACATATTGTTAAACCTATATTATATACACCCTTTGATTATCAACATGTTAGTATATGATAATTCGGATATATATTCTGTTCGTTAATTTCTATAAATGATTATACAAGTGTCCCTACTTGGATAATCATTGTATTTAATCACATGTTGATACACCTTTGATATATATATATGTTGAATTATATATTATTGTTGAACAAGATAAGACCTTTGTTATGAAAACCCGACAGGTATGAACATCCCGATAATGGAAAAAATTTTATGCTCCCAAGGCGGACAGAGTGAACGATAACCTCATTCTTGTACATGTAGTATTGATCAATACAGGGCCCATGGACTGTACACCCTCAGGCCCATAAGCAATGGCCGGTTTACAGATGAATTTCTCTTTAAACCCTTTCAAAAATGAAAAACAATGTTCATAATGTGTCACAGAAACCCCATGCATAGACAATACATAGTTTCAAAAATTTGAAAGAGGGTTGTTATGTTATTGTTATTGGTACAGATTACTTCACAACTATTGACCGATTGTAGAAGAATATTATAAAGAAAACATTTAAATTCTTTCAGCTTATATATATCTAATACTTGCTGGGCACTCAAATGCTCATCCTTGCTTAATTTAAATGTTTTCAACTAAGTGTGAACCGCTAGAAGGGATCGGCCAAGATCAAGTAAAAAGGAAAGCAAACACATTTTGTTATTTGTATCATTTGTAATAGTTAGACTGTACTAAGTTATGATATATATTATATATCATGCAAAGGATATAGTAAAGGTTGCGTACTTGGGATTAGACTCTGATAAATGTAAGATAAGTTTGAAATTTATATTATTGTTATTATTATTAGTAATTATTTCGCTCATAGAAATGGTTTCGTGAAGTACCGAATTCGGGTTTCAAGTATCTGGGTTCGGGGACTTTACAGGATGGTATCAGAGCTATAAGCATGAATTTGCGAAGAGCCCCGAGCCTCTCGCTGGTGACTTCCTGGTGTGGAATACACCGAAGCCAGACTCTCCGTAAGGGACGCCGATTTAGTCGGTGGCAAGCTGATAGGTACCCCTGTAAGGTGCTATGGTTAGAAGCACCATGAAAGTTACAGGATGGTATAAGAGCTATATGGTTAGAAAATTTAGGTGGGTTAGACCTTATGCTATAACCTTAGGACAGAGGGAAACGTTGAAAATATAAATAACTCATATAGAGTTTAAAAATGAGATGAATTGAATAAATTCATCGTCAAGCAAACTAAAAGATAACTTATATAAAACCTTTATGTGCTGTGTGTATTTATTATTTGCTAGTTAAGATAATTTTATGTGTAGGTGTTAGAAAGGAACAGAATTAGGATACTCTTAAGTCGTAAAGAATAAGTCAACATCCATGACCGAGCCAATATCAAAGCCAATAGCTGTAATAGAGGCTCACATTGAAAGCTACCTCAAAGAGGTGGTTATTTTGGAAAGTATAGTACTGGATTAAGAAATGCTAAGTATAACTGATAGGAAAAGTATAGCTAAAGGATTATAAGTGGTCAATGTTGAGTTCTTAAACTCATATGTTTGTGATGAGTTCTTAAACTCATAAGGTGTGGAAAGTTGTAACAAATTGGATATAGTTATGTGTAAATGGATATTGAGGATAATGGAAATAGATAGGTTATTAAGCAATTGATCGTTAGGGAAGGTGTAAGGAATAGGTAGTATTAGTATTAGTTGAATAGGTATGATTTTAGGTGGTATATATGATAGGTATATTGGTGTAATGTAATATTTTGTATAAGTTATGGCAGCGATTCCTGACTTTTAAGTCACAAAGGGATAGCGGATGTTTAAAGCAGTGTGTGCTAAGGCATTTCCAGTGTTATGAATATGGATCTATGTTGGATTAATGGGATAAGTTGGTATAAAGGTAGTAGATATTTATTTGGTCACTGGTTATTACAGTAGACCGAGTTTTCAAAATCTAATATTTTGAGTACATGATTATTTGAATAGAAAGTTTTGCGTTATATGTTAAGCGTTTACGATAAGACTTAGAATGTAAGAATAATTTATGATAATGCCGTCAAAACAAAAATGAAACCAAAGGAGGAAGAACCTGTCAACAAAGCTGGAAGACAACCATACCCGACACAGAATTTTGCGAATGCGGACGATCAAGCTATGCAGAACGGAATACCAGTCGCGGGGAATCAACCAGATAATCGATCGACAAACTTCAAAGACTTTAAGACAACCGGACCGTCAGGATGTAGAAGATCAACCGACCCTGTTAAAGCGTATGTGATAGCTAGGATAACGGCGGGGCAAAAGACAACTTTTGTCACCTATATGATAAAAGAAGATAATTTCGATAATACCGGAAATAAGCCGAGAATGTGATTAAAAGAAAAGTTTGTGTGTGGAAAGTAAGGACAGAAGGGATATATATCTTTCCAAAATATCCCAATTCAAGAATGTATAATGAATGTGTTGTGTGTGAATCAATAAAGCATAAGGTAAAAGACTGTTCAAGAAAGGAAATGGAAACAAGGAATGCGAATACGAAACAAGGCAGCAGGACATTGGCGACAACGGGACCAACTTCAACAAACAAATCAACGAAATCAACCGCAAGCGTCTTCAGCGGACTGTTCGGGATTCGGTAGCAGCCGGGGATGCAACTCCATGTACTACTCTAACCAATTTTTATTTTCTTATTATTTTCTTATATATAGTAAATTATTTTTATAAATTATTTTGAAGGAGGAATTTGAGTTCTCTTAGAAATTCTATTTTTGTTTAAAAGGATAGATAAGCTTTTTACTGAATAGTTAAAGATCGGATCGATCAACCATGATCGAGATCTACTTGAAATGATTGTGTATGCTATGTACCCTGGTATGTATAGGTTTTAAAATGGTGATTCCAGTGACGAAATCTTTATAAGGGAGGGTGAATGTGACAACCCGATATTTTCTATATAAATAAATCATAAATTTTGCGTATAAATTTTTTTTAAAATAAATATGAATGATATGTGCCAAGGTAATGTGTAATTATACTTATATGTGTGATAAATAAAATTTATTTATTACATTAAGTATTGCAAATAAATTTATTTTAGAATTATTGATTATTATCAATTATATTTTTATACTAATTAATTCCTTATTGTAAATGTTTTATTAATTATTTTTCAAGGAAAATATAATCTTATATTATTTAAGTAATATATGAAATAATTTTAGAATAATTATTTATTCTAAAAGTAAAAATGCATGAAAGGTGTTATGTATGTATTTATGAGATGAATATAGAATATACTTATTACATGAATGATTATGAATAAATTTTTTTTTAGAATTATTGCTCATTATAAATTATATTCTAATCATAATTAGTTTTATAGTAAAAATGTTTTTAATATTTATTTTTCATGAAAATATGATAATTATATTATTTAAATAATATATGATATGATTATAGAAGTATATATTATAATAATTATTTATTATATGAAATTATTTTAGAATAGTTAAGTAAATTATTTTTACTTAATTAATAAAGATATATATGAAAGATAATTCAGATATGGAATCCAAACCCTAATTTTAGGTTTTGATCAAGGAATGAGAATAATAATATTATATTATTATTTACCAGTGTTATAGATATGTATGATTATGTGTGTAATGTTAATGTGTGGAACAGTTTTAGTGTTAATGATAACCTTAACTTTGGTTATGGGAAAAGGAATAATGATAATAAAATTATAATATTAATTATATTTTGATTTTTCAGTGCTATGAATATGTACTGTATTTCTGTATTGATAATGGTTGGTCAATTACGGTGTATTATGATCGAACCTTAGTAATAATGTTAAACCCTAATTTGATATCCAAATTAGAGTGCAAGATTATTTTATAAGTGT